>CM051032.1:55118615-55583615 GCA_027627225.1 Congeria kusceri | reverse complement strand
ACTGACTTGGCCGTTGTAGACGGCAGACTGAAGCAACGCTAACGTCGTAGACAGCGACGGCTCACTTTTCCCTGGGCTCACAACGGTACCTGTATGAATACACAAATTTGTTTGCACTGGAGAAAAAAAATGACGAAAAGCAAACAGCTTTAATAAATAGAATAGTAGATCTAAATGAGTCGACACTTTAATAATGACAATTTGTTTAGATTTCTAAATCAAAAGTGTCAATTATTATTTACACTTTGATATGAATATTACAATTAGTATGGTATAGTTATAACAATGAAAACGAAACAAATGTTAAAAATATTGTCGAAGTACTGTTCCGAAAACTGCCATTTATTCCATAATTGTAATTGTACTGTATGAATCGATTAAAATAAACCCCCAAAAGCTTAATTTAATGTATCAAGTTCTAATGCGTGTTTATCGATTCCTAAATGACAGATTAATCGTAAGTTAAACAGGTCGCAGCATGATAACTTAAAGGCCTATTATACTCCTTCTTTACTCTACCCCTGTGTATTGGCACCCTGCTGTGGTGGCGACCCTTATCAGCTGATATCAATACACAGCTGCAGAGGAAACAGTGCACTTAGCCATAGCTAAGTCAACTGAGAACAAAGATTGCAGGAATTGATAAGAGATTTTATGGTGGGCCAATGAACAGAGTGAAATACCCCATGGAGACGCCAGACATTACTTTAACTAGGTCTTTAAAGGCCTAGTTTAAGGAATGTCTGGCCACTCCGTGGGGTATTTCACTCAGTGTATTAGTCCACCATAAAATCTCTTATCATAATCTGCAATCTTTTCTCTCTGCTGACTGGGCAATGGCTGAATGCACTGTTTCAATATATCTCTACCTCTGCAGAAGTGTATTATCTCAGCTGATAAGGGTCACCACACTGTGACCATAGTAGGGTGCCAGGACACAGGGGTATAATACCCAATATTTGGGGGTGGGGGTGGGGGGTCAATTAAAGAAGGATTAAACTAGGCCTTTAAGAATGAATTGTTATCTTTTCAAGCCAAAAACAGTTGCCATATTGCAGTTTATGTAATGATAATAGAGCGATGAGGAAACGCCTTCCTACGTTCTGATATAAAAGTATAACATAAGTGTCCTCTATTTCTACACAACCCAATTAAAATTATAAACCACAGTTATGCCACTTTCGGAATCGATTACCACCCTTGTATACAACAAAAGCTGTTTGTTAAACAGTTATGCCCCCCTCTAGGTTAAAAGCAATCTTTAAAATATCAACTTTGGTGGAATCGGATTAAATCTGTTGGACAATGAGTGTTAACTGCTAAAAATGCCAATTTAGATAAATCAGGGGCCATAACTCTGCAGTGCTTATGGCAAACTGCTAAAAAGGCCAATTTAAGATAAATCAGGGGCCATAACTCTGCAGTTCCTGTGGCGATTTTGGAAGATCATCGAACTTGACTAAGATATATTTACCTCAAAATATTTTCAGCAAGTTCGGTGAAGATCGGATGAAAACTGTTGAAGAGAGCGGGAACGGTTAAAAATGCCAATTTTAGATAATTCAAGGACCATTCCTCAACAATTCATAGGGCAATTTGGCAGATTATCAGACTTTCCCGAAATATTATGGACACAAACAATTTCAGCAAGTTCTGTGAAGATCGGACTTAGAGAGCGAAAAAATGCCCATTTTAGATAATTCAAGAGACATAACTCAACAATTCCAGGGGGGCGATTTGGCTGATTACTAGTATCAATCTTGGCCGAGATATTATGGCCACAAACATTTTCAATAAGTTTGGTGAAGATCGGTAAAAAACTGTTCGACTTAGCGGAATTTAAAGTGGTCTACCGACCGACCGACAGACCGACATTAGCAAACCAACGTATTAGTATACCTCGTCATCTTCGATGGGGGCATAATTACACGTACGTGAGAAATGGCCGCACCCGCTGGGCCTAACGACAACGCCCCCGTCGCCAATGTGGGCCTTGCTTAGTCTGCAGACGTTGTCTGGATCGAGCGGGCAGAAGTCAAAACTCTGGCAGACGAACCCCGGATACGTCACGCACTTCTGCGCGCAGTCTGTGACGTTGTGGACGTCGTTGCTGCTGAACGAGAAGTCGTCGTGTTGCTCAATCTCTTTCGCGCTCAGAAAGGTGAACTGGGCTGGAAAAATGTCGTAAAATATTTATATATAAATAATAGGTGCTATAATGAAATATTTGTTTGATTTGGGCCTATTTGTTTTAGCCCAATTGTGTCAAAAGCCTCAATCTTATTGACACATTTCAGCTCGCTTGTGTCGAAGGCCTAACGCTTATTGACACATTTCAGCTCGCTTGTGTCGGAGGTATAAGGCTTATTGACACATTTCAGCTCGCTTGTGTCGGAGGTCCAAGGCTTATTGACACATTTCAGCTCGCTTGTGTCGGAGGTCCATGGCTTATTGACACATTTCAGCTCGCTTGTGTCGGAGGCCTAAGGTTTGTTGACACATTTTAGCTCGCTTGTGTCGAAGGTCTAAGGATTATTGACACATTTCACCTTGCTTGTGTCGGAGGCCTAAGGCTTATTGACACATTTCAGCTCGCTTGTGTTGGAGGTCTAAGGCTTATTGACACATTCAGCTCGCTTTTGTCGAAGATCTGAGGCTTATTGAGTCCTGGATTAGCCTGTACGGACTGCAGAGGCTAATCCGGGACGACACTTTACACACATGCATAAAGTCCGGGTTTCCCACGACGGGCCTCGCATGTTTTTTTTTATCTACAACGTAGTAGTAGTAGTAGTAGTAGTAGTAATAGTTGTTGTTGTTATTGTTGTACTAGTATAATCAGCAGAAATAGTAGCATCAACAGCAGTTCCAGCAGCAGCAGTGTAGTTGTATTAGTTTCGAACAGTAAAAGAAAAACCGGCTTACCTAGGCCGGGAGTTCTGTCAAGAATCGTTCCGGAAACGTAGATCTGCGAGTTATCATAGTCAAGACGGATATCCTGTACGCGAATCGGCTGAACGTTTGCGGCTGCGCGGATAGCCATTCCGGCGTCGGCCAAAAGCTGACCGGAAGTTCCAGTTGTGTAGGAGCCTGATAATAAGAATAAGGTTTAACATTAAGAAAATGCAAAACCGACCGGTGCGGCATTAAAAGCATGTTAATCAACTGTTTGCATGCCTCATGTTTACTATATGGTAACTATAATCAGTATCATTTATGTGCTCGTGCAATTGCGTATCACATGTTTAATGGTAACTATAATCAATATCATCTATGTGCCCGTGTTATTGTGTGTCACATGTATAATTGTAACTATAATCAGTGTCATTTATGTGCTATTGCAATTGCGTGTAACAAGTTTAATGGTAACTATAATCAATATCATCTATGTGACCGTGCTATTACATGTCACAAGTTTAATGGTAACTATAATCAGTATCATTTATGCGCGCGTTCTTTTCGCGTGTCACATGTTTTAATAGTAACTATAATCAATATCATTTATGTGCCCATGCTATTGCGTGTCAAATATTTAATGGTAATCAATATTATTTATGTGTGCGTGCTTAACGTGTGTCACATATTTAATGGTAACTATAATCAATATCATTTATGTGCCGGTGCTATTGCGTGTCACATGTTTAATGGTAACTATAATCAGTATCATATACGTGCGCGTGTTTTTCGCGTGTCGCATGTTTAATGGTAACTATAATCAATATCATCTATGTGCCCGTGCTATTGGGTGTCACATGTTTAATGGTAACTATTATCAGTGTCATTTATGTGCCCATGCTATTGCGTGTCAAAAATGTTTAATGGTAACTATAATCGGTATCATTTATGTGCCGGTGCTATTGCGTGTCACATATTTAATGTTAACGATAATCAGTATCATGTATGTGCCCGTGCTATTGCGTGTCACATATTTAATGGGAACTATAATCAGTATCATTTATGTGCCCGTGCTATTGCGTGTCACATATTTAATGTTAACTATAATCAGTATCATGTATGTGCCCGTGCTATTGCGTGTCACATATTTAATGGTAACTATAATCAGTATAATTTATATACCCGTGCTATTGCGTTTCACGTGCCTAATGGGAACTATAATAAATACACATACGATACCTGTTAAGATGCTTTCAAGTGTTAACTAGGAACGCCTACCTGGGAACCGGATCTGGAACTGCAGTTTGGCGGTTTCGGAGTAGCACGAGGACATGTCGAACAGCGAGATGTCCGGGTGGTCCTCGTCAAAGTCCAGGAAGTTGTACATCACTTGTATTCCCAGCTATTAAGAAAATATACGTTCTATAAAAGAAATACAAGTTGCGACGATGTCTGGCTTAATTTTGATTTCGTTGTTTTGGGGTGTCGCTTATAAAGTTTCGTACACAAATTTCAAAATAAATTCTGGATAAAGAAAATTGTATTGTGGTATTTCTAAGGTCTGTTCACTGAAAACAAGGAAGCACTTTTCTACGCGGGCATATACGGGACTTTAGACTGAAAGCATTTGACACGCCGAATAATTCCGGGTCCCGGGAAATATACTTTGTTCGGATTTTAGATCCCGATAATATTGGCCCCCGGGCCATTTGATACACCAATTAAGCATCCCCCCTTGAGGGAATTTAGACAAAATGCTTTGCTCAAGGGTGGGGAATTAGATCCCCCAAAATACAATTAGTCAAATTCGCCTGGTATTGCCCGCCGCTCCCCCCTGGGGCAAAATATTAATACCGGTAGGTGCATTATTGATAACCGCATACTCACGTCAGTGATGGTTACTTCAAGGAATACGGGCACGCCCTTGGGATACGTAGCTCCGTCATCTGGGACCTCGTAATACTGGTCCTGTGTTACGTCACAAAGAGATTAAAACGCTGGAACGTGGTTTTTCGGGGAAAAAATAACCACGAGGAACATACGGTAAGTACGTGAAAATTCATTGCTCATATAAATCTGATTACACTGATGTAACAATGCACGCGAAGTCGTATTGTGGTAAAAAGCCTGGATTATTATACCCACAGGGTTTGCAGGTTGAAGCACCGAACAAACGGCTATATGTAGCACATGTATACTTACATCCAGGAAGAAGTATTCGAACACGGCGGTTCGGCGGCCAGTGCCCGGCACCTCATAGTCGTCCCTCTTCGCCGTAAACACCTTGCACGTGAGCCCACGTGCTTTCCGCTGGGGAAACAGAGAAAATATATATTCATCATAGTTAGGATGCCTTTTCCATATGTCCGCATCCGCATCCGTATCCGTATACGTATCAGGATCCGCATGAACTACAATACAGACGCGCTTATCCGTGTAACCGCATTCGGCTGTCGCGGATGCGCTTTGGGAATACGGACTGCGGACATAATTATGGAATCGGTTCAACTATTTTCAATTTGAAATTCAACTTGCTGATGTTTGCGGATGCGGATATGCGCAATGCAGACACAGATACGGGCATATGGAAAAGCGGCCTTATAAAAGAATTAACGTACGTCTGAACATACATTTGGCCCACGACATTATATGAGTTACCGCGGTTTTACAGGAGTTGTTATGACGACGAGATAGTCGACGACTACAAATATAACGATGACGTTGTTCTCCATGATGATAATTATGGTGAGGTCGCTGCTGATTATACATGTATAATAATAATAATAATAATAATAATAAATAATAATAATAATAATAATAATAATAGTAATAATGGTCGTCGTGGTGATGTGTAGATTATTATTAGATCTTTGACCAAGTCGAGAACAAATTACGTCATCGATGACGTAACATCGATGACGAACATAGGATATTGGTTGGTCACATGACTTCTATTACTGATGGCGGCAGTTGTAGTGGTATCTGCATTAATTTATACAAATAAAAAGCAATGGCGTTCGCATCAGATTCATACCTTTCCGGTGTATGCATAGTCAGAATTGAGGTAAAACAGCGCCATGGGGTTCTTCATATGAATGGCGTACACTAGAGTGCCGTTAATCGCAACTGTCTGTTTCTCCGCCACGTCGAACGAGGAGTTGTCAAGAGCGCCGGAAATGCACCGCCCGGTTATCTGGTCTTTCACATACCGGACGCCTGAGAATGCATGGTTAAAATATATTAACTCAAATAAAATGAAATTGCCTGGACAGAACTTTGCGTTTTAAGCTATAACTCTTCGTGGCAAATACTAAAAAAAATCACCTTAGCAAAGGTGTCCAGTTTCTTGTTTGATTTAATATATATTACATCAAGTTTGGATTTTGTTGATATAAGAAAAAAGTATGAGGAAGTTTAATCCAGACAATCTTTTCGAGGATACAGACAGCGATATATAGAAACGTAGACAACTCTTAAAATATTAAGAAAGGTTGACAAGTCCTGGATTACTCACGAAACTATAAGGGCTGTAGTCTTATTTCCATATGGTTTCTATTAGGGTGAATTGTAAGAAGAGACTAGAAACGAAGCAAACGCATTGAAATTAAAATTAGTCTGGACATATAACAACTAAAATGAAGACTGAAATTATGCAGATGTATATATTTAAAGCGGGTTTACCGTATATTTTGTACGTATATTTGTATACAAGACAGAAGGAGACGACAACTCACCGAAATTGTAATCGTGAATTTCCGTGATCGGGTTGGTCGTGTTGAGGGGCGGACTCGGCGTCAGTGTCCGGTAGTCGTACCGGATGTATCGGTAGGTGGAGTCGTACCACACCTAGTAACACGAGAAATACTGCATATTATATCATCGTGTGATTTTCTATAGAAAACGCGTGGAGTCGAACCATACCTAGTAACAGGAGGTATACGGTATATGACGTCATTGCGTGAATTGCAATAGAAACGGCGTGGAGTCGTACCAAACTTATCAACAGGAGAAATACGGTGTATGACGTCTTCGTGGGATTCATTAGAAAACGCGTTGACAAGTACACCTATTTATGACGTCATCGCGTGAATTGCAATAGAAAACGCGTGGAGATGTACCACACCTATCAACAGGGGATAAACGGTGAAAGACGCCATCGTGTGATTAGCAATTGAAAACGCGTGAAGTCGTACCACACCTATCAACAGGGAAATACGGTGTATGACATCATCGCGTGGTTTGCAATAAAAAGTTTAGAGTTGTTTACCACACCTATCAACACAGGAAATACAGTGCATGACGCCATCGTGTGGTTTTCAATATTAAACGCGTTGAGTCGTACCACACCGACCAACAGGGAAAATACAGCATATGGCGTCACCGCGTGATTTGCAATATAAAACGCGTTGAGTTGTACCACACCTATCACTAGGAAAAAATACGGTGTATGACGCCATCGCGTGATTTGCAATTTAAAACTTGTGGATTCGTACCACACCTACCAACAGGGGAAATACGATGTATTACGTCATCGTGTGATTTGCAATATAAAACGCTTAGAGTCGTACCACACCTAGAGCTAGGGAAAATAGGTATATGGCGTCATCGCGTGATTTGAAGTAGAAATAGCGTGGAGTTGACCCACACACCCATCAATAGGGGGAATAAGTTGAACGACGTCATCGCGTGATTTGAAATTGTCTAAGCGCGTTATTAATATCTTGGCACTAATAACTAGCAATATTGCATCGAAAACTGAACCGTTTAAACTTATCGTTTCTGATCAAAGACAATATGCATTGTTGATTTCTGTTCCACTCTAAATAATTTTAGGTTAAAAATATTATCGTTATTGATAAGACTTACGTCAGCTTTGAAAACCGCCGTTTCGCGTCATACATTAGTAGAAAAGACTTACTTCAGCTTGGAAAACCGCCCTTTTCCGTCATATAGCAGTGGGTAAGACTTACTTCAGCTTGGAAAACCGCAGATTACGTCATACAATGGTTGGTAAGACTTACCTCAGCTTGGAAAACCGTAGTTTACGTCATAGAGTATTTGGTAAGACTTACTTCAGCCTGGAAAATCGCAGTTTTCGTCATACATTAGTGGGAAAGACTTACGTCTGCTCGGAAAACCGCATTTTAGTTCACCAAGTAGTGGTTATGACTTACTTGGAAAACCCACAGTGTAGTTAAAACCTATTTATTTTGGCTCGATTGTGTCGAAATCAATTGGCTTATTGAGACACTTTCGAGTCCTGGGAAGAACCAGTACTTGGTGTCTTGTGAGAAAGATCCGTCAAACGCTCCCCGAGTAGAGATCGAACTCATGACCTCCCGATCGCAAGGCGGACACCATAACCATTACACCACTGCGACTCAAACTCGCGGTTTACGTCATATAGTAGTGGATAATACTTACGTAAGCTTGGAAAACTGCAGTTTACGTCATACAGTATTGGATAAAACTTACGTCAGCTTGGTATACAGCCGTTTTTACGTCATATAGTAGTGGATAAAACTTATGTCAGCTTGGAAAACCGTCGTTTTATGTTATATAGTAGTGAATAAAACTTACGTCTGCTTGGAAAACCGCCGTTTGTCCCTTGACTATGATTTCCTGTCGGTAGTGGAAGAAATCCGGAAGCTGTGGAACGGGCTGCGTATCCTTCCTGTTGGCACATATGATCCCCTTAGGGGTCTGCAAGTCGAAAGTGTTGAGACCTAAGGGCAGTAGATCTATATCTCGGCAAACTCCATAAACGAACTCACTTGGTGACATATCATCTATGTTGGGAATCTTTCATACTACGACGTTTTCGCAACTTTGCGCGGAACGTCACGTGACGCTAACGTCATTATTATTAGTTTGTTGTTGTTGATACTTAAAGTAAATAAATTCAGAACTGGACTCAACGTCTCCGTCTTACTTTATACGATCACAAGACATTTTGGTGCTGTGATCAGGATGTCCCTTTTTCTTCAGATACCGTTCTATCTTAGATACCATTTCTTCACAAGATACTCTAGAATAATAGCGTGTTCGGCATCCTGATAATCCGGAAATATATGCTTTAACGGGACTTGTTCACAGATTTTCGCATTGTTTGAAGTACGCCATTAAATGTCTTAACTTGACAGATTTCAGCATCGGAACTAAAAAGCTCAAGTATATTAACAAGAAAAGTATTATATGAAATAGGTCCCACCGGGGTTCGAACCCGGACCTCAGGTTTGTAAAGGCTATCGCTTTAACCACTTGGCCATTCCGATTTCTGTATTTCACCCTGCATTATTTACTTTATGTAAGTGATCAACGTGATGTCATCAGTTTCAACGAAAACAACAGAAACATCCCAAATTATTCCATCGTTAAGCGTTACAAACACTATAATTGTATCAATTTCAACTGATGATTACTCATAAACGAAACGGTTTTTACAGTATATTACTAGGTCCGTAGTGTGATTTTGCTCCCTTGTATACATTGTTCTTATACTTTTGGAATCGGTGACAAAAAGTGGAACAATTGTCTATTCGTGAACAGGTCCCTTTAATGCAGACATTGTCTTTTAGTAAATACAAGCCACAAAATCATGTTATATCGGCAAAATAATCACTCTTTTAATGCGCTACTTTTATATTCTGGTCTTGTGTTTAACAGAAGTGCTATTAGGGTAACTCGCTCTTGTGTCGAATTTGCCCCACAGTCGAACATTTTGTTCTTTGTATTGTGTAAAGATGGGTGTAGTTTGACATGTTATAAGACAGTTTTACGAAAAATCCATCCTTTTTACTCAAAGCTCAAAACATAAGTCGAAATATAATGTCATCAAAATTTTTCTCACGATGACAATGTACAGGTAGTATTATTTATATCACCGCGAGAAGGGAAATTCAGAATTTTCAAATACCGTGCAACTTGATACCATCGACATTTTGGTCAGATACGTTGGCAGCATAAAGTAAAGACTAAATATTGAAAACGTTAACTTAATCTAGAATTATAAATGGCAGTTTTCAGTGTTTTGTTCTATTTTCATAGATTTCTCAATTAAATCTGCGTATCAAGTCAATTAGCCCTTGAGACGAACGCAGTTCGCCCTTATTATGAACAGGTCTTTAACTCCTGTATATGTATAATACATGGGAATTAACAACATATCTATGTCATTTAACATGATTCGATCTAAAAAAAATAATCGCCTCGTTCACAAACAATAAGCAGCATAAAATGTTTTATATCTTCTATTTACGCATTTTTTCTGTGTCCCGATAAGTGCTAAATATGGTAATGTTGTTGCGATGTTCGAATAGACGCTAGAAGTGCCCGTGTAATTTATCGTCTTTTTCAACACTTTTTTTCTGTCAGCATTTGGACAAAGTTATTTTTAAGTTCTACAAAGGACTCTAGATGTGATTGTTTGAATTTTATTGTGTCAACCAATGGATAATCTGATCAATGCTATGGCAACTTGTGTTTGTCTTAAGGGCGAATGTGTTTGACTCATGGGCGAATTCAGTGGGTATTGGTTAGTCAACTACATTCAAAGCAAACAAGCCGGGAACCAAACCGTTTGTATAAAAAAAACAGAGTCATTAGATATGGTGCGTATGGCCTGCACCAGCTGAGTCCCGGCTTTGTACAATGAGCATTGAATTAAAGACGTAAAGCGTTAACCTGTTCGACTTAAGGGCGAGTTACCCGACCCCTTTTTCATCGATATCAGTCACTCGATTTTTCGAACTTAAACTGAAAAGTAATAGTCTAAAATTGAGATTAAAATAGATTGCTCGATATAAATTTGTATAGAACAATAGCGCGTGCACCAGCCTTAGATGACGTCATAACCCAAACAAAGACAAGAAACGGTATCGAAAGAAGCTTGCTTGTTTATAGGAGATCATTATGACCTGTTCTGAGCACTGTCATTTGTTTATAAAGTGAGATTTTACAGATTTTGTATTTTGAAATTAAAGACAGATATTTTGCTAATTTTTTATATAGTTTGAAAAGGGTATGGTCAACCTACACCATATACCAGTAATACAGTTTTAAATAACAAGCGGCACAACCTATGAAATACACCTCAGAAAATCACCCAGCTCACGATCATTAAAATTTCGTAAGAATAATGTGCGTATTATTATGATAATTGTGTATAAATAGGAAACGTGTTGAAAGAAGAATTTGAAAATTAATATGATTGCCATTAAGGACCGCTTATATGAACCGTTTACACGAAAATACACTTAAACCACATTTATTATAACCAATAAAGAAATAACTACTAGTAATAAAACAAAACTTAACTAAAATTGCTATATACCTCGAATATCGTGGAGTCCTCGGGGATCCAGTCTTTAAAATCGATGAACTCGTAGTAGTGAAGGAAGCTGTAGGGGCCGCTCTGCTGGGCCTGGGTCCCGTTGGCCACGGCTCGAACCGGGATCTGGGGAGTCGCGATGGGGTCGCTCCAGTTGCGGGCTGCAATAAGTTCACCGCGGGTTCTTAATACCGCCACCTTAGGATTAGAAGGGCCTATCTAACATGTGTTAAAGTAGCAGATAGGCCCTTGTAATACTCAGATGGCGATACGTTCTGTCGTGACTCGAGGGTTTGTTTAACCGCTTCTTTTAATTTATAATATTATAGTCATTATTAAATTGCAACTGTGTATGACTCTATATTTGGCGATTACGGTTAATACATTACGATTTCGGTTAATAATGACAATTATGGTTACATTTAATACATTACGATTACGGTGCAGATATCAATATTACGATTACGGTTAATGCATTACGATTACGGCTAATACGTTGCAATGACGGCAAATAATTAAGTTATGGTTACGATTATGACAATAGCAGTAAGATTACGGTTAATTAATCCCGATTATGATTACGGTTAAGATTAAGGCAGTGGTTAATACGTTACGACTACGATAAATACATTACGATTACGATTACTGTTAAAACATTATGAATACGTTTACTATGTTACGATTACGATTACGGTTAATACATTACGTTTACGATTACGATTAATACTAAAATACGAAATGATAAATGCTAATACTTGTTCGCATTTTAAAATACAAGTGATTGTCTTTTGTATGCAAGTAAGATTGTCAGCTACAAATATTAGCTTTTATTTTGTTATAATATTTATTTTTAATGTTCATTCTGGATGCATTTACCGGCTATATTCAATAAATTACATTTACAAACAAACGTATGTATGGTTCTTAAATTAAAACTGATTTTAGAGGGAATAAAATACCTGCATCTAAATAATACTCCAAAAAACATGGTAACATTATATTTATTGTCACAGGAATGATCCATCGGGTAATTTTTAATAGCATATACAATGAAGTATATACTGTGTCAATTTTGTGCTTATGGTGCTCTTATAGTCTATAGACATCAAGGCTAAGTAAGCTTACCGGAGAAGTAATAGTCGAGGGTGAAGTTGGAGTTGACCTGAGGCCAGTACTGACAGCTCCGCCAGTGGTCCACCGGAATGCCCCTCACTGTCGTGGTACCCAGGTATTCCTGTGCACAGATATAGTGTATCATAGTGTGAAATCACTGGTTAAATATCATGGGTTGAAAACCTGGCCCCGAGCTCACAAAACAAGATAAGTCTGATTTTAGGTTCAAGAGGTCCAAAAATTATGTTCACTAAAAATCAGGATCAATTTTAATTTTTGGTCAGATATATATTATAAATGATTATGAACTTTTATGAACTTTTATCAGCGTGCATTTGCTATCTGGTATGAAGATTTTAATATAAAAAAAAAATAAAAAATAAAAATCCTGTTATTTTATCAAGAAGAAAAGTTAATTGGCAAATAAAATAATTTTGATATTCCGCTCATTTGAGGTAGAAAATAAAGCTCAGCTAATACTGATCTTGATCCTGCAGTTAATCATTTGTGAACACGGGGCCAGCAGGTAATCACTAGCTGTTGGTACCTTCTGGTTTTCAACCCCCGATGTGACAACATTGTTAGCAAAACAGACTTTACTTGCATTTCGGGTGTCCGACAAGGTGCATGGTTGTCTCTATTTTTATTTCTATGTCTATGTTACCATGTTATGTATACATTTATACAGAAATAAATATATCTATGTACCTAAATGGTATTGAGGAACATTTTCGTGTGAATAATTCCAGTGATATTGGTAGGCCTATTTGTGCTTTTAAGCTGTTATTGATGTTGTATATGCCGATAAAATTGTATTATTTTCTGAACCTGAACAATGTTAACAGGACGGGTTAAATTTGTTGGAGCAATATTGTAAATAGATGTAAGTAGGCCTAATAGAGAATATTAGGTGAGTGTTGTATAAAGATGAAGTTTATCATGCGAGACTTAGAAACAGGTTAGCGCGAGGCTTGCCGAGCGCTCAAATGTTTCGTGCCGAGCATGATAAACTTATCTTTATGCAACACTCACCTAATATTCTGTTTATCCTATTCTGCTATGCTCATAAATCATGTAAACAGCGTGAAAATATGTCAGAATAAAAAAAAAATAACGTTGGTTTCCTAGTTTTAACACTGGGTTTTTTGTTTACCACAAACGTCATCAGTTGGTCGGAACTCACTTTGAAATACATAGCGTTAAAAAAATAACGATAGAATAAACGTGTGCTAAATATAGCGATAGGATAAAGCTTCAGTTTATACGATGGGTTGTTATTCAATCGATTCGGCTGTAGTGATAGGATAAAAGTGTCAACTCGTACAAACTCTTACAGAAACCCTTAGGTTAAGCCCATAGAGATGCATATGATCATACTTTTGTTAGTATACAATCAATCTACGCGACGGGCTATTACATTTACTGAATACAGGATTCCAAATCACGGTGCGTATTTTGTTAATGTATTATTAGATTCTGCACCCCCTCGAACTGTCGGGATATATTGGTTCGCTAATGTCGTTTGGTCGGTCGGTAGACCATGTTCGTTTCTAACAGTTGTCACCCGATTTTCACCAAACTTGGCATTTAAGATTGCTTTCGACCTAGAGGTGGTATACCTGTTTAACAAACAGCTCTTGTTATTATATATTAAATTATTAATATTCAATATGATGATACTATGAGGATGGCATATCATCATAAAACATTTCATATCGTTTGGGGATGTATGCAGTAGGTGAAGTATATGATTGTTACACTGACCTCGCCGAACGTCGTGGAGAAGTGAAGGACGCCGGCGGTGGTGAACACGTGCGGAATGCCGCCCTGGGTCTGGTTCCCGAAGAACACGGTATTTGTGTCGCCTAGCAACTCCTCCGTGATGCACGTGCCGTCTGCGTATTGTAAGATTTGATTTTATTGTCAAATCAAACACCGGGCAAAGATGGCAAACGACCTTGAACTGTTAATTGTTAACGCATGTTTGTAACATTTATTTGCAACAACAGTGTATGTTAATAATAAAAATTCTGATAGCATAGAAAGACTGTTGGCGAGAAAAGGAAATAAACACAAAATCAAGAGAAATAGAGTGCAACATTTTCTAACAAAAGGACACAGTTGTCTGAATGAAACTGAATGTCTGCAATGCCATTTTTACACAAGACAAATCGAACTACTCATAGTTATAATCCCTACTTTCAATATCACGGTATTTGAGTTTGATGTTTCCAAATATTAAACACCACAAACAAGCCTTAGTTTCTTACAATTCTGCTCATTAATTGTTGAGCCTTAAACTTTTGATTAGTTCAATTAATAACCTACATTCATCCATATTTAAATCTAACAACATATACAAAATACGAAATGAAAAAATTTCCAGTTTCTTGTTTCTATTAGGACATAAACACTTCGAGGATTGAGCGTGAAATTATTGTATCTGATGTGGAAATGCTAAGCAGATACATGCACAACAGTTCCAGGCTCAACCATCGATTTGTCGCTGATTAAACTAAACGCTTCTGTGTCTGATGATTTGCAACACTATGATGCATCACTGTGGGCACGTACTTCCGTAAACATAGAACAGCTGATCGTTGTCATAGTCGAATACCAGTGTGAACAAAGAGTTGTTCTGGCGCATCTGAAGGGTGGCCTGGTTCCCCGGGCCGTCAAAGTACTCCGCCCCTGTCACCGTCATGCCCTTGTCCACAATGTTCACTTCGATTGTGGTCTGGTATTGGTCTGGCAGCTGGGGTAGAGCCGGACCTGGCACCAATGGGGTGGAGTGAAATTAGTTAGTTGTGCATTAAATTTATACATGTATGGTAATAACTTAAGTATTCATATTTTATTCACGATATATGCAAGTCTTGTATTTTAAATATAATATCCAAATGATTCCTATAGTGTAACGTATGATGCATATTTTTTTGATATTATTAACCCGATTTCAATATCATACTAGCGTTAACTTACAACACTATAGCGATGAAGCACATATATGTGAATATAGAGTTTATATTATTATACCTCAACCTTCTGTCTTCCTTCTTTGTTAATATAAAAACGGAACAGTCAATAACTGGAAATATCACATAGAAATGTCACCTGCTATGACGTCGTGGCGGTAGACAAGTGCTTTGGTGTAACATCATGTCGGTAGGCATTTGTTTCGGTATAATAAAATAAATATTGCATTCTTTGAAGGCGATAGTGCATTTTGCCAACCCTCGAAAAATAATGTTGCCCGCGGCTTCGCCTTGGGCAACATTATTCCCTCGGGTTGACAAAATGCACTATCGCCCTCAAAGAATGCAATATTTATATAATATCACATCTCAGCCATGTGTTATTTATATTATTTACCCCGCGCGTGACTAAAATATACCCCACGCGTGGGCCTAAAAATAGCAACTCTGGTTTTCCGAGAAATCCGTATCTGCTAATGATCAGTAGGCGCTTATTAAAATGTTTTGTTTTTTTAAATCAATGTCGATGAGCGCTTGGTTTTCCAACAATAAACTTTAGTTTACAATGTACGACTAGTTTATTCTTTGAATTACAGTATTTTTGTTCGGTATAATAAAATAAATATCACAGGCGTGTTAAGGGGTAAAGAAAATATTGCCCCCCTCGAAGAGTAATGTCAACCTCGACCTTCGGATTGGTTGACATCACTCTCCTCGGGGTGCAATATTTACTATACCACTCAACTGCCTATGATATTTATATATTATTATACCTCACTTCGTTTTCACATTGTAAAATCCCATATACCCATCCCTGCATAATTTTAATATGTCATGGCGCTGGAAAGTAATATACTCCGAGCGGGGTATGCTTTTTAATATACCCCGCTCGTGACTAAAATATACCCCGCGCGTGGGCTTAAAAATAGCTATTCGGGTTTTTCGAGAAATCCGTATTAGCTAATGATCAGTAGGCGCTTTTAAAAGATCAATGTCGCTTGATTTTCCAACAATAGGCCGTTGAGGGGTATAGTAAATATTGCACCCCTCGAAGGGTAATGTCAACCGAGGCCGAGCCCTCGAAGAGTAATGTCAACCGAGGAGGCCTCGGTTGACATTACTCTTCGAGGGGGGGGGGGGCAATATTTACTATAACCCTCAATATTTACTATACCCCTTTGAATTACAGTAGTTTTGTTCGGTATAATAAAATAAATATCACAGGCGTGTTGAGGGGTATAGTAAATATTGCACCCCCCCCCCTCGAGGAGCAATGTCAACCTCGGCCTTTGGCCTCGGTTGACATCACTCTCCTCGGGGTGCAATATATACTATACCCCTCAACTGCCTATGCTATTTATATAATATTGACCCATCTTCGAAATCATTCGGGCAAAGGTTTGCATTATGTGAATTGTTAACCCGCTTTCGAAACCATTTCATATATCTGTGTCAACTTCCCACACTATTGTCACAAAGATAACTAAATGTATAAAATGAGTGCATGTCGGTAGTGCATTTATTGTCCATTGAACCCTTTCCGACAATAGTTTATATCAGTATCAAGTTGTGTACCTGCGTAGGACCATAATTTTCACAAATCATATTTTTCACATCTGCAAAAAATATGATTTCATTCTTCACAGGTGAAACAATTGAGATCTTATTCTTCACACATCACAGTCTTAATATTCATATTTTTGTGAAGTTTGTGATCGCATCCAGTTTTTGATAAGCAATGAAATCATATTGTTCTTTGATCCTCACGCACACACCGTTTCGGGCCAATCAGAATCTTCAAACTTAAAATGTGACAAATGAGATCCTATTCTTCACAGGTGTGTGAAAAATATGGTTTGTGAAAAATATGATCCTACAGTACCTGTGTTATTGAATCTCGTGCAGTACTGGACCTGACCCCTGCACTGATGAGAAAATGACGCGATCAACAATATGGCAACAGCAAACTGAAAAAAGAAAATAGAATATTTACTAGAATACTTATAATGGATTTCAGAATCGAAACTCTCATAGAACAACTGTTGTACGAGTATAATATGCTGGTAAATGGACGTCAAGCGATTTGAAGAAGGAAAGCAAAAGCACGACAGGGCGCTGATAGAATTACGACAGCATTGATGAAAACCCAAAGGTATGATGGTCAAAACACTATGGAATTAAGATAAAAACACGATGGTATAGTACACAGATGAAACCACGGTGACATTATGATGAAAACACGATAGTATTGTACACTGATGAACAATGTTAATTTGATGAAAACAAGATAGTACGATAATGAAATACGGAAAAATGACGATGAAAACTAGGTCGTACGATATTTAAAAAAAACGACGGTGATGATGAAAACACGATTAAACGAATACCGCTACGAGATCGTTTCTAAACCTGACCTGATGATTCTTTTATTTAGTTGTAAGATTTTAGTGAATTTGAGTCAGGCATCTAGTTAAAATTACTATATTTCTGAACTTTTCAGTCGATATATTTAATGATTAAGATCGATTGAAGATTTAATGTACCGTACATGTAAGAGTAGAACGAAAGTATCGCTAGTTCAGATTTTTCGTGTGTCCTTTTTACAGAGAAAAGAGGTTTCACTGGCTGATGACCAGGTCGGTAAAAATCGCATGTTATTAAAATCTAGACCTATCCAATCATAATGTATGTACACTGTGGACATAGTGATCAGTATATTGAGCATCTAATCTAAACATCCAAAATGGCCGGGTCTCACAAGTAGAGCGCATTGTAAGGTTACATAGAATGACAACTGATTAATATTAAATGTTACCTTCATTTTGTCTGGAATGGATGATATACACAGTTCAGATCTAGTGATGCTGGATATTAAGTCCACTATGAGAAATGATCCTAGCCTTTAATCCATACCGAAAATCGCTATAAACTGTACACAAGATAGTTTATTTCCTAATGTTATTGTACATATATCAAGTGGTGTGCTCATGCAACAAAACGAAGGTAACTCGAAGTTGAACTCGTGATAATGCGATAGGTTATTACAGTGGACTTTTGAATCACCAGCCAACCCCGGGTAGGGATAATACATCGTTGAATACATCACTTACTTTATCTTCTCGTCACATTGTTGAGTGATAACAGATAATAGTTTGTATGTCGCAATATAAGTACTTTAAATGTTGTAATTTTTCTGTGAATATACTGTGTACTAAATAAACATTTTGTTTCTTTAATAGATGTTTCAGATTTTTTTCATAGCATTATAATTGTTTTTGAGAAATTATGTATTTCCTGGTCATGCTTTGGTTGGGTTATTATTATTCGTCTTAATCATCAAGTACTGACACATCCTTGCCATTTAAAGATACATTGATAATCAAATTCATCATAAAGTTACGACATGAATGTATATTACTAATAAAATTAAGTATTGCGATAAAATGTATACAGTCTAGCGGATCCAGGGGGGGGGGGGCGCACCCGACCCCCCTAAACCTCCGGACCATACATATATGGGCACATCAAACGTTCAAAACTGGATAAATGTGCTAAAAAGATTTTCGCTCGCTGAATTTCGTAAAAGATAAACATCAACTTCAGTATAACCGACCCGACCTACTCCGCACACTACAAATTCTTACGTACATCGTAGTAACGGCGCCAAAGTTCATCGAAAACGATACACTATCGACAATGCCGAGTATACCTTCATTTGTAGATGATACTGTTTGCTTTCATATATAATATAAAGATGTCAGATGCAATACAACGATGGCACTGGATACCATATAAAAGACATTTATACTTTTAATATATGATTTAAAGTCGAAATTTAGGTCAAATCAATGACTTCTTTCGTGTTTAAACAGTTTGGTCTCAATAAATCTTAATTCCCTAAATTCTAAACCGACAAACGTTTTGGTTCAATGTTAGATTAGCAATCACAGTAAATTTCATATTGTTGTATGCATTCATAAAATAAATATACTCAGTACAGTGATAAAGCAGAGCGGTGTCCACAACGTTGGCGCCAATGCGGCGATTTCATGTTTTCCTGCACCATATGTCAGCGAAATTGAAACAATGGCGGTATCACTTTGCGTATAACTTCACAACGCAGTCATACAAGTATCTTTCACAATATTTCGTGTAAAAAACATGTTCGTCTGTCGGTCCGTTAGTTCGGTTCGATGAAAAAGAAAGCACAGTGCATATCATATTTCAAGACAATTGATAACCATGACTGTGAAAGTGTTAGTTATTTAATGACAATTACTTCGAAAAGAGACCATTACACTTCAGTAAATGAATAAAACAAATAATTTTCGATGCGTGTGTTTTTGAATTTAGTCAGCTACGGGTTTTACATTTTTCGGCGTAGCTGTCTAAGATCACTTTTGACCAAGATTTCTTGCAATAATTATGCAGCGGGAAAATTGAATGCTAATAGAATTGGGCACATTTTCTAATTTTAGGGAATGCAAACTAACAACAATGGTCTAATGTATACCAACAACTGTTGCATACTTTGGGGGATTAAAATGAACATAATTGTTTACATAAACGGTAAAAGTAAAGTTATAAACATATTCTCGATGTATACTCTAGAACTGAGCATAAGTATGAACATATTTTCTCATTGTATGTCATGAACAGAATATTATATTCATTCCCAGAATTAATCCACTATTTTGTTTAGCTCTATAAATAACAATGCATTCTAGCGAGTTCAACACACTTACGATCAATCTAAAAATAGCGCGTATTTAGCTGCCCCGGTGTATAGCTATTATAATATACATGCATCAATTAGCGTCCAGAGAATCATAAAAGCGAATATTTCAATAAATTAGGAATTTATGTTTAGAAACTTACTGTGCATGTTAATTTGAAATTGAATTGCGGCTGCGTTTACTTTAGAATTAATTAGAATTGCACATTTCTGTCAACTTCTCCAGTTTATCAACCTATTAAACGATATCTTTAAAAAAATAAAATGTGGTGAAATAAGTATCGGTAGACGTCGAAATGTTATTCATGTTACTTTTACTTCATTTGCGTAGCATTGATACATAATTTGCAATACCGATTATACACAGAAACTCTGGATGCATCATATTCCTACCGAATACAATTTTAAATCGCCTTAGTATAACGAAATTTTATGCTTATATTATCAAAAATGGAATTAAGCATAACTTCAAATGCGCTGAATGTTCTCTAAAGGTTGCTATTTATTAGGATACACAGTATAAATGATTAATTGACTTCGAAATGTGTATGTATTATGCATATATAACATCCAACATGAAGGTATATTTACATAAGAATAACTATACGCGACTGATACAAATAATTTCAATTCATTCCCGAACTTATTTTCGTACATTGTTAATTTGTTAAATTTGGCTGACAAATGCATATAATAATGATGTTAAGGTAAATTATTTAGGTTATTTATGTATCACCGGTGAAAATATGGGGCGGTATGATCGGTTTATTCACGGTAAAATATTAATAATTATTGAAATAATCACAAATTAATTTTGGGATCCGAGAAGTTTTTTCATGGTGTTTTAATAATCTGTGGGTGTGTGGTACATTTTTATCGAGTTCACAGGGATTCTCTCCCATATGGCCATCGCCCCAGAAGACTTGTTAGTTGGGTTACGGGGGATAGTGAAAGATACAGGAGACGCCCCATTTCAGAGACGACCCTGGGTCTTTTAGTGCCCGGTGTCAAGCACCTAGTACACTGCACCTCGGTTTAACGTCTCATGCGAAAGATGTGTTAGTAGGTTAGGGTGTAGCGGGGGCTCGAACCTGCGACCCCTGAGTCGTGAAACCAGTGCGTTACCACTAGACCACGGATCCGCGATGAAAAAAATGGGGTCCGAGAAGTCTCCTTTTATAGGTCGGGACCGACAAATCTGGGGTCCGAGAAGCCACGTAACCGATCATCTTGGCCCTCTTGTATTATGTTTAGGGTAAAAGTGATATCTCAATATTAATGTCAACGCCGATTGTCTTTACAAAAAGTACATTTCTTGTTAAAGATGTGCCTGATATATATAACATTGAATGTCAGATACGTATTAAGTGGACAGGCACATCAAACAATGGCAATTTACTCACAGATTCACGACATGCAGATGAACCAACATGTCTTTCAAACATAATACCGTGAAGTATTAATTTATTATGTGAAACAAAGTGCATTTGTTGATGATGATGATGATGATGATGATGATGATGATAATGATGAGAATGATGAGGATGATGAGGATGATGAGGATGATGATGATGTGCAAAGATTAATCATATATCTTTCATATGGATCCGTAGCTGACCCACAGACAACATATAAAGGGGTTATAACTGTGGGATTAACCAACCTGAAATCATTGAACTGCCCCTGAAAATTATACAAAAATATAACTTAGATATAACTTAGATATATAACTTAGATATAACTTACAAATAACTTAGATATAACTTAATATAACTACGCAATAACTTAGATATAACTTAGATATAACTTATATATGACATATATATATTCATTATATATAACGTAGATATAACTTAGATAAAAATATTTTTTAATAATCCAAAATGGAAACAAACTACAAACTAGGATGGCTTTTTAAACGTTTGTATATTTTTAATGGAAGTTGTTTTCAACATACCAAAGTTATATTTATTTATTATTTTGACTTAATGAACAAAATAGTAGTACCTTAAGCTTCATTTGGAAATTATATACATTTAGGTGGTTTATGGGGAAATATCAGAGAAACAAAAATTTGTAATTGTCTGTTTCAAAACAGTGAAAATAAACGTGGTAATTCACTGTCTTAAAACAGTGAAAATTACCACTTTGATAATGGATCTACTTTTTGACGGAAAGTCGCAAAAATACAAATATAACATAGTTTCAAGCAAAAAATAAAAATACAAGTGTTGGTTTCGACATAATATCGATTTTGATTCACTCGTGGGAAAAATCGGCCTTAATGCAAGTGCGTAGTAAAGTGTCTTCCCGGATTAGCCTGTGCAGTCCGCACTTTCCGCTTTTATGGTATTATCTGTTTCAAGGAAGTCTCTTCTAAACATAAATTCACTGTAGGCGGAAAGTGTCGTCCTGGATTAGCCTGTGCGGACTGCACCGGCTGATCCGGGACGACACTTTACGCACATGCTTTAATCCCGGTTTCCCACGACAGGCCTCATTTATATTTTCAAAATATAAATTACTTATGTTGATGTTGAATGGAAATGCACTTAAAATTTAAGGGATTCCGAATTAGGTAAGTCGTGTTTTGTAAAAAAGTAGGCTGATCAAGGCGGTGGCTCTATCTTAAATGTCTCCGGTATAATTACTAAAGTCGTTTGCATTTTATGTTTTTTTTTTCATTTATTATATATACCATCATTGAATAAAAATATAATATAATAACTGTTTCCTGTCTAATGCTGCTATATTTTGGTTATTTATAGAGGTTCTTAAACTATATATGACATTTCAGTGTTAAGAAGTGCGATCGATTGTTTGTTACATATACGCGCTATATTTAAATCACACGAAGAAAAGTCACATTGATAAATAAACACGCAAACAAACACATAAATTGCATAGAAACAATTTATTGCTCTATTCTGTGACAAAATATACAAAAACTTAACAGTAACAAATATGAACATATTTAATACTATATATTCTATGACTCAAACGGTCTCCAGAAAGTTTCCTTTATCACGTGACCAATTTTGTCATCATGTCCGTTCCCAATGGCGACAACTTCATCTGAATCGGAAATGACGTCGTTACTGGTGGCCACGGAAGCGTTCATGCTGGAATAACACGAGTCCGTGCTGTAGTCGTACCGTGAACTCATGACGTCACTTGTATTTCCTGGTTCTGCTGTACACACGTTTGTTCGTTGATATCTCTTTGTCGAACAACTTGAAGTAATTGGGGACACCTTCGGTGTATAAAATGAAGATGGCGTCATAAAACTGACGTCACTTACTCTGACTGGTGTAGACATGTGGTGAGTTGATGTAAGTCGACTGTTTTCGGTTTCTTTCGGAATATGTCTGCTTTTCGTCATAAGCGTCTGATGAAGATGATCACTCAGTCCTTTACTCGAAGTGGCGTCTGCGACCTTAAAAGCAGATAAGTAGGTCATGACCTCTCGTGCACAGTCCTTGAACCCGGCGCTATATACTGCAGCCTCTGTTGCCATGGTTGCTGAACGCTGTTGTTGTTGTAGCTGTGTCAGGTGAAAAACTGTGAGGTCCAGAATATCTGCCTTGTCTACACGTGTCATGGGCGCCACCTGGAAAAAAGCAGACGACGATTAACAATTGTACTGCTAAATGTTTCAAGCAAATATATTAAACTCGAAATAAAAACATTGTAATATGTTATGAATATATTAGTCCAACGTGCAAATATATATTGTGTTCAGTAAATGTCATATTCATTCATACAAGAAATCATAGACAAAAGTAATCTATAGAGATTTAGAACACAAGCACGAACATTAATGACCAAGACAACACTTACCTGTTGTCTGATGGTGTCCACAATGAGCAGCTTCAGTTGGTCGATGCTGTGGTTCATTCGCTCCCGTCGCTGTTTCTCCACCAGCGGCTTTCGGATCTGAAAAGATCAGACGTTTTCTTATTGTTGAAACCAAACATATTTTTTGTGTTGAAATCGAAAATAAAAAAGGTTGCTTATTCGAAGTCACGTGACCTATATAACTACCTTACTTCCAAACGTTTTTAAGACTCCATATACTATTAATGTATATTAGTTAGACAATTATACGATTCATACTAAACATACAAACACAGTAGACAAAAAACAATTAATTTAAGAAATCTTATTAACAAAGCTGTTAAGTTATTTTACATGCAATAAATGTGTTTCTTTACCCAATTAAGGGTGTACCTTTCTCAAGAAACTCTGGTCGCAATGATTTGGAATCCTCACTCCTTCCATCTCTGATCTTGTATTATACGGCGAGAAATTCGTGTATCTGTGACAATCTATACAATACAGTTTTGGGAATCCAGATGAACCTAATGTATTTTTCTTATTAAAGTATTTATAGAGCAGGTTCTTTAATATATTTTTGTGTATTAATAAAAATACTCTGGCGAATTTACTAGCAAACTTGTCTTAAATAGGCACACTTTACACTTGTCAATTATTAGCACCAGGTAATAAGTAGTAAATGACACGTGAACATCCGTAATTATTAGGTTGTAATATGTGTGTAAGTGACGCGTTTAGTTATCCATTATTTCTTTAAGTGTGCTATTCTAATTAGTCAGTTAATTGGCATCTACAAATTGTTACCAAATCGAAGCAAATTATCAATTTTAATAAATCGCAAATTAAAGCAATCGTGTGAAGTTATCAATTAGCAAAGTGTGCATTTAAATTTGTCTGCAATCCTAAACATATGTTTATGTTTTATTTGTTCCATACACATTTGATCAATAATGTAATTCATGATGTATACTGCTTTTATCATTGGTCATACATCGGAGTGGCCATCTAGCAGACAGTGTTGAAAAGTGACCTAAAGGTGAAATCTTCTGGAAAAACATACATGCAACGAATTATGTTAATTGTTTGAAGTTTAATAAAGCATAATTAATGTTCGTGGTGACAAATCACTTGGAATATTCCCATTATATTTATTAATAAAAATAAATTTGTGTTTTATGCATTCTCACTTATTGGATCAACTGAATGACGGTTTGGGGTTATTTTGTAAATAATATTGATTATTTTATACAACAAAAAACATTTTTTAACTTCTCATCACAAATGAAAGCAAATACGTACGAAATAATGCACACACTCAATTTCATACAATATTAAGTCATGAAAGTATAAATTCATCACTCACTGCAACGTTCTGACAACTTCAGAAATTTACCAACTTTTGTTACCTTATCTACTTATCTAATGCCAAATAATCGCGCCATATGGGGATATAGCTCAGTGGCAGAGCATTCGACTGCAGATCGAGAGGTCTCCGGTTCGAACTCGGGTGTCCCCTTATGTGTTACCATAAAAGCCTTACAATATCCTTTTGTTCTTACAATTTAATATCAATTTACCGATTCACTATTTACTTATATATTTATTCTAATAAACGTACGGGTTTAAAACCACAGTCCATAAAATATAATTCAATATATCTGAAATTGGCATCAGTTCTACTGACCGTAAATGACGTTTATTCGATTGAAACATGTTTCTTATTTACGAAAGGCATTTTATAATGTCGAAGTTGGAAAACGCTTGCTTGGTACGAACGCAATACGTACTGATGTACACGCTGATTTACTCCAGAGATATCACCTGTTATCGCTAACAGAATATACGCGATTAACAAGTTACCAAAACGTCATTATTTTACCGATTTCAATGCGTTTTTTTTTGTATTTTGATTGGTAAGATGTCCATAAGAAACAATTTATGCAAAGTGTTATTTTCAGTTAATATTTCTGGACTGCTTCTTTAAAACGTCATGCCTATAAGCTGACATACAGGCATACGATTTAAGACCTCTTCCCAAGTTTGTGAATTTATAAACTATCCGGAAATAGTATAAAACATAACCTTTGTATTCGTTATTGAAGAAAACCTTTATCTTTATGGAGACTAGGGACAGACATAGGACCAGGAAAAGTACAAGGTGCTGCTCCTCAGAAGCTGGGGGTGGGGATGGGCGTGGTGGTGGGTGGGGGTGGGGGTGGGGGGTGGGGGTGGGGGTGGGGGATGGGGTGGGGGGGGGAAGGGGGGGGAAGGGGGGGGAAGGGGGGGGGAAGGGGGTGGGGGGCGGTGGGGGGGTGGGGGGTGGGGGGATGGGGATGGGGGGGATGGGGGGATGGGGATGGGGGGGTGGGGGGGTGGGGGGGGTGGGGGGTGGGGGGGTGGGGGTGGTGGGGGGGCGAAAGCCGAGCAGTTGTTTTACTTTTGTAACAAGTATATCCCATTTTATCAGTTCAATTGCTTTTAAAGAAGGTTTTTCGTTGTGGTATCGTCATTTGTCATTGAACATTTACATGTATAATTGAGAATGTAGAAATGCCGGGTGGTTGTTTTTTTAAAGAAAAAGAACGCGCGCACAAATTATTATTATTGAAGTAATCTGTTTAATGATAATGTGCTCTCAATTCTCAGCGATTTAGTTCATTAGTTTCTAATAAAATAATAAACTGAAATAGGGGAACACTACATTGGTTACTTAACGCGTCCATTCATAAAAAATACAACTTGATAATTACGGATGTCCATAAGGTGTTTCGATGTTGTGTACTACTTATTACCTCGTGCTAATAAATGACACGTTGGTTGATCAAAGTGCTTTAGTTTTTTGCAGTTTAGACAAAAATACGAATATCTGTGAAAAAGTCCCTTTAAGTTAATACCTGGATTAACATTGAAATCGTGAGCTTTCAAATGCAACGAGCCGGGCATAAACAAAATAGGAGATTGGAAAATACAATGCATTAAAAATTGTAAACCTATTCTCACATACGTGTACCCATAGATAAACAATCAAGTGCAAAGACAACAAGATAAATACTAAATAATGGCCCAGAAACGAACTTGGCGTGTGTATGTACTTATTCGGTTGTATTAGACTTTATTATGGTGTATCTAAATTACATTCTACAAGTCTATCACACAGAAAATGTCAATTAATTTTAATGTAACAACCTCTTGTGGACAGTTCTAGATGAATACAGCACACTAACTTAAGCCTGCTTTGCAAATCAGCTACAATGTAATAGTGAACTATCATACGACACCCCATTAATGCTTGGTACATGCATGAAAGGGCGCCAAAATATGTTATCGGTATATGTTATAAAACATTAACCTGCTTTGCAAATCAGCTACAATGTAATAGTGTTAGAAAGAACTATCATACTATGGAACGCCAAAACTACCTTTTGGCGTTATGTTGAGTCAAGTTGACATTATCTTGAGTCAAGATGACATAAGGTTGAGTCAAGGTGGCATTATGTTGGGTCAAACTGGCATACGTTATGTGTTGAGTCAAGTTGACATTATCTTGAGTCAAGATGACATAAGGTTGAGTCAAGGTGGCATTATGTTGGGTCAAACTGGCATACGGTGGAGTCAAAATAGCATAAGGTTGAGTCTAGTTGGCATTCGGTTGAGTCAATTTGACATTAGGTTGAGTAAATTTGACATTATGTTTTGTCAAACTGGCATAATGTTGGGTGAAAATGGCATTATGTTTAGTCAAGATGGCATTAGGTTGAGCCACACTGGCATTATGTTGGGTCGAGTTGACATAAGATTGAGTCTTTTTGGCATTAGGTTGAGTCAAGTTGGCATTTTGCTGGGTCAAAACGCATTTTGGTTGAGTAAAGTTGGCATAATGTTCTGTCAAGCTGACATTAGGTTGAGTCAAGTTAACACTAGATTGAGTCAAATTGGCCTGATGTTGGGTCAAGTTATCATTAGGTTGAGTCAAGTTGACATAATGTTTGGTCAAGTTGGCATTAGGTTGAGTCATGTGTTCTTCAAATACACAAAAGGACATGTTGACCCAACAACATATTGCAGCGACGAAACATGATTACGGCATTACCAAGTAGAATGATGTCTCAAGCAATTGGTTAGGTTTAAGCACTGAATAACTTATATTTATAACTAAGAAAATAGGCTGTGAACCGTACAGCACGCCGTTTCAGCAGGACAAAATGATGGTATCATTCAACAGGACGTGTTCACGAATAAACATAATAACTACATAACCAATTAATGTATTATATTACCTGAACATGATGAGTGTACCAGTGAACAAAACGTTATACGGAATTAACATATTAATGTCGACAATGAACAGTTCTCTTTTACAACAAAACGTAATGACTAAAGTACCCACAACATGTTACAAGAACTGACCATAATGAACGAGCGGGCCCCGAGGGTCATTGGACACTCACCTGAGACCTTGTAACCAAATAGGAATTTATTTTTATCCCAGGGGCATAATTTGAAAAATGTTGAAAAAAAACCTCTGGGACTTGCCGTTTCAGGTAAAGATTTTTAAAGTCATTTTGCCATTTAAGTCTATAGAAACCATGTGACCCCTCGGGGTGTGGCCAGATTAGTGGCAAGATATGCAATGTTACGTACCAAATACAGACAAGCTGTGGGCCTTGCCGTTTCAGAGGAGAAGAATTTTAAAGTCATTTTTCAATATAAGCCTATATAAACAATGTGACCCCCGGGGCATGACCAGTTTTGACCCCAGGGGCAGAATTTCAATATTATTTGTAGAGGACCACTATATGATGTTACATACCAAATATGAAACCTCTAGGTCTTGCGGTTTCAGAAGAGAAGAAATTTAAAGATTTTGCTGTTTAAGTCTATATAAACCATGTGACCCCTGGGGTGTGGTCATTTTTTATCCATGGGGCATAACTTGAACAATCTTTGTAGAGGACCACTATAGGATGTTACATACTAAATACGAAACCTCCGGGCCTTGCGGTTTATGTGACCATGTGACCCCCGAGGCGTAGCCAGTTTTGACCCAGGGGCATAATTTGACCCAGGGGCATAATTTGAACAATCTTTGTAGAGGACCACTATACGATGTTACGTACCAAATAAGAATCCTCTGGGCCTTGCGGTTTATGAGGAGAAGATTGTAAAAGTCATTTTTAAGTCTATGTAAAACATGTGACCCCTGGGGCGTCACAAGTTTTGACCCCAGGGGCATAAATTGAACAATATTTGTAGAGGACAACTATAGGATGTTACATACCAAATATGAAACTTCTGGGCCTTGTGGTTTCTGAGTAGACGATTTTTAAAGACATTTTGTTAAATAAGTTTTTATAAACCATGTGCCCACAGGGCGTGGCCAGTTTTGACCCCAGGGGCATAATTTGAACAATCGTTGTAGAGGACCACTATACAATGTTACATACCAAATATTAAATATCTGGGCCTTGTGGTTTCAGAGGAGAAGATTTTTAAAGTCATTTTGCTATATATAAACCATGTGACCCCCGGGGCGTGGCCCGTTTTGACCCCAAGGGCATAATTTGAACAATCTTTGTGGAGGACCACTATAGGATGTTACGTACCAAATATGAAACTTCTGGGCCCTGCGGTTTCAGAGCTCTGGTGACTTACATATGCAGCGGACCGTAACGATTTGAACAACTTTGAAAGCGGGTTACCCAATGATCATTCCTAAGTAGTCTGGTGAAAATCTGCCAAGTGGTTTAGGAGGAGATGTTGTTTGAATGAAAAGTTGACGACGGACGCACGGACACACGCACGTACGGACGCCCGGACAACGGGCGATCACAAAACTCACCGTCAGCTAAAAACACACTCAATAATACATTACTTCAACTTAACAACTTTGCGGGTCCACACAACACTTTAAAATCATGACTGAACAATGTGAACGAGGAACAAAACATTATTTCATGATAAGTGAATATAATGCTTATTAAACCCTACAACAAATAACGTAAACTGAAGACAGTTACTTTACCACTGGCCTGTTTGTTCTATGAACCGAACATAAGGACCATACCACTCAACAGTGCATTATATTGACCGTAGTTTTTATTGCCGGAACGCAACATTAAAATACACTGAATTGACATAAAGTAAATACCACTCAGCATACCATACTTTTGGCTTAACATAATGCCAACTTAATTCAATCCAATGTCAATTTGACCCAGCATAATGACAACTTGACTCAACCAAATTGCTTTTTGACCCAACAAAACGCCAACTTGACTCAACCTAATGTCATCTTGACTCAACTTAATGCCAGATAGACTCAATCATATGTCAACTGGACCCAACATAATGCCAATTTGACTCAACTTAATGGCATAGTGACTAAACATAATGCCATCTTGACCCTACATTATGTAAAATTGACTAAACATAATGCCAATTTGACCCAACACAATGCTAACTTGACTCAACCTAATACCAACTTGACTCAACATAATGAAAACTGGACTCAGCCTAAAGCAAACTTGACCCAACATTATGTCAACTTGACTCAAAATAATGCCAGCTTGACTCAACCAAATGCCAACTAACCAAACATATCAGTTTATCTCAATAAAGGCAGTTTTGGCGTTCCATATCATACGACACTCTATTAATGCATGAATGAATGGGCGCCAAAATATGTTATCGGTACATGTTATAAAACTAAAGCCTGCTTTGCAAATCAGCTACAATGTAATAGGTTTAGAAGGAACTATCATACGACACTCCATTAATGCATGGGAACATGCATGAAAGGGCGCCAAAACATGTTCTTGGTTTGAAGAAATCGTAGTCGATTGGGTCTCAATGGGAGATACATTAGCTAATGGACGCCATCAGTGAAGGGTACATCTGTATGTTTTAAACATCAAAAGATCCTTGCATATCATGGAGAGAAAGTTTGAGGTATTGGTTAGGGAAAATCATAATGTTAAACTGGGATTCTAGTGAGATAATCAGATATCATGCGAGCTTGTTGAAACAAAAAAGCAATGTAAATGAAACGTATTTATTTTGTCTATTGAGATACATGGCATTCAATACAATCAAACTTAACAGTACACATTTAATACTATACACATCTAATAACTATGACTCGAACGGTCTCCACAAAGTTTCCTTTATCAGGTGACCGATTTTGTCATCATGTCCGTTGCCAATTGCGACAACTTCTTCTGAATCGGAAGTGACGTCATTACTGGTGGACATAGACACGTTCATGCTGGAATAACAAGAGTCCGTGCTGCTGTCGTACCGTGAACTCATGACGTCACTTATATTTTCTGGCTCTGCTGTACACACGTTTGTTCGTTGATAGCTCTGTGTCGAGCAAATTAAAGCAATCGGAGACACCTTCGGCGTACAAAATGAAGATGCCGTCATAACACTGACGTCGCTGACTCTGACTGGTGTAGACATGTGGTGCGTTGCTTTACGTTGACAAGCGGCGCTTTCATTGTAAACTTGTTGTCTGTTCTTCATAATAAGCGTCTGATGAAGATGATCACTCAACCCTTTAGTCGAACTGGCATCTGTGATCTTGAAAGCTGATACGTGGGTCATGACCTCTCGCGCACAGTCCTTGAACCCGGTGCTATAGGCTGAAGCCTCCGTTGCCATGGTAGATGAACGTTGTTGTTGTTGCAGTTTTGTCAAGTGAAACACTGTGAGGTCCAGAATATCTGCCTTGTCGACACGGGTCGTGGGAGCCACCTACAATGATAACAGTTATAACTGTACAATTGTATTTGCAAAAACAACTACTCTATAAAGTCAGTAATATTTGAAACACAGATAGATATAATATTATACTGGTAAATGCTTTCTATTTCATATAAAGTATAAACATATGTAAATACTTCGAAATAACGGATATGTTTGCAACTTTGTAACAGCAAGCTTTCTAAAATATCTACAAGCGGTAGACGTAAACGATAACTTCATAGAATGAATAGAAAATAAATCCACATTCTTGGGACTGCCTGAGTGTCAGTTAGTTAGCGAAACGTTATTAACCTCCATGTCTATAAGAAAGAATTGATAAGTGAATAGTGAATCAGTAAATAGACATTATTTAAAAAAAGAGGTTTGTTGGCTGTCGTGGTAAAACGTAAGGGGACACCCGGGTTCGAACCGGGGACCTCTCGATCTGCAGTCGAATGCTCTACCACTGAGCTATATCCCCATATTGCAAATGTGTATTAGGCATTGGATAGACTGATAAGGTAACGTAAGTTGAGAAAATTTTATTGTTATCAGAACTATTACAGTGAACGATGAATTTAAATGACTTCGTAGTACACTAAAATAAGTGCGTTTATATAACTTGCGAACGTCTTTGTTCTCGTATGTGTTGAGTACCGGTCGTTAAAATAATGTTTTTGCTGTTTAACAGTGTCAATTATTTCAAATTCTAACATGACACTCGAAGAGTTTTCTATTTGACAATTTTAGCAATTGCAGAAAATGTTGCCAGGTCATGTTAGAATCGAAATAATTTCGCATTATCGTTGTTTTATCGGGTAATAAACACCAATTAAAAAAATATTTCTTAAATTAACCACAAACTGCCATTCACTAAAACTAATAAGTGAGAATGCATAACACACATTTATTCTTGGGAAAGTATATAGATCCATAAATGAAAACTGCACATTTAACCACTTTCCCGTTATATGTATACTACATTCTTCTATTACCGTCATTATGGTGGTATTAAATAAATCATTTTCATTTAATTCTTCATTTGATAATCTAGACTAGTATGGTAAAGAATATGTCAGATAAAAGTACAAAACGCTTGGGTTTTATTCTTGTTACCCAGCCAGAATTACGTTAACGATGTGAAATGTATCGATAATAAACTTTATATAACACAAATTTATGTGGCATGGAACAACAAAGTTCCCATGCTCTTTTAGTCAAGAACTAAGACAAATATCCGATTTATTTGTCTAAGTGTTGGAATCTTCATTGTTTTTTTACTTGAATAAATATGTTCAAAGCTTTTATTAATTATGGGAATTACTCTATTATCAACACGAATATTGTTTCAGTTTTATCAAATATCTGACAATAACATATCTCGTTTCAGGTTATTTTAATAAGAGATTTAAACTTTGGAACATTATTCAGCACTAAAAGAAAAATGGCAAGCCCGATGCCCCCAAATAATAGCAGTATAAATTATGAATCATATCAATGATAAACTGCGTTTGGAACAAATGAAACATTTGTTTAGGATAAAAGACAAACTTTACTTGCACGCTGTGCTAATTAATAACTTAACACGATTTGCTTTAATTTGCGATTTATTAAAGTTGATAATTTGCTAAGAATTTGTAACAATTCGTAGAATCCAATTAACTGACAAATTAAAAGACCACACTTAAAAATTAATTGTTCCACAAACGCGTCATTAAAAATAACAAAATAGCTCGATAATTACGGAGGTCCACGTGTCATTTACTACTTATTTACTCGTGCTAATAATTGACGCGTGTAAAGTGTGCCTATTTAAGACAAGTTTCCCGTCATCTCGCCAGAATATGTTTTATTCGTACTCAAACTTACTTACATGTTCTAATTATAACAGAGTAATAAAACATACATTAATTTGGACAAGAAGCGAGCAAGACTTCACAGTAGACGCTCTTATATATGCACATATTGTTCGCTGTATTACTACAATATCAACGATGGTTGGAGTGAGGACTGCAAATCATTGCGACCAGAGCTTCTTGAGAAAGGTACACATTTTATTGAAAAAAGAAACACATTAATTGTAAAATCGTCCTTTGAAAGCCAGAAAGCCTATCGGCCTTCTTTGCACCTATGCTGATGACGCCTTCTGGCTTTCAAGGGACGCAATAGCTGAATAGCTTTGTTTTTATAAGAGTTCATAAAACAGAACAAACACAATACTTTTGCATTCCTTTTCAGACCATGCGACGGCAATACTATCCAACTCACACTCGTAAATTAGTCCATTTGTTGTTATCTACAGTGTTTGTACGTCTGTAAAAATTGCGTTCATATCTTAGAATACGCCAGACACGGTATTTTAAGAGTTTGAAAGTGATGTATTAAACAGGTCATGTGACTGCGGATAATGAACCGTTTTTATTTTTTTATTTTAACACAAATAACATGTTAATCGTAAGAACATTTGTTGACTTCTCAGATCCGGAAGCCGCTGGTGGAGAAGCAGAGACGGGAGCGAATGAACCACAGCATCGACCAACTGAAGTTGCTCATTGCGGACACCATCAGACAACAGGTAAGTGCGGTCTTATTTCTAAAAAAAAAATCACAATCTCGATTAAAAAACATGGGATTTCTCTTGTTGTAAAAAAATTCTAATCAAGTATATCAAAAAACATAATTTTCATTAATGAAACACGAATTGTGACTGCTTACATGCTAAACATGTATGCGTTTAAATAAAAAATAACAAACCGGCGTCATTCAGTAACGTCAGCCGTATGGAAATGTAAACTACTTTTTATCATTTTAGGCGACTCCCATGACAAAGTGTAGAAAAAGCAGATATTCTGGACCTCACAGTGTTTCACTTGACACAGCTACAACAACAAAAACGTTCAGCTACCATGGCAACAGAGGCTGCAGCGCCGGGTTCAAGGACTGTGCACGAGAGGTCATGACCTATTTATCAGCGTTCAAGGTCACATATGCTTGTTCGACTAAAGGGCTGAGTGATCATCTTCATCAGACGCTTATTATGAAGAACAGACAACAAGTTTCCAATTAAAGCGCCGTTGGTCAACATAAAGCAACACAACACATATCTACACCCATCAGAGTCAATGACGTCAGTTTTATGACGCCATCTTCATTTTATACGCCGGAGGTGTCTCCGATTACTTCAGATTGCTCGACAAAGGCATATCAACGAACAAGCGTGTGTACCGCAGAGCCAGGAAATACAAGTGACGTCAAGAGTATGCGGTACGACAGCAGTACAAACTCTTGTTATTCCAGCATGAACGTGTCTATGTCCACCAGTAATGAGGTCACTTCCGACTCAGATGAAGTTGTTGCCATTGGCAACGGACAAGACGACAAAATCGGTCACGTGATAAAGGACACTTTCTGGAGACCGTTTGAGTAATAGTTATCAGTTATTTTGTATTAAAGTGTGCATATTTGTTAATGTTAAGTTTGTGTATTTTATATGGCAATAAACCGTGAAAATAATTACATGTACGTTATATTTACAGATTGTACTTTTTGCGACAAGATCGCACGATTTCTGATGATCTCATTGGAATCCGAGTTCAACGTAAGGCCCATTTGGCCGAAATGACATACGCAATTCTTTATGCCGATTCCATATTTCGTTTTGTATTGTGTTTAGTATCGTTTATTATGTAGTCAGAAAACAATTGTGTTTGTCCCTGACTTATGAACATCAGTTGTGTGAGGCGTTGTTTAAAGCATTTCGCCGCTGTTTCTAATGACGTGTACGCCTGGCTTGATGTATACGAACGCTCAATCTCAATGTAGACTCAACTTCCACGTTTGACCAATGAAAGCGTTTGTTACAGATGAGCTTGGATTTTCATTGGACAATATTTGAGATTTAGACTATAAGTACCGGTAAGTTTAAAAATGTTCAAAGTCATGGGTCCAGGTCTCACAGGCGAAATGTTTGGCTACGCGCCTGCGCATCAAAACTTGTTCAATGGCATAAGTTATAATAGACCATACTTACATGAATGAATATATAACTTAATACTTGGAACGTTCTAGTACTTTGAGGTTCAAACTAAAATGAAACAGCTGCTGAAATTCAATTCATGGCAAAAATTAAGTGGACACCCGGGTTCGAACCGGGGACCTCTCGATCTGCAGTCGAATGCTCTTCCACTGAGCTATATCCCCATAGAGGTTCGTGAACCTTTCACAGATAATGATAGATAAGGTAGCGTAACTTGATAAATTCCCATAGGTATCAAAACCGTCGCATGCAATGTTGATTTAATAATGCATGTAATGCGCGTATATGTTTATTTTTGGATGGGTTATGAAGATAAAAATAATGTTATGGTTTAGAGATGTACTCGGTTATTAAAGTGTACAAATATTTATGCTTATGAAACACAGCGTGTAACCTTGCTGTATTATTGGCGTATATAATTGTATATTCAAATCGCATATTTAAATAGGTTCTGATTATCAGAGTATCTCGCATAGGCTATTTTTGTATCAATAATTTATCGATCAAGACTTTTGTAATGGAGAAGTGAACGTGTATTTTCGATGATTTCCGAAAACATTCAACTGTTAATTTCATTGTAGTTATACAAAGCTACAAACTGACGTCATTAAGCAGAACTAACCTTGTAGAATATCTAACGCTGACGTCATTAAGTGGAAATAACCAATGAGAATGACAAACGCTGAACTAACCTTGTAGAATATCTAACGCTGACGTCATTAAGTGGAACTAACCAATGAGAATTACTAACGCTGACGTTATTAAGTGGCACTAACCAATCAGAATGCCTTATGCGGACGTCATTAAATGGAACTAACAATTGAGAATGTCTAACGCTGACGTCATTAAGTGGAACTAACCAATAAGAATTACTAACGTTGACGAAATTAAGTGGAATTAACCAATGAGAACTACTAACGCTGACGTAATTAAGTGGAACTAACCAATGAGAATTACTAACGCTGTTGTCATTAAGTGGAACTGACCAATGAGAATGCCTAACACTGACGTCATTAACTGAACCTAACCAATGAGAATGCCTAACACTGACAGTGCTTCGAGTCGACTGCATGGCGTACAACATCACCACGTGAACTGCGTTATTTATGTATAACAACAATAAATAATTATTGATATATTAGAAATAACAAACTTAACAAAAACATTGTAATAAAAAACTTAAAATGGTCGCCACAAATGTTCTTTCATCAGGTGACTAATTTTGTTCTCTTGACCTTGTCCAATAAAACAACGCCTTTTGATTCGGATATGACGTCACTGCTCAAGTTAAAAAATAGTCTATAGTTATTGGCGATCTCTTATAGGCGTGTGCTTGTCTATGCGCCTGCGCATAAGCTTCTTTAAACAAAGGGTACTGTAAAGGCTTGCGTGGCAAAACTAAAGGGGACACCCGGGTTCGAACCGGGGACCTCTCGATCTGCTCTACCACTGAGCTATATTCCAATATTTTTAGAGGCTTAGGTATTGCACAGATAAGGTAGATCTGGCGTTAGTTGATACATTCTTATCTTTATCAGAACAATGAAGTATACTTAAGTGTACGTGTAACTGATTGTGGGTATATATTTGCGTAGGTATATTTGCTTTCGATTGTATTGAGAAGTAAAAATAATATTTTGTTGTACGCAATTGTCATTCATCTTAACATGAACCCCAAACCGTCATTCAGTGGAACTCATTAGTGAGAATGTATAACACTGATAGTACTGCAATTGACTTTCGGCATGACATACACAGTGAAAACACGTGCTGCATTAAAAATATATATACCACAACATGATATGTATTAATTATTTATTCATGCCAACAAGAAATAAAAAACTTAACAAAAACATGCGTTGAATACAAACATGATACTTAAACAACTTAAAATGGTCGCCACAATGTATCCTTGATTACGTGACCAATTTTGTCATCGTGTCCTTGCCCAATGAAAACAACGCCTTCTGATTCGGATATGACGTCACTGTCTGTCGCTACTGATATGTTCATACTGGAATAACACGAGTCCCGCGTGCTCTCAAAATGTGAACTGCAGATGCTTGTATCGTTTTTCTTGCAGAAAACTGTCATTTCCTTGTTTATAAACTGAAGATAAACAATTGTGGTCTATAATGGGAGACACTTTTGGAGTGGTGAGCGAAATTGACGTCATGTAACTAACGTCATTGACTCTCACTGGCGTAGACATCTGATGATTTGCGTGAATTCGACTTCCGGCACGAGAAACAGACGGCATAGACTTGATGTGTAGATGATCACTCAGTGCTTTGATCGTAAAAGTGTCTGTGACCTTGTGAGAGGTTAAGTAGGTCATAACCTCTCTAACACAGTCCTTGAACCCGACACTATACGCTGCAGCCTCCGTTGCCATGGTATCTGATCGCTGCTGTTGTTGCAGCTGTCGAAGATGAAACACTGTGAGGTCCAGAATATCTGCCTTGTCGACACGTGTCATGGGAGCTACCTGGAAAATAAATAAGCGATCATAAGTTTAAGAATTAAAAAAAACAAGTGTTGTTTTTCCATTTCTTAACATTGATTAACTTTTAGTTAAAGCTTGCTTTCAAATAATGTAACATTAAAACTGGGTAAATTGTAATAAGAATATATAGTAGGCACCGCTTACCTGTTGTCTGATGGTGTCCGCAATGAGCAGCTTCAGTTGGTCGATGCTATGGTTCATTCGCTCCCGTCGCTGCTTCTCCGCCAGCGGCTTTCGGATCTGAGAAGAAAAGGAAGTGCGTTCCGTTTTAGCAAATGTTGTTTACATAGTAAACTTCTTCATTTAATTAATTATATAATTTGCGTATTGTTAATGGATTGGTAATGGTCACACGTCTGCTGTTTTAAAGAAGAAAGTTTTAGCTTAGGAATCTATATAATTAGCACGTGCAGAACGAACCATGAGCATTACGACAAATGTACATAATAGCATATTGTTATAATGTTCATAAATGTTTCTTACCTTTCTTAAGTAGCTAGAATCATCGTGACCCGCCTGCTTTATTGCAACCATTTTCAATATTTTTCTGTTGCTTATAAAGTTTCCTCACAAAAATAAAAACAACCACAACATATATTATAAAATAATAGAAACTAATATATTGCTTTGCTCTTTCTCTCACTTTCTCTCTTTACTTTTTGCAAATGTCTTTACATCTGACGAGAAGTGTCTGTTGATTCAAGAAATAGCACGTTTAAATACCATTGTACACGTGTCAATTAAAGACACGAGTAAATAGCGGTTAACACCTCACGTGGACATCCTTAATTAGCGAAACACTCGTGGCAAGTGTGGATACTTAAGTTAAACGAGTCAGTAATGTTCCGCAAAGTGTGTCGCAATTAGAAAAAAACATAAAGTATAACAATTAACGACGCATGTATGGAGGTCAATTTAACAGTAGACATCGTAAGTCAGCGAAATACACAAGTTAATTCAGTCAGTAACGTTCCGCAAAGTTTGCCGCAATTAAAAGGCAATTATAACAATTAACGGGAATTTGAGATCTTTGTAAATTTAAGTATTATTATATATATTATTAAGTAAAATTCCATCCAAAGTGAGGATTAAATGCAATAAGTTTATCGCTGATTTTTTTTTAAATATCAAATAGTAAATAGAAATGAACGTTTTCAGTTACATTCCATTGGGCGTCAGGCCTATCAAATTTGTTAATAAAAACTTCTATCATAACTGCACGAGAAAAAAAGAATATACAGAAACAAGAAAGTAAATAATAAAATATAACAGTACATTAGTGAAAACATTCATAAAATATTAGTTGAATAAGATTTTTCTTTGTCAAAAAATAAAACAGAATGATCGGGATTGCTTTCCCTGGTGGAGACGCTGATATAGGGGGGGGGGGAGGGGGCGGGGGAGGGTCTCATTCAACCATCAAATTCATTTAACGCTCGCCATCTAATAAAAATTTTCGGTTTCTATCACATTGAAATTACAACACAGATACATTTTGTACAACGAAAAGAGCCAGTTTCTTGGCGGATGCAATTTTATCGTCCAGTTTCTCATATTTGGATGATAACTTTTACTTCAGTAGCTAGTAATTGGAAGTAATACTCATAATTATGTATTTAATTTATTAATATGTAATTTTTGTCGCTGGTTGTTAGAATTAATTGGTTTTTAATCGAGACACACTTTATGAAAATTACTGAATCAGAATCAGAATAGTTTATTTCGACTAAGTATAGAACAGCTTATCGTCATTAACATGAGTATATCAAATACGTGCGTATATAATACAAACATATACATCAGTTCAATAACAAGTACAAAAACATGAAGTATACATGCTTGGCGTGAGAGTGTCACATGGATGGAGGTTAGCATTTGCATTATCAAAATGACAACATCATATACATATTTGAACAATTACAATTTAATAATATATCATATATTTGTTTTCATTTGTGTAAAGAATAATCAATTTATCCTAGATATATACGACTGTTCTCTTATTTTAAAGCATTTTAAACAAAAAATGGCTAGTTTTCTAAGGACTATTTTGTTTGTACTATTTAAGAGCTCGATAAACTTGAACATATTTGGACGGGACCTATAATATTTTGGAATAAGTTTTTTTCTGCACTCTGAGTAGTATGGACATTTTAATACAAAGTGGTATTCATCCTCGATGTCATTAAAATTGCATAACACACGTTTACGTTGATCTCTGTCTATGTTCTGATGTCTTCCTGTCTCAATAAATAATTTGTGCGATGACAAACGCAATTTTGCGAGTATATCCCTATGCTTTTTATTTTCAACAATGTCAAGATACGAAGATTTTTGGAATGAAAATTACTGACTGGTATAACTTATAATGTTCATTGTTTGTCGCGCGCTTATTGATAATTAAGGAAATTCACGTGATGCTCTAATTACGATCTACTCGTGTCTTTAATTGACACTTGTACATTTATATTATATAGACCTAATATTTCGTTCATTAACAGAAAAATATTTCAGCTGATCGGTTGATATAAACCAACACAAAAGAAAAACAACAACAGCAAAAGACAACAATCTGTACTGAATATAGTAGGCTAGATGTTAAGAGTGTATCACGTTGTACAGAGTTTATTGAAACAGTTTTTGTTAAGATATTCTAAATAATCAAGATGGTTGCGATAAAGCAAGCGGGCCACGAGAGCACACGTTACCTAAGCAAGGTATGTTTAGGTTCCGTTTCTCAACATTTAAAAAAAAAAAAGATCATAAATGGTTGTATGTTTGTAGTTACATTTCTAGATAATAAATGGTTACTGTTGTATGTTTTGAGTTACATTTCTTTAAATAAAATAGATAATAAATAGTTATTAATGTATGTTTTGAGTTACATTTCTTTAAATAAAATAGATAATAATTAGTTATTGTTGAATGCTTTTAGTTACATTTCTTTAAATAAAATAGATAATTTTATAAATGGTTCCTGTTGCGTGTTTGTAGTTACATTGTTGTATACGTTTTAAATATGTTTTAAATACAAATTCGTATATATAGTTGCCTTTAAAAAACATATCTACACAATCACCGCGAAAAAAAAATTACATAAGCATTGCTCTATAGGCTATTCCGGTTATTGTGTACAACATGACGCTAACACGTGTTACAATCATACAAATTAATCGGTAATGCCGGTAATTCATGTGCCTCGTGACCAATATGCAACAAATAATTAAAATTCAATAAAACATTGAATTAAAAAAAACGCCTTTTGATTCGGATATGACGTCACTGCTAAAGTTAAAAAATAGTGTATAGTTATGGGTGATGTCTTACGGGCGTGTGCTTGCCTACGCGCCTGCGTAGAAGCTTGTTAATAAAAGGGTACTGTAAAGTCTTGCATGGCCAACTAAAGTCGACACCCAGGTTCGAACCGGGCACCTCTCAATCTGCAGTCTACCACTGAGCTATATCCCCATATGCTGAAAGGCTTAGGTATTGCACAGATAAGGTAGATCTAGCGTTAGTTGATACATTCTAATCATTATCAGAACAATGAAGTATACTTTATAGTACGTGTAACTGATTGTGGGTATATATTTGCGTATTGTGCGATTTTATTGACCTGGCACTCATGAATATTCCGTGTATTTTCGTAAATCTATTTTAAGCTACTAACCCAGATAGGAGACTCAAACATGAATATGTTTTGATTAAATCCGCAATACGTACCCGTTAATACTGTAGTGCAGTGGTAAGTCCGCAAAGTTTGTGAGCGTGATGTTTTGGGTTCGAATCCCAAAACAGGCACCTTTAATTTATTCAATTGATTTATTTGTTTTAATTTATTTAATTGATAATTTTGCTGACGTCATGACACGGATTCTCATCATCAACCTCGAGTCTTTCTGATTGCATGTTTATGTAGATAAAATAATTGAACTAAGAAAAGAAAAGGAAACAAGAACAAAATTAAGAAAAAATGTCATGAAAATAAGTGTTGTTGAAGTAAAAGAAAAAAAAGAAAGATCTTGGCAGGATTCGAACCTAAGTCATTGTGATTCAAAGTCTAAAACACTATCAACCGCGCTATTCTTCCTGACACTAGTTGATAGGGGGCTTTTTTGAAATGACTGTGAAATCCGTGTTTTACACGCAAGATAAACGTTAAACCGATATAAATAAAACAGCCAAGCGCTACCGGAGATTCATGAGTTCCAGGTCAATAAAATCGTACAATAGGTATATTTGCTTTCGGTTGCATTGAGAAGTAAAAATAATATTTTGTTGTACGTAATTGTCATTTATCTTAACATGAACCCCAAACCGTCATTCAGTGGAACTCATTAGTGAGAATGTATAACACTGATAGTACTGCAATTGACTTTCGGCATGACATACACGGTGAAAACACGTGCTGCATTAAAAATATATATACCACAACATGATATGTATAAATTATTTATTCATGCCAGCAAGAAATAACAAACTTAACAAAAACATGCGTTGAATACAAACATGATACTAAAACAACTTAAAATGGTCGCCACAGTGTATCCTTGATTACGTGACCAATTTTGTCATTGTATCCTTGCCCAATGAAAACAACGCCTTCTGATTCGGATATGACGTCACTGTCTGTCGCTACTGATATGTTCATACTGGAATAACACGAGTCCCGCGTGCTCTCAAAATGTGAACTGCAGATGCTTGTATCGTTTTCTTGCAGAAAACTGTCATTTCCTTGTTTATAAACTGAATATAAACAATTGTGGTCTATAATGGGAGACAGTTTTGGATCGTTGAGCGAAAATGACGTCATGTAACTAACGTCATTGACTCTCACTGGCGTAGACATATGATGATTTGCGTGAATTCGACTTCCGGCACGAGAAACAGACGGCATAGACTTGATGTGTAGATGATCACTCAGTGCTTTGATCGTAAAAGTGTCTGTGACCTTGTGAGAGGTTAAGTAGGTCATAACCTCTCTGACACAGTCCTTGAACCCGACACTATACGCTGCAGCCTCCGTTGCCATGGTATCTGATCGCTGCTGTTGTTGCAGCTGTCGAAGATGAAACACTGTGAGGTCCAGAATATCTGCCTTGTCGACACGTGTCATGGGAGCTACCTGGAAAATAAATAAGCGATCATAAGTTTAAGAATTAAAAAAAAACAAGTGTTGTTTTTCCATTTCTTAACATTTATTAACTTTTAGTTAAAGCTTGCTTTCAAATAATGTAACATTAAAACTGGGTAAATTGTAATAAGAATATATAGTAGGCACCGCTTACCTCTTGTCTGATGGTGTCCGCAATGAGCAGCTTCAGTTGGTCGATGCTGTGGTTCATTCGCTCCCGTCGCTTCTTCTCGACCAGCGGCTTTCGGATCTGAGAAGAAAAGGAAGTGCGTTCCGTTTTAGCAAATGTTGTTTACATAGTAAACTTCTTCATTTAATTACTTATATAATTTGCGTATTGTTAATGGATTGGTAATGGTCACACGTCTGCTGTTTTAAAGAAGAAAGTTTTAGCTTAGGAATCTAAATAATTAACACGTGCAGAACGAACCATGAGCATTACGACAAATGTACGTAATAGCATATTGTTATAATGTTCATAAATGTTTCTTACCTTTCTTAAGTAGCTAGAATCATCGTGACCCCCCTGCTTTATTGCAACCATTTTCAATATTTTTCTGTTGCTTATAAAGTGTCCTCACAAAAATTAAAAAACAACCACAACATATATTATAAAATAATAGAAACTAATATATTGCTTTGCTCTTTCTCTCACTTTCTCTCTTTACTTTTTGCAAATGTCTTTACATCTGACGAGAGGTGTCTGTTGATTCAAGAAATAGCACGTTTAAATACCATTGTACACGTATAAATTAAAGACACGAGTAAATAGCGATTAACACCTCACGTGGACATCCTTAATTAGCAAAACACTCGTGGCAAGTGTGGATACTTAAGTTAAACGAGTCAGTAATGTACCGCAAAGTGTGTCGCCATTAGAAAAACATAAAGTATAACAATTAACCACACATGTATGGAGGTCAATTTAACAGTAGACATCCTAAGTAAGCGAAATACACAAGTTAATTGAGTCAGTAACGCTCCGCAAAGTTGGTTGTTAGAATTAATTGGTTTTTAATCGAGACACCGTTTATGAAAATTACTGACTGGTATAACTTATAATGTTCATTGTTTGTCACGCGCTTATTGATAATTAAGGAAATTCACGTGAGGCTCTAATTACGATCTACTCGTGTCTTTAATTGACAAGTGTACATTTTTTATATAAGACCTTATATTTCGTTCAATTAACAGAAAAATATTTCAGCTGATCGGTTGAGATAAACCAACACAAAAGAAAAACAACAACAACAAAAGACAACAATCTGTACTGAATATAGTAGGCTAGATGTTAAGAGTGTATCTCGTTGTACAGAGTTTATTGAAACACTTTTTGTTAAGATATTCTAAATAATCAAGATGGTTGCGATAAAGCAAGCGGGCCACGAGAGCACAAGTTACCTAAGCAAGGTATGTTTAGGTTTCGTTTCGCAACATTTCAAAAAAAATATAATAGATCATAAATGTGGTTGTATGTTTGTAGTTACATTTCTAGATAATAAATGGTTACTGTTGTATGTTTTGAGTTGCATTTCTTTAAATAAAATAGATAATAAATAGTTATTAATGTATGTTTTGAGTTACATTTTTTTAAATAAAATAGATAATAAATGGTTACTGTTGCGTGTTTGTAGTTACATTGTTGTATGCGTTTTAAATATGTTTTAAATACAAATTTGAATATATAGTTGCCTTTTAAAAACATATCTACACAATTACCGCGAAAACAAAAATAACATAAACATTGCTCTATAGGCTATTCCGGTTATTGTGTACAACATGACGCTAACACGTTTACAATAATACTAATTAATCGGAAATGCCGGTAATTCATTTGCCTCGTGACCAATATGCAACAAATAATTAAATTTATATAAAATAAATGAAATATCAAAAACATGTTAAGACAAATTAAATAGTTGCACTTTTTTTTTATCTTCTCAGATCCGGAAGCAGCTGGTGAAGAAGCAGCGACGGGAGCGAATGAACCACAGAATGGACCAACTGAAGCTGCTCCTTGCAGACACCATTAGACAACAGGTAAGTGCGGTCTTATTTATATAAAAAAAAAATCACAATCTCGATTAAAAAACATGGGACTTCTCTTGGCTTCTCTTGTTGGAAAACAAATTCTAATTAAGTATTAAAAAACATAATTTTCATTAATAAAACACGAATTGTGACTGCATACATGCTAAACATGTGTGCGTTTTAATAAAATTTAGCAAACAGGCGTCATACAGTAACGTCTGCCCTATTGAAATGTAAAACGTACCAAACTACTTTTTATCGTTATAGGCGACTCCCATGACACGTGTAGACAAGGCAAATATTCTGGACCTCACAGTGTTTCACTTGACACAGCTACAACAACAACAACGTTCAGCTACCATGGCAACAGAGGCTGCAGCGTATAGCGCCGGGTTCAAGGACTGTGCACGAGAGGTCATGACCTGCTTATGAGCGTTCAAGGTCACATATGCTAGTTCGACTGAAGGGCTGAGTGATCATCTTCATCAGACGCTTATTATGAAGAACAGACAACAAGTTTCCAATCAAAGCGCCGTTGGTAAACGTAAAGCAACGCACCACATGTCTACACCCATCAGAGTCAATGTCGTCAGTTTTATGACGCCATCTTCATTTTTATACGCCGAAGGTGTCTCCGATCACTTCAAATTGCTCGACAAAGGCGTACCAACGAACAAGCGCGTGTACAGCAGAGCCAGGAAACACAAGTCACGTCAAGCGTATGCGGTACGACAGCAGCACAGACTCTTGTTATTCCAGCATGAACGTGTCTATGTCCACCAGTAATGACGTCGCTTCCGATTCAGAAGAAGTTGTTGCCATTGGCAATGGACATCTCGACAAAATCGGTCACGTGATAAAGGCCACTTTCTGGAGACCGTTTGAGTAATAGTTATCAGTTATGTAGTATTAAAATATACATATATGTTACTGTTAAGATTGTGTATTTTATATGTCAATAAACCGTGAAAATAATTACATGTACGTTATATTTACAGTTTGTACTTTTTGCGACAAGCTCGCACGATTTCTGATCATCTCATTGGAATCCGAGTTCAACGTTAGGCCCATTTGACCCGAAATGACATACGCAATGCTCTATACCGATTTCATATTTCGTTTAGTATTATGTTTAGTGTCGTTTATTATGTAGTCAGAAAACAATTGTGTTTGTTCCTGAGTTTGAGAATTCATATGAACATCAGTTGTGTGAGGCGTTGTTTAAAGCATTTCGCCAACGTTCTAATGACGTGTACGCCTTGCTTGATGTCTACGAACGCTCAATCTCAATGTAGGCTCAACTTCCACGTTTGACCAATGCAAGCGTTTGTTACAGATGAACTTGTATTTTCATTGCAAATATTTGAGATTAAGACTATAAGTATGTTAGATGTCTACGAACGCTCAATCTCAATGTAGACTCAACCTCCACGTTTGACCAATGAAAGCGTTTGTTACAGATGAACTTGGATTTTCATTGGAAATATTTGAGATTAAGACTATAAGTAAGTTTTAAAATGTTCAAAGTCATGGGTTCAGGTCTCACAGGCGAAATGCTTGGCTACGCGCCTGCGCATCAAAACTTGTTAAATGGCATAAGTTATAATCTACCATACTTACATGAGTGAATATATAACTTAATACTATGTACTTTTTAGTGATTTGAGAAATTCAAATTAAAATAAAACCGCTGCTGAAATTCAATGTTTGGCAAAAATTAAGGGGACACCCGGGTTCGAACCGGGGACCTCTCGATCTGCAGTCGAATGCTCTACCACTGAGCTATATCCCCACAGTGGCTCGTGTAGCTTTCACAGATAATGATATATTAGGTAGCGTAACTTGATACATTCCAATAGGTATCAAAACTATTGTAATGGAGAAGTGAAAGTGTATATTTGATGATTTCCGAATAAATTCAACTGTTAATTTCAATGTAGTTATACAAAGCTACAAACTGACGTCATTAAGCAGAGTTAACCTTTAAGAATGTCTAAAGCTGATGTCATTAAGTGGAAATAACCAATGAGAATGACAAACGCTGACGTCATTAAGTGGAACTAACCAATGAGAATTACTAACGCTGACGTTATTAAGTGGAACAAACCAATCAGAATGCCTTATGCTGACGTCATTATATGGAACTAACAATTGAGAATGTCTAACGCTGACGTCATTAAGTGGAACTAACCAATAAGAATTACTAACGTTGACGAAATTAAGTGGAATTAATCAATGAGAACTACTAACGCTGACGTAATTAAGTGGAACTAACCAATGAGAATACCTAACACTGACGTCATTAAATGAACCTAACCAATGAGAATGCCTAACACTGACAGTACTTCGAGTCGACTGCATGGCGTATAACATCACCACGTGAACTGCGTTATAAATGTATAACAGCAATAAATAATTATTCATTTATTATAAATAACAAACTTAACAAAAACATTAATAAAAAACTTAAAATGGTCGCCACAAATTTTCTTTCATCAGGTTGCCAATTTTGTTATCTTGACCTTGTCCAATAAAACATTGAATAAAAAAACAACAACGCCTTTTGATTCGGATATGACGTCACTGCTAAAGTTAAAAAATAGTGTATAGTTATAGGTGATGTCTTACGGGCGTGTGCTTTCTACGCGCCTGCGTAGAAGCTTGTTAATATAAGGGTACTGTAAAGTCTTGCATGGCCAACTAAAGTCGACACCGAGGTTCGAACCGGGGACCTCTCAATCTGCAGTCTACCACTGAGCTATATCCCCATATGTTGAAAGGCTTAGATATTGCATTGCACAGATAAGGTAAATTTAGCGTTAGTTGATACATTCTAATCATTATCAGAACAATGAAGTATACTTTATAGTACGTGTAACTGATTGTGGGTATATATTTGCGTATTGTGCGATTTTATTGACCTGGCACTCATGAATATTCCGTGTATTTTCGTAAATCTATTTTAAGCTACTAACCCAGATAGGAGACTCAGACATGAATATGTATTGATTAAATCCTCAATACGTACCCGTTAATACTGTAGTGCAGTGGTAAGTCCGCAAAGTTTGTGAGCGTGATGTTTTGGGTTCGAATCCCTAAACAGTCACTTTTAATTTATTCAATTGATTTATTTGTTTTAATTTATTTAATTGATAATTTTGCTGACGTCATGACACGGATTCTCATCATCAACCTCGAGTCTTTCTGATTGCATGTTTATGTAGATAAAATAATTGAACTAAGAAAAGAAAAGGAAACAAGAACAAAATTAAGAAAAAATGTCATGAAAATAAGTGTTGTTGAAGTAAAAGAAAAAAAGAAAGATCTTGGCAGGATTCGAACCTAAGTCATTGTGATTCAAAGTCTAAAACACTATCAACCGCGCTATTCTTCCTGACACTAGTTGATAGGGGGCTTTTTTGAAATGACTGTGAAATCCGTGTTTTACACGCAAGATAAACGTTAAACCGATATAAATAAAACAGCCAAGCGCTACCGGAGATTCATGAGTTCCAGGTCAATAAAATCGTACAATAGGTATATTTGCTTTCGGTTGCATTGAGAAGTAAAAATAATATTTTGTTGTACGTAATTGTCATTTATCTTAACATGAATATATTAATTGTAACCGTCATTCAGTGGAACTCATTAGTGAGAATGTATAACACTGATAGTACTGCAATTGACTTTCGGCATGACATACACGGTGAAAACACGTGCTGCATTAAAAAAATATATACCACAACATGATATGTATAAATTATTTATTCATGCCAGCAAGAAATAACAAACTTAACAAAAACATGCGTTGAATACAAACATGATACTAAAACAACTTAAAATGGTCGCCACAATGTATCCTTGATTACGTGACCAATTTTGTCATCGTATCCTTGCCCAATGAAAACAACGCCTTCTGATTCGGATATGACGTCACTGTCTGTCGCTACTGATATGTTCATACTGGAATAACACGAGTCCCGCGTGCTCTCAAAATGTGAACTGCAGATGCTTGTATCGTTTTCTTGCAGAAAACTGTCATTTCCTTGTTTATAAACTGAATATAAACAATTGTGGTCTGAAATGGGAGACACTTTTGGAGCGTTGAGCGAAAATGACGTCATGTAACTAACGTCATTGACTCTCACTGGCGTAGACATCTGATGATTTGCGTGAATTCGACTTCCGGCACGAGAAACAGACGGCATAGACTTGATGTGTAGATGATCACTCAGTGCTTTGATCGTAAAAGTGTCTGTGACCTTGTGAGAGGTTAAGTAGGTCATAACCTCTCTGACACAGTCCTTGAACCCGACACTGTACGCTGCAGCCTCCGTTGCCATGGTATCTGATCGCTGCTGTTGTTGCAGCTGTCGAAGATGAATCACTGTGAGGTCCAGAATATCTGCCTTGTCGACACGTGTCATGGGAGCCACCTGGAAAATAAATAAGCGATCATAAGTTTAAGAATTAAAAAAAACAAGTGTTGTTTTTCCATTTCTTAACATTTATTAACTTTTAGTTAAAGCTTGCTTTCAAATAATGTAACATTAAAACTGGGTAAATTGTAATAAAAATATATAGTAGGCACCGCTTACCTCTTGTCTGATGGTGTCCGCAATGAGCAGCTTCAGTTGGTCGATGCTGTGGTTCATTCGCTCCCGTCGCTTCTTCTCGACCAGCGGCTTTCGGATCTGAGAAGAAAAGGAAGTGCGTTCCGTTTTAGCAAATGTTGTTTACATAGTAAACTTCTTCATTTAATTAATTATATAATTTGCGTATTGTTAATGGATTGGTAATGGTCACACGTCTGCTGTTTTAAAGAAGAAAGTTTTAGCTTAGGAATCTATATAATTAACACGTGCAGAACGAACCATGAGCATTACGACAAATGTACGTAATAGCATATTGTTATAATGTTCATAAATGTTTCTTACCTTTCTTAAGTAGCTAGAATCATCGTGACCCCCCTGCTTTATTGCAACCATTTTCAATATTTTTCTGTTCCTTATAAAGTGTCCTCACAAAAATTAAAAAACAACCACAACATGTATTATAAAATAATAGAAACTAATATATTGCTTTGCTCTTTCTCTCACTTTCTCTCTTTACTTTTTGCAAATGTCTTTACATCTGACGAGAAGTGTCTGTTGATTCAAGAAATAGCACGTTTAAATACCATTGTACACGTGTCAATTAAAGACACGAGTACATAGCGATTAACACCTCACGTGGACATCCTTAATTAGCAAAACACTCGTGGCAAGTGTGGATACTTAAGTTAAACGAGTCAGTAATGTTCCGCAAAGTGTGTCGCCATTAGAAAAACATAAAGTATAACAATTAACCACACATGTATGGAGGTCAATTTAACAGTAGACATCCTAAGTAAGCGAAATACACAAGTTAATTGAGTCAGTAACGCTCCGCAAAGTTGGTTTGTTAGAATTAATTGGTTATTAATCGAGACACAGTTTATGAAAATTACTGACTGGTATAACTTATAATGTTCATTGTTTGTCACGCGCTTATTGATAATTAAGGAAATTCACGTGAGGCTCTAATTACGATCTACTCGTGTCTTTAATTGACACGTGTACATTTTTTATATAAGACGTAATATTTCGTTCATTTAACAGAAAAATATTTCAGCTGATCGGTTGAGATAAACCAACACAAAAGAAAATCAACAACAACAAAAGACAACAATCTGTACTGAATATAGTAGGCTAGATGTTAAGAGTGTATCTCGTTGTACAGAGTTTATTGAAACACTTTTTGTTAAGATATTCTAAATAATCAAGATGGTTGCGATAAAGCAAGCGGGCCACGAGAGCACAAGTTACCTAAGCAAGGTATGTTTAGGTTTCGTTTCGCAACATTTCAAAAAAAATATAATAGATCATAAATGGTTGTATATTTGTAGTTACATTTCTAGATAATAAATGGTTACTGTTGTATGTTTTGAGTTGCATTTCTTTAAATAAAATAGATAATAAATAGTTATTAATGTATGTTTTGAGTTACATTTTTTTAAATAAAATAGATAATAAATGGTTACTGTTGCGTGTTTGTAGTTACATTGTTGTATGCGTTTTAAATATGTTTTAAATACAAATTTGAATATATAGTTGCCTTTTAAAAACATATCTACACAATTACCGCGAAAACAAAAATAACATAAACATTGCTCTATAGGCTATTCCGGTTATTGTGTACAACATGACGCTAACACGTTTACAATAATACTAATTAATCGGAAATGCCGGTAATTCATTTGCCTCGTGACCAATATGCAACAAATAATTAAATTTATATAAAATAAATGAAATATCAAAAACATGTTAAGACAAATTAAACAGTTGCACTTTTTTTTTAATCTTCTCAGATCCGGAAGCAGCTGGTGAAGAAGCAGCGACGGGAGCGAATGAACCACAGCATCGACCAACTGAAGCTGCTCCTTGCAGACACCATTAGACAACAGGTAAGTGCGGTCTTATTTATATATAAAAAATCACAATCTCGATTAAAAAAACATGGGACTTCTCTTGGCTTCTCTTGTTGGAAAACAAATTCTAATTAAGTATTTAAAAAACATAATTTTCATTAATAAAACACGAATTGTGACTGCATACATGCTAAACATATGTGCGTTTTAATAAAAATTAGCAAACAGGCGTCATACAGTAACGTCTGCCCTATTGAAATGTAAAACGTACAAAACTACTTTTTATCATTTTAGGCGACTCCCATGACACGTGTAGACAAGGCAGATATTCTGGACCTCACAGTGTTTCACTTGACACAGCTACAACAACAACAACGTTCAGCTACCATGGCAACAGAGGCTGCAGCGTATAGCGCCGGGTTCAAGGACTGTGCACGAGAGGTCACGACCTGCTTATGAGCGTTCAAGGTCACATATGCTAGTTCGACTGAAGGGCTGAGTGATCATCTTCATCAGACGCTTATTATGAAGAACAGACAACAAGTTTCCAATCAAAGCGCCGTTGGTAAACGTAAAGCAACGCACCACATGTCTACACCCATCAGAGTCAATGTCGTCAGTTTTATGACGCCATCTTCATTTTTATACGCCGAAGGTGTCTCCGATCACTTCAAATTGCTCGACAAAGGCGTACCAACGAACAAGCGCGTGTACAGCAGAGCCAGGAAACACAAGTCACGTCAAGCGTATGCGGTACGACAGCAGCACAGACTCTTGTTATTCCAGCATGAACGTGTCTATGTCCACCAGTAATGACGTCGCTTCCGATTCAGAAGAAGTTGTTGCCATTGGCAATGGACATCACGACAAAATCGGTCACGTGATAAAGGCCACTTTCTGGAGACCGTTTGAGTAATAGTTATCAGTTATGTAGTATTAAAATATACATATATGTTACTGTTAAGATTGTGTATTTTATATGTCAATAAACCGTGAAAATAATTACATGTACGTTATATTTACAGTTTGTACTTTTTGCGACAAGCTCGCACGATTTCTGATCATCTCATTGGAATCCGAGTTCAACGTTAGGCCCATTTGACCCGAAATGACATACGCAATGCTGTATACCGATTTCATATTTCGTTTAGTATTATGTTTAGTGTCGTTTATTATGTAGTCAGAAAACAATTGTGTTTGTTCCTGATTTTGAGAATTCATATGAACATCAGTTGTGTGAGGCGTTGTTTAAAGCATTTCGCCAACGTTCTAATGACGTGTACGCCTTGCTTGATGTCTACGAACGCTCAATCTCAATGTAGGCTCAACTTCCACGTTTGACCAATGCAAGCGTTTGTTACAGATGAACTTGTATTTTCATTGGAAATATTTGAGATTAAGACTATAAGTAAGTTAGATGTCTACGAACGCTCAATCTCAATGTAGACTCAACCTCCACGTTTGACCAATGAAAGCGTTTGTTACAGATGAACTTGGATTTTCAATGGAAATATTTGAGATTAAGACTATAAGTAAGTTAGATGTCTACGAACGCTCAATCTCAATGTAGACTCAACTTCCACGTTTGACCAATGAAAGCGTTTATTACAGATGAACTTGGATTTTCATTGGAAATATTTGAGATTAAGACTATAAGTATGTTAGATGTCTACGAACGCTCAATCTCAATGTAGACTCAACTTCCACGTTTGACCAATGAAAGCGTTTGTTACAGATGAAGTTGGATTTTCATTGGAAACATTTGAGATTAAGACTATAAATAAGTTTTAAAATGTTCAAAGTCATGGGTTCAGGTCTCACAGGCGAAATGCTTGGCTACGCGCCTGCGCATCAAAACTTGTTAAATGGCATAAGTTATAATCTACCATACTTACATGAGTGAATATATAACTTAATACTATGTACTTTTTAGTGATTTGAGAAATTCAAATTAAAATAAAACCGCTGCTGAAATTCAATTTTTGGCAAAAATTAAGGGGACACCCGGGTTCGAACCGGGGACCTCTCGATCTGCAGTCGAATGCTCTACCACTGAGCTATATCCCCACAGAGTCTCGTGAACCTTTCACAGATAATGACAGATTAGGTAGCGTAACTTGATAAACTCCCATAGGTATCAAAACCCTGGACTACAATCTTGATTTAATAATGCATGTAATGTGTGTATATATTTATTTTTGGATGTGTTCAGAAGATAAAATAATATTATGCTGTAGAAATGTACTCGATTATTAACGCGTGGACACACATCGATCTTTATGAAACCAAGCGTGTTACCGTGCTGCATTATTGGCGTATATAATTGTATATTCAAGTCGCATACTCTATACGTCACTGTTTAAATAGGTTCTGATTGTCAGAGTATCTCGCGTAGGCTATTTTTGTATTAATAATTTATCGTTCAAGACTTTTGTAATGGAGAAGTGAAAGTGTATTTTTGATGATTTCCGAATAAATTCAACTGTTAATTTCAATGTAGTTATACAAAGCTACAAACTGACGTCATTAAGCAGAATTAACCTTTAACAATGTCTAACGCTGACGTCATTAAGTGGAAATAACCAATGAGAATGACAAACGCTGACGTCATTAAGTGGAACTAACCAATGAGAAGTACTAACGCTGACGTTATTAAGTGGGACAAACCAATCAGAATGCCTTATGCTGACGTCATTAAATGGAACTAACAATTGTGAATGTCTAACGCTGACGTCATTAAGTGGAACTAACTAATAAGAATTACTAACGTGGACGAAATTAAGTGGAATTAACCAATGAGAACTACTAACGCTAACATAATTAAGTGGAACTAACCAATGAGATTTACTAACGCTGTTGGCATTAATTGGAACTAACCAATGAGAATGCCTAACACTGACGTCATTAAATGAACCTAACCAATGAGAATGCCTAACACTGACAGTACTTCGAGTCGACTGCATGGCGTACAACATCACCACGTAAACTGCGTTATAAATGTATAACAGCAATAAATAATTATTCATATATTATAAATAACAAACTTAACAAAAACATTGTAATAAAAAACTTAAAATGGTCGCCACAAATTTTCTTTCATCAGGTGGCCAATTTTGTTATCTTGACCTTGTCCAATAAAACATTGAATAAAAAAAACGCCTTTTGATTCGGATATGACGTCACTGCTAAAGTTAAAAAAATACGGGCGTGTGCTTGCCTACGCGCCTGCGTAGAAGCTTGTTAATTAAAGGGTACTGTAAAGTCTTGCATGGCCAACTAAAGTCGACACCCAGGTTCGAACCGGGGACCTCTCAATCTGCAGTCTACCACTGAGCTATATCCCCATATGTTGAAAGGCTTAGGTATTGCACAGATAAGGTAGATCTAGCGTTAGTTGATACATTTTAATCATTATCAGAACAATTAAGTATACTTTATAGTACGTGTAACTGATTGTGGGTATATATTTGCGTATTGTGCGATTTTATTGACATGGCACTCATGAATATTCCGTGTATTTTCGTAAATCTATTTTAAGCTACTAACCCAGATAGGAGACTCAAACATGAATATGTATTGATTAAATCCTCAATACGTACCCGTTAATACTGTAGTGCAGTGGTACGTCCGCAAAGTTTGTGAGCGTGATGTTTTGGGTTCGAATCCCAAAACTGGCATTTTTAATTTATTCAATTGATTTATTTGTTTTAATTTATTTAATTGATAATTTTGCTGACGTCATGACATGGATTCTCATCATCAACCTCGAGTCTTTCTGATTGCATGTTTATGTAGATAAAATAATTGAACTAAGAAAAGAAACGGAAACAAGAACAAAAATAAGAAAAAATGTCATGAAAATAAGTGTTGTTGAAGTAAAAGAAAAAAAAGAAAGATCTTGGCAGGATTCGAACCTAAGTCATTGTGATTCAAAGTCTAAAACGCTATCAACCGCGCTATTCTTCCTGACAGTAGTTGATAGGGGGCTTTTGTGAAATGACTGTGAAATCCGTGTTTTACACGCAAGATAAACGTTAAACCGATAGCTCCTTCCAACCAAACTGGGTATGGGTTGTGACGTGGTTCAGTTCAACCACGTTGAGGCAAAGAAAAAATCAGTCCTTATTCGGCTACGTAAGCATAAGACCAACAAAACCCATAAGCCAGTGACTATCATTATTTTACCTTCACACGCCCACTGTCCGGTTCGTACATTGCACAAATATTTGAAGTTCAGAGGCAATCATGCAGGACCATTATTTACTCTATCTAACAACTCTCCAATCACTCTTGGATCTTTTAGGCCCATATTTAATAAAATTCTGCATTTTCGAACCTGTCGCCCAAACAGTACACCTTTCATAGTTTGCGAATTGGGGCCTGCACACAAGCTGTTCTTTCTGGAAAAACTGAACAAGAAATAATGCTAATTGGTAGGTGGAAATCTAAAGCATTCAGGCGTTACATACGGCTGACTCATATTGCCCCCAAACCCATGTAACAACGTAGGTATATCATCTGTAGTTTACTGTTGAAGGTATTGGTTGTGTGCCTTCCAGTCATCACCTCTCTTACACGGTTATGCTTGTGTATTTGCCTTTTTGTTCAGTTTTATTCCGATTGTCAGGTTTATCTGAGATGTTACACATTGCTACTTGGTAAATATTTGTTGCATATATCATGTATTTGAATTACTGATTATGGTAATTACATTATGGTCATGTCTTTGTCTTGCCACATCAGCGGGTTATACGATGCTTAATCAGGCAGCATCATGTTAATACGTGTATGTATTTAATCCTACACTACATCATAATCAGTTATGTAATTTCCTTTCAATAGTTTTCGTAATATGTCATTGTGTACATAATTGTTCATATTTCACGACTTAATTTTACCACTACTTTGCGTGTATTTGTAGTTCATTCATTTTCACTTTGGGATTTACAAACGCAAAACTCATGCAATTGATAACATTGCCGATGGGCGAATTTTATATGTCCAATAATTTGATTTCACATCGCGTAGTACTAACTAAATGTTTTGTAAATAATTCATCCTTAAAATTATTCAGTCGGTCCACATATGATCTCATCCCGTGTTTCTTTCCAATTTGTTAACTCTTGTTTCTAAGGACCATGTTTTTACTACAATAACAGCTATTACGTATGATCTCAGTATCGAAAATGGTTCGTTTTGTCATTTTATTTTGTAGATTGTTAAGTTTTGTTATGACCTATCTGGTGCCATCTAGTTTATACTCTGAACGTTTACCTTAAACTAGTCATCCCACATCTACTTACAGGCTGTTAAATGTCATGAATTCGTATCTAGTCACTCTTGTCTGATTTTTGCATATATCTAAGGTTTATACATTGTTGTATTGTTGGGTTTTTCATATTCTTTTATGTAATGCATCACTATATTTACTGGAAGTATTACTACAACATGCTTGTAAATATGTATATGTTTACCTAGATTTTACATCTCCCGTACCAGGATTGTAACTGGAACCATAGCACTTTCCTTTAATGGTTTGCGCTCTCCCTTTCCTTGGTTGGACGGTTTACGGACTTTGTGGTTCGTCCAACTTTATGGGACAATTTTGCATACTGGTCTATATATATTGCTTTTCAAATTCTTTCTCTGTTTTAATAAACGACGGTTGACGCTTTTGCGTCAGCCCTTTTCAATCCAGTTTGATTGTTGTATATTTTATTGTCCCACAAATGAACTCGGAATGTGGAGAGCGCAAATATAAATAAAACAGCCGAGCGCTACCGGAGATTAATGAGTGCCAGGTCAATAAAATCGTACAATAGGTATATTTGCTGTCGGTTGTATTGAGAAGTAAAAATAATATTTTGTTGTACGCAATTTTCATTTATCTTAACATGAACCCCAAACCGTCATTCAGTGGAACTCATTAGTGAGAATGTATAACACTGATAGTACTGCAATTGACTTTCGGCATGACATACACGGTGAAAACACGTGCTGCATTAAAAATATATATACCACAACATGATATGTATAAATTATTTATTCATGCCAGCAAGAAATAACAAACTTAACAAAAACATGCGTTGAATACAAACATGATACTAAAACAACTTAAAATGGTCGCCACAATGTATCCTTGATTACGTGACCAATTTTGTCATCGTGTCCTTGTCCAATGAAAACAACGCCTTCTGATTCGGATATGACGTCACTGTCTGTCGCTACTGATATGTTCATACTGGAATAACACGAGTCCCGCGTGCTCTCAAAATGTGAACTGCAGATGCTTGTATCGTTTTCTTGCAGAAAACTGTCATTTCTTTGTTTATGAACTGAAGATAAACAATTGTGGTCTATACTGGGAGACACGTTTGGAGTGTTGAGCGAAAATGACGTCATGTAACTAACGTCATTGACTCTCACTGGCGTAGACATCTGATGATTTGCGTGAATTCGACTTTCGGCACGCGAAACAGACGGCATAGACTTGATGTGTAGATGATCACTCAATGCTTTGATCGTAAAAGAGTCTGTGACCTTGTGAGAGGTTAAGTAGGTCACAACCTCTCTGATACAGTCCTTGAACCCGACACTGTACGCTGCAGCCTTCGTTGCCATGGTATCTGATCTCTGCTGTTGTTGTAGCTGTCGAAGATGAAACACTGTGAGGTCCAGAATATCTGCCTTGTCGACACGGGTCATGGGAGCCACCTGGAAAATAAATAAGCGATCATAAGTTTAAGAATACAAAAACAAAACAATTGTTGTTTTTCCATTTCTTAACATTTATTAACTTTTAGTTAAAGCTTGCTTTCAAATAATGTAACATTAAAACTGGGTAAATTGTAATAAGAATATATAGTAGGCACCGCTTACCTGTTGTCTGATGGTGTCCGCAATTAGCAGTTTTAGTTGGTCGATGCTATGGTTCATTCGCTCCCGTCGCTGCTTCTCCACCAGCGGCTTTCGGATCTGAGAAGGAAAGAAAGTGCGTTCCGTTTTAGCAAATGTTTTTTACATAGTAAACTTCTTCATTTAATTAATTATTTAATTTGCGTATTGTTAATGGATTGGTAATGGTCACACGTCTGATGTTTTAAAGAAGAAAGTTTTAGCTTAGGAATCTATATAATTAACACGTGCAGAACGAACCATGAGCATTACGACAAATGTACATAATAGCATATTGTTATAATGTTCATAAATGTTTCTTACCTTTCTTAAGTAGCTAGAATCATCGTGACCCGACTGCGTTATTGCAGCCATTTTTAATATTCTTCTGTTGCTTATAAAGTGTCCTCACACAAATAAAAACAACCACAACATATATTATAAAATAATAGAAACTAATATATTGCTTTGCTCTTTCTCTCACTTTCTCTCTTTACTTTTTGCAAATGTCTTTACATCTGGCGAGTAGTGTCTGTTGATTGCAAGAAATATTACGTTTAAATACCAATGTACACGTGTCAATTAAAGACACGGGTAAATAGTGATTAACACCTCACGTGGACATCCTTAATTAGCGAAATACTCGTGGCAAGTGTGGATACTTAAGTTAAACGAGCCAGTAATGTTCCGCAAAGAGTGTCGCAATTACAAAAGCAAAAAGTATAACAATTAACGACGCATGTATGGAGGTCAATTTAACAGTAGACATCCTAAAAAAGCGAAATACACGTGACAAATTGGAATACTTTAAGTTAATTGAGTCAGTAAAGTTCCGCAAAGTTTGTCGCAATTAAAAAGCAATTATAACAATTAATGGAATTTGATTTCTTTGTAAAATTAAGTACTATTTTATATATTATTAATTAAAATTCCATCCAAAGAGCGGATTAAATGCAATAAGTTTATTGCCTTAATTGTTTTTATATCAAATAGTAAAAAGAAATGAACGTTTTCAGTTACATGTCCATTGGGCGTCAGGCCTGTCAAATTTGTTAATAAAAACTCCTGTCATAACTGCACGAGAACAAAAGAACATACAGAAACAAGAAAATAAATAATAAAATGTAGCAGTACATTAGTGAAAACATTCATAAAAGATTCGTTAAATAAGATTTTTAATAATTTCTACACAGTCTTTCAGACATAATATATATTATGAATCTATATTTTTTATAATTAACAAGTGCTGTCACTATAATGCGACATATGCATCCGAATGCTCGTTTGTCAAAAAAGAAAACATAATAATCAGGATTGCTCTCCCTGGTGGAGACGTTGATAGTAAAGAAGTAGATTTAAATTTTAAAATGTATAAATTTCAAGTAAATACCTTATTTCTACATATATTTACACACAAAGGCACTACATAATTTTATTCAACGGTTGATTTTTTATTTCTCTGTTTCTATGTTCCAATATATGGACTATAAAAATGCGCTTTCGTGTCGATTTCAAGTTTCTTGTTAAAAAAAGAATGTGTCACTTTATGTTTACGACGTTCTGAATTCGTATTTTTAGATTACTGTATAAGAGAAAATAGGTATACTTATAAAATAAATACGACATAAGTAGAATACATGTATTTCTAACGGGTTTCCTGTATTGAAATGTTCTATAGGCTAATGCATGGACAGTGAGTGTAACAAATCTGTTTGTAGGCAGTTTCTAAGAAACCGTATCCTTTTATTACTTTTTGGCTAGAAATGATAATTTATACGAAACACATCATATTTGTATGATTTTGCATCGTGGAAATTCCAACGCCATATTGTCTATTCTATCACATACATACCAGTATTCATCATTTCATGAACACGTTGAACAATTGGAACATACTGCATGGAGTATTTTAAGTTTGTTACACAATGTGCGCACTTTAATATAATGTAAATGCAATTTTTGTTACAAAACAGCAACCATTTGTTAGATCTTAAGCATACAATTGCATTTAGTCATAAGCAAAAATTAACACATGTGTATGGGTGAGAGAATATAACATTTAGGTTATGATGTAATTTATCTAAGTAATAAATATAATTGCCATTTCAAGATAATTATTATATGGCAATTCTATGTATTAATATCACTGTATTTTTAAACTGATATGATTTTTTTCTTAACTATTCCTTAATCGCTTCGTGTGAATATCTAATTAGAAAGACTGAGGATTTCTTTTTTTGGGGGGGGGGGGGTCTCATTCAACCATCAAACAGAACAGAACAGAACAGATGTTTATTTAAGACTTGCACTAAGCACATCGTCTACAACACATATGTACAGAAAATATATACAATCGACATGACATAGCAAAAGAAAATGTTTAACATTACTGTTAATTAATAGATAAGGAGGATGAACCTTTGCATTAAATGTTTACAACTGTAAGTGTATTTCTAATATACAGAGTTTGCTTATTATATTTATACAAGTTAATAATTTCCGTTTTATTGTTTGAGTTAAGGAGTTGAATAAATTTAAAAACAGATGGGTTTTCAAAGTAGTGTTTTTTAACAAATTTTTTTATCAGGTCAGAAAATTGTTTACATATTATAACAAAATGGTATTCGTCTTCAATATCTGAAGAGTTACAGAATAAGCAATATCTTTCATCACGTGGAATACGGTTATTACTATATCTTCCTGTTTGAATTCTAAGTGGGAGACCATTTAATCTCAGCCGACACAAGTATAACCGCAAGCTTTTAGGGACAATATCTAAATACGTTTCGTAATAATGAGACGTTTTAAAATATTTATACAAATTTAGCATTGAATTGTTGTAAATTTTGGAAAAAAAAAATCCTGCTTGAACGTATCTATTATTCGCGTTTTAAATTCACCCAGGAATACATCTCTTTTAATTTTACTAGCATTTTCAAAAACATATGCAAAACCGTTATCTGTAAGAAGCTTTCTCACATTCGATACCCAATTTAAATGTCCATTATCACATTCAATAACAGATTGAGCATAAATAGTTTTAATGATAATATTTTCTGAGTTCAATATCTGGAGCCAGTATTTTATCATTCGTACATATCTATTAATATACAGTGGATAACGCTCTAGTTCACTGTATGCGGTTACGTTACGAGTGTTAATTTGTACCTTTAAAAGCCGTTTACAAAATTTTAGATGAACTCATTCAATCTCTTTCGATTTAGTGTAGCCCCAAACTTCACATTAATAATTCAATATCGATCCAACAAATGCATCAATTAACTGACACAATATTATTGGGCTAAAGTCAAACTGATTACATTTACACAATAAGATATTAATCGCTTTTAAAGCTTTACCAACCAAATGCTCTTGATTCAAAAAGAATTTACCAATGTAGTTAAATACTGTACCTAAATAATTAAAATCATTTACTACTTCCATATCTTGACCATTATATGTCCAATGTTTTGAAATCAATAATCCACCTCTTTTACGAAAAACCATGATTTTCGTCTTTCAAGTATTTACCTTTAGCCCCCATAATTCACAATATGTGTTTAAATTGTCTAAATGCTGCTGTACTTCAGATGGTGTTTTACCAATTATAGGCATATCATCTGCAAATAACAAAAGTATTAACACAATATCATCTAGTGATAAGCCACTACCACTTTCTTTTTGCAAAAACAACTCTAAATCCTCAACAAAGATAGAAAATAGGAGAGGGGACATAACCTCGCCCTGACGTAAACCAACTGCAAAGTCAAAGTAGTCAGACAAGTTAGTACACAATTTAACACAAGATTTGACTTTTTGGTAAATGTCCGTTAAATTCTTAAAAGTTTTCCACGTATGCCACAATTAAATAGTTTAAACCACAAACTATTTATATAAATAGAATCAAAACATTTCATCATATCTACGAAAATAACGTACAGTCTTTTGTTTTCATTAATGTATTTCTGAACAATTGACATAAGTATAAAGATTGCATCCACAGTAGACTTTCCTTTCCGGAATCCGAATTGAGCATCCGAAATAATGTTATGTTCGTTACAAAATTGCTCAATCCGCTTATTAAGAATCGCAGTAAAAAGCTTTGCTAAACAACTGACTAGTGTTATACCTCTATAATTATTAACATCATTGTTGTGACCTTTTTTGTACAGCGGGATAATAATACCTTTCGTCCATTTATCTGGAAAAATAGCCCGAATTAGATAGCCCGAATTCAAAATACAATTAAACAAATCACACACATGCGATGATAAAATATCAATACTTTCAATTAGGTACTCATTTAAAGTACAATCACTTCCATAAGCATTGTTACATTTGAATGACTTTACAACTTCAATTATTTCACTAACAGTAAATGGCTCATCTAATTCTAGAAAATACTCATTAGGAAGATTAAAATCATCATTAACAAAATCTGCTTCATCGTTATGACGATCAAACAATCCGTTACTTAAATTAGAAAAATATTCTTTAAAATCATCAAATGAAATGTCATTGCTTACATTGGTGTTTTTTTTTTACTAAAGTATTTCCAAAAGTCTTTTGGATTACTTTTCTTTAAATTTTGTATTTCAACCATTTTGCGTTTGTAATAGTTGTTTTTCTTTGTACGTTTTTAATCTTTATAGTTCTTTTTACATTCACAAAGCTGAAATCGACTAGCCTCAGTATGGTTAATGTTGTAAAGCCGCGGAGCTTCTAAATATACATTGCGGATATCAATACAACCTTGATCAAACCAGTCGGCATGTTTCACATAAGAAACATCGTCAAAACGGTAATTAGGTTTGACAAAAATCTGTTTAGAAAACAATGGATCAGCAACCTTACGTAAAATATTACTAAAATCGTTTATTGCGTGATTGACGGACTGTCTGCTATCAGAGTTTAAATTGCTAACAATAGTATTTAACTCTGGTAAATTTGCTATAATACCCGCCCGAAATTGTTGTAAAAACATGTCATTCCATTTATATTTAACCTCGTGATAATTATTTGTTTTACACTTCACACTATTACATAACAATGAAAACTGTATAGGGGCATGGTCACTCCATTCGTTAAAATCACCAATATTAAAATTGCTTATCAGTGAGAAATTTCGTTCACTACATAGTACGTAATCAATTACAGAAGTACCGTTACGAGATAAATATGTAAACTTGTTACTTTCGCCAACACGACCGTTAACAATTCGAATATTTTAAGATTTACAAAGATCTATTAGTTTAATACCATGATTGTTGTGAGATTTATCTACAGAGGCCCGAACAGGTGTACAATCGGGTTCATAATCTATATCATCAATATCAGCATTTAATTTATAATGAATTATAAAATCATGTTTATTACCAACTCTACTGTTAAAATCACCAACAACATATACAGCACTAAAGGTAAAAATATCATTTTGTAAAATATCAAACAAATCAATAACAAAACAAATAAGTCCCACATAAGTAAATATCTTCTTCAAGATTAAAGAAATGTTTGTCTAATTTAAGCCAAATAATTGTATCATGATTATTACGTGTAATATTTATACCGTCCTGTAGATTTTCCCTATAATATAAAACTAACCCACCACTACACTTTTAGCGTTTCTGTTTTGAAATTTTCTATAAAAATTATGCGATATATAACCGTTAAGAGAAGCATTACTTCTAGCATTTGTCCATGACTCGTATAAGAAACATATATCGTGACAAGACAACATATATGCAAAGTCTGTACATTGTTTCTTGTCGTTGGAAAGTCCATTTACATTCTATGATAACATGGAAAGCTCACCCCCGGCGTGCCCCTACTCGCGAAGCGGTTTGCCGTCCACGTAGAGCGTATCATAGGCTATCCAGGCACGCTTCCCCTGGTCCCGCGCAGCCTTCATCTTTGGCACCAGTTTCCGGCGCTTTGCTATCACTTCCTGTGGTAATTGTTCGTACACATGGAAGTTGTTACCAGACAAGTGTTTCCATTGCTGGCGCACTAGTTCACGGTCCTGAATGTATGTGAATTTTGCCACTACAGTGCGCACTTTACCATGAACCGGATGACCGGGCGAGCGATGCACGCGCTCAACGCGTATACTGTCAGCGGTCTCGTTGGCCACTTTAAGGGCATCCTGCAAATGCTGCCTAAGTTTTCTCTCCGTAACTTCCGGTGGCTCATTTCCGCTGGAGTTATCCTCCGGAATATTCGTGAAAATGAGGTTGTTGGGCATGGACTGTGTAAAAATATTCGGTTTCTATAACATAAAGATTACAACACAGATAATATTTTACAAAGAAAAGAGCCAGTATCTTGGCGGATGCCATTTTATCATCCAGTTTCTAATATTTGGATGATTAATTTTACTTCAGTAGATACTAATTCGAAATAATACTCATATAATTTGTATTTATTTTGTTAATATGTAATTTTTGTCGCTGTTTGTTAGAATTAATTGGTTTCAATTGAGACACTTCATGAAAAATACAGACTCGTTTAACTTAAAGTGTTCATTGTTTGTCACGCGCTTATTGCTAATTAAGGAAATTCACGTGAGGCGCTAATTACGATTTACTTGTGTTTTAATTGACACGTGTACATTTTTTTTATACAGAACAGAACAGAATATTTATTAAACTTAAGCATTACAAGCTTATCGTTATACAAATATACAATGAAAAGATACATGGTATGAGATATGTAAGGTTTTAACAAGTACATGTAAACATTTCTACTGTTAATATATTGATCTAGGATCACCCTCATTAGAGTGAGAGTGTTAAACGGTATGTTTAAGTATGGACACATAAAATAGACAGTAAACGGTTTAGTAAATAATACCATAAACCAGCAGCAAGGCTACAATGTCTGAACAATTCACCTACGTAAAAGCGAATAATGTATAATTTGTTAAACTATATTCATTAATGTGTCTCTTAATTGGAAGGCTTTATGGCAATATATTGCCAGTTTTTGAATAATTGTTTTATTTTCGCATTTCATTAAACAAATATACTTAAGTATACTCGTGTGGGTATAGAAATAATTTGGAATGTATTCTTTTCGAATATGAATATATATGGGGCACTTAAGAACAAAATGGAATTCGTCTTCTATATCATTTAGATCGCATAGGGTACATTTTCTCTCATGTCTTGGAACATTATAGTGCCGGCCGATTTCAATATTTAATTTGTGGGATGATAAAAGTAATTTGGCCAAGACATTTCTGTATTTAGGATTTTGCAGCTGGCGTAAATATGCTGATTGTTCAAAATTTAGTTTAATTTCTCTATATACATCAAGAGATGTTGAATCTTCTAGGCTTGACCGCCAATTACTAACATAAATATCACGAAGTCGAGTTCTTAACTTTGTAGTGAATGTTTCTATCTCAACAGAGTCAGGATATAACCATATTTCATTAAGACCAGATGATTGTAGTATAGAGCGTACCTGTGCGGCCCAATTTGTACAAGCATTATTTACATTTATGTTATTTACCTGATCATTTAAAATGGTATGTAAAATACAATTTTCTTGTTTAACCGAGTGAATCTTTAAAAAGTATTTAACCATTCTAATATATCTTTCGATATACAATGGAAATCTCCCCAATTCGCTATACAATGCAAGGGTATTCGTAGACGGTTTTACATTAAGAACCCATTTACAGAACTTCTTGTGTACTCTTTCTAAAACATCTCCTTGACCATGACCCCAAACTTCTGAACAGTAATTTAAGACGGATAGTACATAAGCGTCAAAAAGATTAAACATTATGTTAAGTGGTACTTTGTTATTCTTAATTAAAGACATTAGTGAATATAGGGATCTCAACCCTTTTCCCGCAAGTGTTTTCGTAGCTTGCGCGAATGACCCACCACTGGTAAACACAACCCCTAGGTAGTTAAACGAGTTAACAACTTCCACTTCTTGGTTATTATAAAACCATTTGTCGTTTACACCTAACCTCCCCCCTTTTCGAAAGACAATTACTTTAGTTTTCTCGATATTTACCGTAAGATTCCATTTTTGACAGTATGAATTTAGACTGTTAAGAGAGTGTTGTAAGCCCTCTTTAGATTCCGATATGAGCACTGCGTCGTCAGCGAACAATAATAAAAATATAGCGATTTGGTCAATATTAATACCCGCATCTATATTTTCTTGTAAATGCATCTCAATGTCATTTAGAAAGAGAGAAAAGCAGATCGGAGAGGTTATCTCCCCCTGGAATAATCCGAGGTTGCTATTGAAAAAATCCGACAATGTTCCTAAATGTTTCACACAGAGTTTAACTTCACTATACATCGACCGTAAAACGGATAGTAATTTTCCATCAATTCCTAATTTTATTAGCTTGTACCAAAGTCTTTTCCTATCTATACAGTCATATGCTTTCCGATAGTCCACAAAGCAGCAATACATTTTTTGCTTATTGGTTATTTGTCTTTGAATCAACGAGTGCAAAATAAAAACTGGGTCTATAGTACTATAATTGTTTTTGAATCCAAATTGGGCATCCGTTAAAACTGAATTTTCTTCTGCCCATAACTTTAGTCGCTCGTTCAATACTGTTGTAAACAATTTAGAGAAACAGCTTGTTAGTGTAATCCCCCTATAGTTATTTGGGTCGGACTGATCGCCTTTTTTATGAATCGGGATAATCATTCCTGAGGCCCAAGCACGAGGAAATGACATTGAATTAAATATGTGATTGAAAAACATGTTCAGTGGGCGGATGATTTGTGGCACACTTACCTTAAAATATTCGTATAAAACATTGTCGATTGAAGGGGATTTATTTATACTAAGTTTCTTAATAGCTTTTAAAATTTCTGCGTCTGAAATTGGAATATCTAGACATTCGAATGTCGAGCTAAGGTCTTGACAATTATCAAAGTGACTAATAAAGTCGGAACATTCATCATTTATTTGTGTATCGCCACCGGACATGAGGCTGCTAAAATAATTTTTAAATTCCTCATTTGAAATATCATCTCCAGCACGAGATTGTCGTCGCGGTTTAAATATTCTCCAAAATTCTTTCGGTGATTTTCGCCTAAGATCATTATATAAGACCTAATATTTCGTTTAATTTAACAGACAAATATTTCAGCTGATCGGTTGATATAAACCAACACAAAGGAAAAACAACAACTGCACGAGACAACAATCTGTACTGAATATATAGTAGGCTAGATGTTAAAAGTGATTCAAGTTGTACAAAGATAGTTGAAACACTTTTTGTTAAGATATTCTAAACAATCAAGATGGTTGCGATAAAGCAAGCGGACCACGAGGGCACAAGTTACCTAAGCACGTAGGTTTATGTTTGGTTTCTCAACAATTCAAAGAAAAAAAATCATAAATGGTAACTGTTGTATGTTTGTAGTTACATTTCTTTAAATAAAATAGATAATAAATAGTTATTGATGTGTGTATTTGAGTTACATTTCTTTAAATAAAATAGATAATAAATGGCTATTGTTGTATGTTTTTGAGTTACATTTCTTTAAACTAAACATATAATAAATGGTTACTGTTGCGTGTTTGTCGTTACATTAGTGTATACGTTTTAAATATGTTTTAAATACAAATTCGTATATATAGTTGCCTTTTAAAAACATATCTACACAATTACAGCAACAACAAAAAATAAGCATTGTTCTATAGGCTATTCCGGTTACTGTGTACCACATGACGCTAACACGTGTCAGTACAAGAATACGAATTAATCGGAAATACCGGTAATTCATTTGCCTCGTGATAAATATACAACAAATAATTAAAATTATATAAAATAAATGGAATATCAAAAACATGTTAACACAAATTAAATAGTTGCATTTTTTTATCTTCTCAGATCCGGAAGCCGCTGGTGGAGAAGCAGCGACGGGAGCGAATGAACCACAGCATCGACCAACTGAAGCTGCTCATTGCGGACACCATCAGACAACAGGTAAGTGCGGTCTAGGATATCCGTGTTCGTGCATGTGCTCTTAATCTCCGTTGCTTACTTTGTCTATATGTTTTCTTGCATGTTGGACTTATGAATTCATAACATATTACAGTTTTTTTTATATTTCGAGTTATATTCACTTGAAACATTTAGCAGTACAATTGTTAATCGTCATCTGCTTCTTTTCCAGGTGGCTCCCATGACCCGTGTCGACAAAGCAGACATTCTGGACCTCACGGTGTTTGACCTGCAACAACAGCAGCGATCAGATACCATGGCAACGGAGGCTGCAGCCCATAGTGTCGGGTTCAAGGACTGTGTCAGAGAAGTTATGACCTACTTAACCTCTCACAAGGTCACAGACATACTTAACCTCTGTTTAAGTGGCTGACTCAAGTATGATCAGAGCTTTGGGCGATTATCTACAAACGAAGTCTATACACCATGCGAGACTCCGAAGTCATGTTCATGATACCCACCAGACGTCTACTTCAGTTAGAGGTACTGACGTCAGTAACATGACGTCAATGTCGCTTTTACACTCCAAATGTGTCGCCAATTACAAATTATGTTTTGCATTAGCAATATGGAATGGTTAAACCCCATCAAAAACACAGTACATCGGTCTCGTATTCGAGTAACGAATGCACGGACTCGTGCTATTCCAGTATGACATCTCAATAGCAACAGATAATGACGTCATATCCGAATCAGAGGGCTTTGTTTTTATTGGACAAGGAAAAGATGACAGAATTGGTCACGTGATCAAGGATACTTTCTGGCGTCCATGAAGTTTGTTTTTAAGTGTTTGTTATATGCTTGTTTGTTAAGTTTGTTACATTATCAGACATATGTAAATAAATATTTGTTCACTACGGGATAATACCAATATGGGATTTAGAAATGGATTTCGTCCCTTAACCACCGCCCCCCAATTAGTATCACGGTCTTTTTGCGGCTTGAAAATATTAGGTATCGACACTAATTTTGTATTTTGTTGTAGGGATTAGGCTAAAATAAGTAAAATGAATACCGGTAAATCCAGAAATACATTTATTATCGCATAGTATTATATCACAAACAGAACAAATAAATAGATCTTCTCACAACACATAATCATGGACGGAATGTCATCGGAAATTCAGTTATAAATGATAGCAAATTTTCTTATAAATAATAATTGATACACAAACCAACGCACATTGAAACAATGTTCAAAGCAGTTAACTCTGACCAAAAAGTAGACCCATTTCTACACGCAGTTTACTAACCAATCTTAAATAGCGACTGTCGAGTTGCACCATACAGTACACACATACGTATGGTTAACACCCACTCTTTGTAGAGGAAGGTACTGACAAATACATCCTCCGCCAAATTCTCTGATAGTAAAATAAACAGTTGTGGTATGTATGGAGTGCAGTGTTACTCTTGTCTTTAAATCATGTCAATTCTTATAAACATTGGTTCACAATTGATTTGAAATTCGAGTCGTGCAGTTATAGCAAAAATATTGCCATAGAAGTCTTTAGACTTAAAAACCGAAGTACATGTTTTTCATTTTCCTGTCAAAAATTATTATTTAATAATTAATGCAATTCCAGTTGGATACAAGAAATAGAACAGTACATGGGTTAAGAAAAAAACACAACTTGTATACATGATAATTTTAGTTTAGATTAAGGATATACACCAAAGTTCAATTATTTTTGTCTAATCACTACAGACACTACATTGTAAATCACGAGATGTGAAGTTTCCGCTATGTGTTTTTGTAGTTCAGTGCAGCCCCGCTACTGGAAGGAGTAGCTGGGGTTGGGAGTGGCCCCGCACCAGGACCCTATAAACTTCAACACGTCCTGGAGCTCTGAACTGTGGGACACCTGGAGAAATAAAACACATAGTGTAAAATGTATAGTGTAAGGGTTATGTTAATCATTATTGGGTAATCTAGTTACCATTAACGCTGACATGAACAAGAACTGTCATATGACAGCGCGCTCAACTATTTGAAGTATTTAAGTTGGTAGATATTTTGGATAGTGGAAGGGGCATAAATTTGTTAAAATACAAAACTTTTAAGTGAAGCCTTGTACAGTTTATACATTTTTGGAACAAAAACTTTAACCACAAAATCTATGTAAAAAGTGTGCATAACTCTGTCAAAATACAAAACAGAGTTATGGGTAATGTTGCCCCTGATAGAGTTGATGACAAACGTTAGTTCCAAGTTTCAAGTGAATAACTTATGTAGTTCTGAAGTTACTAAACTTTTGAATATAAACTTCAACCAGAAAATCTATGTGAAAAAGGGGCATAACTCTGTCAAAATACAAAACAGAATTATGTACAATGTTGCCCCCAATACTAGAGTGGATGACAAAGGTTAATCCAAGTTTCAGGTGAATAACTTATGTAGTTTTGAAGTTACTAAACTTATAAACTTTAAACAGAACATTCAAGTGAAAAGGGGGCATAACTCTGTACTTTGAGTAAGCAAGTCAGATTTGAACAGACTACTGCAGCTATGGTGGAAGTTAAATAGAACACGCAAGTTATCATAAACGACAGGCGTACCTTGGTTGCCATGAGATACTTGTTCCAGTCGTCCTTGTTTGCGACCTTGCCTGGCAACTTGAACTCCATCTTGTCTGTCAACACTGGATAGCCTGAACAGAGACAGAATGGTGTGCACTAAACAACCTTTAACATTATGTACCAGATAATTGAATATGGTATATGTTGTCAATAACAAAGTTAAAACAGTGCTATTTATTTCTGGACATCTGAGTTCTAAAATAACCATTTGTATAACAAATTGTCAACTGACCATTATTATAGCATAGTGCAAACCAAATTTGACTTAAACGAAATTAGAGTTTTGTTTAAATTTTAATATGTCATGTTATGTGAGATTTTCGGATATGAAGTCAAATGGTCATATTTCAAATTTCTATTAAATTCGAATTAGCTCTGTTCAGTAATAACAAAACATAGTCCAATTTAAGTAACATGGAATTTGGGACACACCAGAGTAGTAGGTTATTTTCCTTGACTACTAACACTACCTGTGATCACGCAGGGCAGGGACTTGATACCGGAGTCCGGGGCCAACAGGGAGGCAGCGTAACAACCCCTGCTGTCTGTGGGAAGCACCTGCTCTATTTGCTGGTCCATGGAGATCGCCAGAACCCACTCACGAATCTCCTCATGTTGCTGCGACTACAAACAGAATGGTGGGCTTATAAATAGAAAGTTGATCTATAAATAGAAAGATGATAAATAGCCGTGATGGGTAATAAACAGAATGATGGCTCGCGGAAATCCACATGTTGCTCAGACTATAAATAGAAGTTATGGGTAAAAAATGTATAATGGTTATAAACAGAATAATGGCTGCGAATCTCCTAATGCTACCGAGACTATAAATAGAAGTGGTGGGCTATAAATAGAATAATGGTCAATAATAAATATAAATAGCAGATACAAATAGAAAATAGAGATATGAACAAAAAGAGTGTTTATATATAAAGTAATGGCAATAAAGAGCATTATGTGCAATATACACTACAAAATTAAATAAAGTGTGGGGTATTTATAGAAAGCTTGGCAGAAACAAGAGCTGCTTTGTTAAACAGTTACACCCCCTATAGGTTAAAAGCAATTTTTAAAATATCAAGTTTGGATGAAAAGTGTTGGACATAAGGAGCAAAAACTGCTAAACAGGCCAATTTTAGATAACTCAGAGGCTATAACTCGGCAGTGCCTGGGACAATTTGGATGATCATCAATCTGGGCTAAGATATTATAACCTCAAACATTTTCATCAAGTTTGGTGAGCATTGGATGAAAACTGTTGGACTTAAGAGAACGGAAATGGCTAAAAAGGCCAATTTTAAATAATTCAAGGGCCATAACTCCAAAATTTCTAGGGAGATTGGCTGGTTACCAAACTGGGCCAAGATATTGTTATTCCAAACATTTTCATGAAGTTCGGCAATGATCTATAAAAACTGTTGGACTTAAAGGAATGGCTAGGGCCATAACTGCACAATTCCCGGGGCAATTTGGCTGATTATCGAACTTGGCCGAGGTATTATTATCAAAAACATTTTCGGGAAGTTTGATAAAGATCGGATCAAAACTGTTGGACTTCGAGAACAGAAACAAAATTGGTATACCAACGGACCGACATTAGCAAACCAATATACCCGGCAATCTTTGAAGAGGCATAATAAAAAGAGAAAGGCAAGAAAATTAAAATAAACATGTTCTCATTTTTTAAATGTGTCTGTTTCATTAACAAATATGCAGGAAGATGGCAAGAGATGGCTTACAGAAAGATGTGGTTTCTCCGGTAGTGGTATCTCAAATGGGATGTCTGTGTTCTGGAAATCACTGTGGTCTATCATGTCCAGGCTGCCTTCCTCAATGGCCTGTGCAGGAATAGAAAACAATAAATGTAAAATTACAGTTTTTGTAACTATTTGTACTTCATACAATCTTTGACAAAGATTCTTTGTCATAGCATTGAAAACAGTAATCTTTCAAAGCATCCATTTTATAAAACTTATCATGTTGTATAATAAAACATGTATCGAGTTTACAATTATAAATAATAAACTATTGTCAGCATGATACACACTTGTTCTACTTGATATTATATTTTGTTTGAGGAAAACTAGTTATTTATGCATGTTATTTATTAATGCATTTATACATGTTAGACCATACCTCAGATACATCCAGGTATCTGTTCAGAAACACAAAGGCCATGTTGTCCCAACCTATAGCCTGTCAATGACAACAGAGCGCATTTTATAGTGAAAACGAAAAGCACAAGCACAAAATTAATGTAACGGGTACCGGTATGCAAAAAAGTTTCACACAACAATCAATTAATTATCCAACATGGCAAACAATCTAAGCAAAACTTGTCCAAACACTGCATGGTGTTCTGATTTTGGAAAGTGTACCAGTACTTGCTGGGTTGTCATTATCAATGGAAACAAGTGATTTTAATCTAAATCTAAGCGATTTGGCCAGGGGTATATGGGGCCAATTTGTGATATTACCTTTTGCAATTTTTAAGTTCCTGAAAAAAAACAACAACGATTTTCTCATGATTTTAAATGATGAATTTGATCGGCAATCGGTTAATAATGACAACCCTGTACTTGTATTTGTAAATAAACATTGGTAAAGAAGCACGAGCCCCTATTTAGAGAATTTAGGTTTGAACTACAATTTACTTAAGACAGCCAAACACTAACTTAAATATTAGGCTTCTGTCAAAAGTGACAAAATTCAGTGCAAGAATATGTACTTTCTTTAATCTTTACACATTTCACAGATTTTTTGAGAACCCAGGGGGTTAACCTCATTTTGCCTCCTATGTCCATTTGATAAATGTTTGTCCACAGTTATTATACAGTAAATTCTGTTAACACTTCACTTGTCCGTACAAGCTCTGGTACAAGCAGGGCAATACGGACAACTGACTACACCACCCCTGGAAAGAAACAACGGTCAACTCTTCCCTACTCACTCTGCACATCATTCCAGCCTCAAAGAATGCCTTATCAGCAGGGACGATGTCGGTGTGACGGAGCAACGACACCGCCAGCTTGGTCGCAACGGAGTCCAGGGACTTGTGAGCCATGGCCGAGGACCGGGTCGCGTAGTAATGCGATATTAGTAGATACTTCTCAAAGTCTTCGTGGTCAGGACCATTGGCTTCAGGGGACTTCCGCATGTTCTCTGTCTGTTATAGGTAAGGACACAATATTAGTGTTAACATTTAATATTGTTTATGAATAATTACTAACTGTAAAAGCATAACATTCCAAAATGTTTTTCTAACTTATTATCTTGATATGTTTTATATATTTTATGAATGAAACCAAATGAAAGACACTGAATTAACCAGTATTTGTGTTCTGAAAGAAATCTTTGGTAAATATCATTCATTGCTTCAAATCGCTGTGATTCATAACATAATATAAAAGTAAAATGACTATATCTATTAACACAGCAGACATCTGTTCTTTAAAGCATAAGAGATACATAAGGATATGTTAGATTTTCCCACAATGTACTCACCAGATCATACATCATATCTCTGAGATCAGCCCATGTCCGATAGGCCTCAGGCTTGTTAAGATCTTTCATGGTGATCACGTCATTAAAGATGCGCTTGTATATATTGAAGTTCTGAAATGAATGTGAACCATTGTTACCAATTTGATGCTAAGCATCAATCTTCTATGGTCTCTACCATTTTAATAGAGTATACTGCAACAGGTAAAGTCAAGCAAAAACATGGCACAAAATTAATAGGCCAATTGAAAAGTGAGTGTATTTCAGATAAATGTATGTGTAAACATGAGCTACAATCACAAGACTCACCTGTGAATTAGCCGCAGCCCCATACCGGACGTACAGGTCCATGGCCCGGAGCGTATCTCCCCCCTTGATGAGGTGGGTGGCGTACAGGGCCACATACTTGTGCAGCACCTTGGGGTTCTGCTGCTCTGCCGTGTCCAGGGCCTTCTGCCATTCGCCTTTCTCAATGTACATGTCCAGTGCTCCCACTACGTCCACACTGGCCAGCTGTGGGTGGCGGAGGGCAAGAATGATTATTATTTTTGACAACTAAAGCCAGGCACGGTGCTGGTAAAATGGTTTAACAACTGGCCAACAGTTGTCTGGGGGAAAAAAAAAAGATACCATAAATTTGTACGTATTACGGAAAGTCACAGTTTTTTCATCTTAATTTTGTATCACTTTTTGGTCTGGAGAAAAGAATGATACTGAAAATTCTCAGGTATAAATCACACTTTTGTCATCTTAGTTCTGTATTATTTTTTTTGGTCGGGAGAATAGAATGATACAGTATATTCTCACATACAAGTGACAGCTTTTTATCTTAATTTTGTATCATTTGCTTGGTGTGTCTTATATGAGTATATAAGCAAAATACATAATTTCACTCCAAAATTGGTAAGAGACATAATTTTGGCCATTTTGAAAATGACGCTTGATCATTGTTACTAATTCGTTTTTATTAAATAACAGATCATACGCGACATGTTTCCCGCTAAGGACAGACTTGTTGCTGGTGAAAGCGAATGAATTATCAGTCTATATCTCTATCTGGTCTTCAGAGCACATATACAAAAAGAGCTGTTTGTAAAACAGGTATGCCCCCTCTAGGTTAAAATAGCTTAAAAGGCAAATTTTAGTTAATCAAGAGCCGTAACTCCACAGTCACTGGGACGATTTGGTTGATTATTGAACTTAACCGAGATAATACACCCACAAAGGTTTTCACCAAGTTTGGTGTAGATCGGCTATGAACTGTTGGACTTTTTGGATAAGTCAATGGTCATATCTGCACAATTCATAGGGCGCTTTGGCTGATTATTAAAATTATCCAAGCTAATATGCCCACAAACAAGTTCATAAAGTTTGGTGAATATTGGATGAACATTGTTGGACTCAGAGAGCGGAAACCGCTACAAAGGAGAATTTCAGATAATTCAAGGAAAATAACTCCCCTATTCCTGGGGCGATTTATTAGATATTATTATTACAAACAATTTCATGAAGTTTGGTAAAGATCGGATGAAAACTGTTCAACTTTGACAGTGGAAACGAAAGTGGTCTATCGACAGACAGACCGACAGACATATGCAATCCAATATACCCAGACATCTTCGGTGGGGGGCCATAATAAGCACAAAACAAGAACCTTTGATGTTTTCCTCTTCAATATACTGCATGTCTGATTCTGGATGTATAAAGATTATATAAAGACGATACAACAAGTTAAACAGCACAAAAAGAAATTAAACAAAGTATCAGAATACTATAGAATCACTAATTTTCGTGGAGGTATAATTTTTGCGCTTTCCACGCTCCAGTCAGTGCACGAATTTATAACCACCGCGAACATTTCCCATGTAATAATTAAAAACACCCCCGGGGATTACACATTTGCTCATATTTACGTAGGTAGTAGTTCATAAACATATGCAGGTATATTTGAATGTCGTGATGTGAATGTTTTCAATAATATTTTTTCGGGCTTTAATAAAACCTTTATTAGTATGATCTGTTTGAAAAAATGCATTCATAACAGTCAAACATTTAGTCAATGGTATAAAACAGGTAATGTGCACAAGTTGACAGTTTGTTTTCACAAGTTGACATATCAAGTAAAGAATTAGCACCCCCAATGTGGAGCCTATATTTAAGTCGGCATTCAATCAACAAAACAGTGTCAGTTTGACACGATGTGATATAAATTATCTATGGTTTCTCATCTAATGATGCGGCCTCTATTATCCATAAGTGGAGACGTGGACCCCTGTTATCAATTAATAGCCCAATCCAGTACTGATACATACGGAATATTACGTTAGTCAATTGTTCCATGAGTATGTATTAGTCGAGTGGCTTGTGTGATGACGTATCACACGAGAGGCGGAGCCTCGAGTGTGATACGAAATAGCGCAAGCCACGAGACTAATACATACTCTTGGAACAATTGACTAGCATAATATTTCTTTTATTATATACCACGATAAACTTCAAATGTCCATTTACATTATTGTATTTGTTTAAAAACTACAATTTTTACTAATCATTGTATGTATAGATTATATTTGTTTACATATGATGACGTCATTAAAAAGTAGTCCGGCTAGTATGGTAATACGGGATCGGAAAAATAGCGAGTAGCATAATACGGGATTTTTTTCTGTCGACATGTATTTCACCAATTGATAAAGCATGTATTTTGTTAAGATTTTAAACAGGTACATAATAAACATGTTTATTGCACTAAACAAGCTGTCATAATAGGACCTTTTACTAGCTTTCTGCCCCGTGGGGCTTTACACAGATAAATCGATACGCATTTTGTTGCAAAACACACTTCACTGTTTTTTTTCAAAATTGTGTTTCAGCGAATTTAACACCCCGCGAATATGTACATGATCACATTGGCACAAAATTTGTACCCCTCTAATTCAAGTGATTCCACAGTAACTGTTTAGTTTTCATACAAAAGCACCATCCACTCACCACATCGGCCCTGCCCTGGCTCTTCAAGGCTTCCTTGTAGCGGTCCTCCACATATGGCTCATACCTGCAACACAAGGACCCGTACATAAATCTACATGCGTATTCACAGGGATTGATAGAAATTAAAGTCAACAGTTAACAAAAGATGTGTCACTGATTATTATTATACATATACCACGAGTGAAATTTACACACTGCTGTAAGAGTGAAGGAAAGTAGTATCAAGCCTTCAAGTCATATAAACCATTCACAGCAAGTACTATTATTAGCTATCCTGCATTAAATGTTCCAAGGCAGTGACCAGAGTTTTAATAATGTTAGTGTATGCGTGTTTTAGTGCTTTTCATGTTGTAAGCATAGGCAATTGGTTGCTTGCCTGAAATGAATTACTTTCAGCTGTTAATAAAGAGTCCCTCAAAAGCTGATGCAGCTGAAATTTCATTATTATTGATATTCTAGCTCTTTATATATCCACGTTTTACTTGCTAGGTTAGCAATCTACTCATCAAATCTATACCTTGGTTCCAGCTCCTTGGCCACCTTGCGTGCCTTGGTCCATTCCTCGGCTGCTATGAACATGTCAATGGCGTCTTTCACCATGTCAACATTCAGGTACAACTCGGCAGCCTGAAAATAATTGGGTGGTTTTAAGCAGAACTCAAATGCACTTACGGACAAAGGACAACACTGCCACACAAAGGGCTGATTGGGAAACCAAAGGGCTGATTGGCCAAAATTTTTACAGTTCGTAAATTTCATACCTTGACAAATACATGAATAACAAAAGTACATGCAAGTCTAATTAAAGCTGCTTGACAAAATAACAAATGGACTAAGTCCGCACAGGCTAATCCAGGATAGCACTTTCTGCTTTTATGGTATTTTCTGTTTCAAGGAAGTCTCATCAAAACATAAATCAACTATAGGCGGAAAGTGCCGTCCTGGATTAGCCTGTGCAGACTGCACAGGCTAATCCGGGTTGCCACTTTACGCACATGCATTAAGCCCAAGTTTCCCACGTCACTCATCATATAGGTTCATACTAAAAGCTCTGACTTACTGCTGTGTACTTCTTCATCTCGACCAGCCTTGGACAGACGATCTCCACCACCCTGGTAGCCTTGTCCTGCCCCAGGAACTTGATGGCCAGGTCAGCGCCCTGGGGAGATGGGATGACACACATGTACAGACTAACTGTCATAGACAATAAGGTTATGTAAAAAAACGCCCCAAAGACAGTGAAAGAACTTGCATAATGATCTTAGAGGTTTCCATGTAAGTTGTTTAAATGCAAAACATCATAATTACATGTAATACTGTTGTTAAGTAGTTTTAAATATTTTCATATCAATAACAATAAAATTTTAAACAAGCACAACTTAACTTTTAACATAAATTTACTGGTACCACTTTTTGGACCTTACCATTTATCCCATAATTAATTATACCCCTATATATGTTAACCAACAAAAACCTTATATACCGGGATGTTATACATGTAACTGTACCAACACTGTCAACCTTTGTACACAGTCTAACCCAGCTGGAAAAGCTTGATGCATTATCAGCTATATGAATGGAGACCTCCTGATGAGAATCTCATAGAAAATATGTTTTTGTTAAATGAGACAATTCCCTACCTTCATCCAGCATTTCGTGAGGAGCTCCTTGTCCTTGGTAAGATCCTCAGTGACCTTCAAGTAGCACTCGACTGCCCGGGCGTATTCTCCGGAGGACTCCCACTCTCTGGCCTGCTGGATCATGGACTCTGAGCCCCTGAGAAAGTTGAAAATATGCATCACAGCTGTGGTGTAGCTTTAACACACTGGCAATACACAGCCAGCCCTTTTTGGGGGTTTAAGGGGAAGGTGGTATGTCCTTTCAAGACGAGAATTTAACAGTAAAAGGGTAATTTTCGCGAATTTCCTGAAATCATTATTTAACATTATAGATTATTAGTAAACATCCACTATGTACATGTAATATAAACATACATAAATTGTTATGTAATACATTTATTAAATGAACACAGCTGCGTTTCTTTACAACAAGAGGGCCCTAGGAGGCTCACCTGAGACCTTGTAACCCAATTGGAATTTGCATCCCCGAGGCGTGGCTTATTTTTATGCCAGGGCATAATATGAACAACCTCTGGGTCTTGCGGTTTCAGGTAAAGATTTTTAAAGTAACTTTGCTATTTTGCTATTTAAGTCTATATAAGGCATGTGACCCCTCGGGGTGCCACCAGATTTGACCGCAGGTGCATAATTTGAACAATCTTTGGAGGACCACTATGCAATGTTATGTACCAAATATAGGAAAGCTGTGGGCCTTGCCGTTTCAGAGGAGAAGATTTTCAGTCGATATAAACCATGTGACCCCCGGGGCGTGACCAGACTTGACCCCAGGGGCATAATTTGATTAATATTTGTAGAGGACCACTATACGGATGTCACATACCAAATATGAAACCTCTAGGCCTTGCGGTTTCAGAGGAAAAGTCATTTTGCTATTTAAGTCTATATAAACCATGTGACCCCTGGAATGTTGTTAGTTTTGACCCATGGGGCATAATTTGAACAATCTTTGTAGAGGACCATTTGAAGATGTTACATACCAAATACGAAACCTCTGGGCCTTGCAGTTTCAGAGGAAAAGATTTTTAAAGACATTTTGCTATTTAAGTTGATTTAAACCATGTGACCCCCAGGGTGTGATCAGTTTTGACCTCAGGCATATAATTTGAACAATCTTTGTAGAGGTGTACTATATGATGTAACATACCAAATAAGAAACCTCTGGGCCCCTGCGGTTTTTGAGGAGATTTTAAAAGTCTTTTTGCTATTTAAGTCTAAATAAATCATGTGCCCCCGGGGTGTGGCCAGTTTTGACCCAGGGGCATCATTTGAACATTATTTGTAGAGGACCACTATAGGATGTTACATACCAAATATGAAACCTCTGGGCCTTGTGGTTTCAGAGAAAAATATTTTTAAAGACAATTTGCTATTTAACTTTATATCAACTATGTGACTCCCGGGGCGTGGCCAGTTTTGACCCCAGGGGCATAATTTGAGCAATCTTTGTAGAGGAGCACTATTGGATGTTACATACCAAATATGAAACCACTGGGCCTTGCTGTTTCAGAGGAGAAGATTTTTAAAGCCATTTTGCTATATATTCTATATAAACTATGTGACCCCCAGGGCGTAGCCCGTTTTGAGCCCAGGGGAATAATTAGAACAAAATTTGTAAAGGAACACTAAAGGATGTAACATACCAAATATGAAACCTCTGGGCCTTTCGGTTTCAGAGGGGAAGATTGTTAAAGTCATTTTGCTATATATTCAATATAAACCATGTGACCCCCAGGGCGTGGCCAGTTTTGACCCCCCCGGGGCATAATTTGAACAATATTTGTAGAGGACAGCTATAGGATTATACATAGCAAATATGAAACTTCTGGACCTTGTGGTTTCAGAGGAGAAGATTTTTAAAGTCATTTTGCTATATATTCTATATAAACTATGACCCCCGGGGCGTGGCCCGTTTTGACCCCAGGGGCATAATTTGAACAAACTTTGTAAAGGACCACTAAAGGATGTTACATACCAGATATGAAACCTCTGGGCGTTGCGGTTTTAGAGGAGAAGATTTTTAAAGTCATTTTGCTATATATTGTATATAAACCATATGACCCCCGGGGCGTGGCCAGTTTTGACCACAGGGGCATAATTTAAACAATCTTTGTAGAGGACCACTATATGATGTTACATACCAAATATGAAACCTCTGGGCCTTGTGGTTTCAGAGGAGAAGATTTTTAATGTAATTTGGCTATATACTCTATATAAACCATGTGACCCCCGGGGCGTGGCCCTGTTTGACCCCAGGGGCATAGTTTGAACAATCTTTGTAGAGGACCACTATAGGATGTTAAATATCAAATATGAAACCTCTGGGCCCTGCGGTTTCAGAGGATTGAAGATTTTCAAAGTTTACACTTTTAAAATCTATTTTTAGTTCTGGTGACCTACATATGCAGCAGACCGTAACGATTTGAACAACTTTGAAAGAGGGTCACCTAATGATCATTCCTGTAAAGTTTGGTGAAAATCTGCCAAGTGGTTTAGGAGGAGATGTTGTTTGAATGAAAAGTTGATGACACACACACACACGCACGCACGCACTATGGACAACGGGCGATCACAAAAGCTCATCATGAGCACTTTGTGCTCAGGTGAGCTAAAAAAGTTACATGATTCACGAAAATTTCTCTATCTTGGCCAATATTTGTCTGATTTTGGTCAATTTTTTTTTTGACATAAAGTAACAATTCTGAGGGAATGTTTAGGTTAAAATAAGGGAAAGATAAATACTTTTTCATCAGTGGAATGGGGCCAGGGTTCGACATTAAGGCACGTCCGAACGACAATGACTAGTAAAAGCTTGGTCCGGGCTAGTAAAGCTAATTTCTGTCTAGCCCGAACGGTCTAGTGAAAAAAATCTCGAGTTTTTCAGTTAAAACATACCTAAATAAGACAGAGTTATTTAAAATAATAAAATCGCCGCAATGGTTTCACTGGAAAATCCAAAATCTATTTTTAGAAACAAGCATTGACATGACGCTTGGATGTGACTGTTCTGCAAGGTTGGTTTACGGGAATTTCGTCAGGTGCGCGTATTGTCGTAAAATAAAGCAAGAGCATAAATTGATTAAATTGATTTAAGCACACATTTAACGTATGAAACATTTCAAACTATCAACAATTGCTTTTACAATCTTAACTCAAAACACTGACATATCTATTTATTGATTACTATTTTTTTCTGCGTGTCTGTCTGGGTTTCCAAAATTTTACGACAATCGCAACTCGTAGTTAGCCATTTTCGGTTGTTTTAACTTTAAATGCGGATCGTAGCAGACGAACTATGGTATGCCACCATAGTTCGTCTGCTACGATCCGCATTAAAAGTCAAAGGTCCAGAAGACCAGAGTTTCATGAGGATGTTGTGCAATAGACGATAAGCAGATTTATCTCTATTTGAACATTATAATTAATTAACCAGTTTTTTTAGAAGCTGATAATTTTTTAATATAGTGAGAACAGACTGAAATTACCGTTAACTTTTGCAATGTTTTGATATTTACTGGCTGAATAGTTTTGACGATGGACAAGTATATACATCTTCCTGTTGGGTGTTAGTAAGTAGTTGATATATATTAGACCGTTGGGTGTTTGTTAAGTAGTTTATATACTTTCCATGCCACTTCATAAAATTTAAGGTTCTTGAAATTAATCTGGATTGAGTAATCTATATCTATGGATTATACTTTGTGTATAAAGTAAGAGAAATAATACATTTTTACATTTTTGTTCTGTTTTATTATTTAATACTATTGTCTAGTTGATCTTTGGTCAGGTCTAGTTAATTTTACGAGTTACTAGTCCAGTGGTCTAGTGGTAAAAAAAGTTAACGTCGAACCCTGTGGGGCCAAATTTCGTCCCCAAAAATGGCATAAAAAAAGGCCTGACGAAACTGATTCATGTCCTATTAATAGGTAAAAAAACTATTTTCCAATCACTATAATTATACACCTGTATTTTACCTGCTGATGTCAAACCAATTCCCATTTCTACTACAAAACTGGTGTGACGAGTACTGGACCCATTGCTTAAACCGGACAAAACAAACACAACAAATAACAAATTTACCCTAAAATAAGTTTAACCACATCTTATGAGAGTGATTCTAACGAGACTTGAGCCATCTGCCCCCTTCTCCCCCCCCCCCCCCCCCCGAAAACCAGGTGGATAAAAACATTAGAATGCCGAGTTCAACCAATATACCACTAGATTCAATAATTTATTAATTACATTTCCTTGATCATGTTTTTCCCCATTTAGGAATATTCAATGATGTGAGTCTCCGATCTAAATGGTACCGACCATTTCTCAAAGCTTTGAAAACACAACCCCCGGTGCCTGCATACCTGGTGGACTTATCGGTCATCTCTCGGTCGTACTCGTCCTGTAGCTGCTGCAGCTTATGAGGCACATACTCCTTGCACACCCTCAGAGCATCCTGCCACATGCCTGAGTCCTGACAAACACAAACACGTATCAGGGTAAGTACTCGATATCTCGGTTATAACTTATAATTGAAAATAAGTTAAGAAAGTTTTGTTGTTAAGTGAATCTAAACTAAAGTAATAGAACTAAATCATTAAGACTTCAAACCGACTGCAAACATACTGTCATTTTACTTACATCACCATTTGTCAATACTCACTTTGAATTATATATTAATTTGAATGTTTTTTTTTTTAATGAAATGGTTAGAAATATTCATGATCAAACAAATCATCTATAAACAAGTATACGCTTAACAATAAACATTGAACATATTATAATTTAGGATCCAGCAATTAAACAATTTCTGATTAAGATACAATAATTAGTGCCTTGTATTTTATTTCTGTTTTCTCTGCATATAAAAGATTCATAATTCAGATTTGTGCCATTCATCCTACCCTGTAGTATTTCACTGCCAGCTCGGGTCTCTGGGCTCGGAGCAGGTAGGTCTCGGCCTTGGCGTATTCCTTCTCCTCGAAGGCAAAGCGGGCCTGCCCCACCAGCACGTCTGCCACAGAGTCGGGGTCGTGAGCCTCCGCCACGCGCTGGGCTGAGTCCCAGTCCTGGCTGTGAACGTACCTAGAGTGTGAGGGTTAAAACAAGAAATGTAAGGCAAGTATGTCTATATTCATACAAAAAATGCCTTTATCATGACAAAATAAATTCATGTACTTTTAACAAAGTATGTCTGTAAGTAGACTGGTGTGGTAATATAAATTAGCATTTTGGCCCAGCAAGCCCAGATTCTTATAATCATTACTTGAGTGAAAGTATATTTTATATGGCTGCCAATATAAAACAGAGAACCTGAGCAATCTGAGTATTGTTTACTCAATATCTCGGGACTGAGTCCTGAATGAAAATGTATTCCTTCCACAACCTTCACTTAAAAATTGAAGAGCTGTTTTTACACACTACTGGAAATGAAGACTTCATCTAATTTTCATCCTAAGCAAGACCACCAAACTTCTAGAATAGAGACACCATTTTTTTCTAAGAAGTACAAGTTATTTGAACCCAAAGCAAAATATTCTTCAACAAGCTACATCCAACTAACATGAGAACAGCCTCTTTAGGCTTTTTCGCATTGATGAACTCTGCCTCGGCGTCTGCAAACCGTCCCTCGTCTTCAAGATACATGGCATGCTTCAGGTGGATCTCCGGAAGCTTCTCCTTCATGGCAATCTTCGCCAGCTCAAATGCAAACTCAAAGGCACTGAAACACATTACCAGCCAAGTAACAAACATGAAGAGGTGCGAAAACAACAGCCAGTCTGTGATTTGTATAATGACATACTTTCTAAAATTATTAAAATGCTGGCCAAGATTTATCTTAAGAGGCATAACAAGTTATCATGTTCAAAGATCGTAGTGGCTTAATGGATGTTATGGTGTCCATGTTGCGACGGGTTGTCAGTTTGATTCCAACTTAGAAAGCGTTCAAATAATCTTTCTCAAAGTACAGGTTCTTTCTTGGAAATGGACATGAAATTGTCTTAATAAGCCTTTGGCTTTTGACACAAAGAAGCTAAAACAATTATGTTTAACTTAATGATATATACCAGTTTTCAGCTGCATAATCGATGGCTGCATCCAGGAGACCAAATTTGTTGAGAAGCTTTACAGCCGAGTCTCCGCCCAGACTCTTGGCCCACAAGTACGCCACCTGCTTGCTGGCGTTCTGACCGCCCTGGGCTTTGGCAACCTGAGTGTAAAGAGATTGTTTAATATTACACATTCTGGCCTCGGTCAATGCCATTTTTGGTCGATATCACAGCATATTCCACAGCCAAGATTTAAATCACTGTTTTCTTACATGATTCAGATGAGGATAGTTACGGTATTGATTTCTGTGTAAGGTTGTATGTTATTTCTTGAGTGAACAGAGAAAACATATTTTCATGAGTAGCGCATTGTTTAAGACCATGAATACAATAAAATACGATCTTACACTAGAATCCAAAGATTAACTATTTACTTCATTCGTTTTAACACATTGTTGAAATACATCAAAGTTTATCCCACAGGATATTATTTTGTCAATGCCGCCCTGAAGAGTTACGTGTTTGTATTTTTATCCCCTTCCACTACCTCAACATACTGCATACACACCCTGTGAGCCTCGTCCCACATGTCCTGGGAACGGTACATGTTCACAGCAGCCTTCCAGTCCCCGGACTCCACGTAGTACTGCTCTGCCTGACGCAGGTTGCCCTCAGACTCACACTCCTGTAGTAAAAGCATGGCATGTGTCAGTGATTTTTTTCCTTTTGTAACAGGGTCCGGTAAAAGGATCCATTCCCAATACTAAATATGGATTGTTTTCCCAATTGTAATGAAATAAGAGGGCCAAATGGCCCTTGGTCGTTCACCTGAGTTTCATTAGTTGAACAATTTCCCATGTGTTAGAATTTTATATGGATATACTGATACGGACTGATGGAAATGCGGCCTTAATCATCATGGTTTTAAAACGTTAACTGACAACGGACATTCAAAATGTTGAAGGACATATTGAAATTGAAGCTTTCTCTTCAATTTGACCTAGTGACCTAGTTTTTGGCCCCACATGACCCAGATTCGAACTCAGCCAAGATATCATTGGGACAAATGTTCTGACCAAGTTTCATGAAGATTGGGCAAACAATGCGATTTCTAGAGTGTTAACAAGCTTTTTCTTCAATTTGACCTAGTGACCTAGTTTTTCACCCCACATGACCCAGATTTGAACTCGGCCGATATATCATTAAGAGAAATGTTCGGACCATGTTTCATGAAGATTGGGCAAACAATGTGACTTCTAAAGTGTTAATAAGCTTGTTCTTCAATTTGACCTAGTGACCTAGTTTTTGACCCCACAAGACCCGGATTCAAATTTGATCGAGATATCATTGGGACAAATGTTCTGATCCAGTTTCATGAAGATTGGGCAAAAAATGTGACTTAGAGAGTGTTAACAAGCTTTTTCTTCAATTTGACCTAGTGACCTAGTTTTTGACTCCACATGATGTAGATTCAAACTTGTTTGAGATATCATTGGGACAAATGTTCTGACCAAGTTTCATGAAGATTGGGCAAAAATGTGACTTCTAGTGTTAACAAGCTTTATCTTCAATTTGACCTAGTGACCTAGTTTTTCAACCCACATGACCCAGATTCGAACTCGGCCGAGATATCATTAACACAAATGTTATGACTAAGTTATATGAAGATTGGGCAAATACTGTGACTTGTAGAGTGTTCACAAGCTTTTTCTTCAATTAGACCTAGTGACCTAGTTTTTGACCCCACATGACCCAGATTTGAAATCGGCCGAGATATCATTGGGGCAAATGTTCTGACCAAGTTTTATGAAGATTGGGCAACAAAAGTAGCCTCTAGAGTGTTCACAAGGTAAATGTTGAACGATTTACGACGCACAACTGACAAAAAGCAATCACAAAAGCTCACCATGAGCAAGTTGTGCTCAGGTGAGCTAAAAAGTACTAATTTGAAGAGAAACAATTCTGAACACATAGGAAATGTGAATTTTAGGTGTAAATCGTGTAATTACGTGTATGATTATGGATAAACACCATTAAAATGCCAAGTTCATCCATATATTTATTATTTTGCATGACACATTACAACTTTCTTGTTTCTTTTTGTTGCTGTTTTATTCACTAGTCTTTTGTAGATGTCAGGATATTTTGTTCTACTCACTTAATATTGCCTTCAAGCCTTGATAAGTACATGTATTTATCTACACATTCATTAATCTCTTGGTGATGACATATTCTATGCATGTAACATTTGATTAATATTCACATGTATTTTTGACATGATTGTGCTATTGTCAGATCTATACAGATGAAATAAACATTTATATTGGAAAAAAAAAGTTCATCCATTAGAACACAAGTTTATGAAACTCATTAATAAATGACTTTCTTAAATATTTCACCTAGGAAGGCATGGTAATAAATCGAACAGTGATCCCTCAATTACAGAAAAAAAAAAGTTCTAATGTTATATTCATGGTGCTGCTTATCTAAAATATTAAATATGAAACGATACTTTCAGACTTGTTACTTTCTGAGATTCATGACAGTGAAGTCAATGTAACAAGTCACTCAATGGAACCACTTCAATACTACAAGAAAATTCTCACTGATTCAAGCATTTAATCATGATAAAATCTATCAATTTAATAGTAAACGCCTATTTACCTTAGCCAGGTGGATGTAGGTGTCCTGCATAAGGTCGGGGTGGTGCACTTTCACGAGGCGGACCATGTCATTGTACATCTTCTGCTTCTTGTACATGGAGATGGCTAGGTCAGGCTCCTTCACTGCCACAAACAGTCTGCAGGAGACATAGTGAACAAGTGAATTATTTATACAAGTTTGGAAAAAAAAGGTTATATTTCTGGTGGCCCGATGGACCCTACTGTGTTCATGCTAACCCTAATTTTTTTCAAGAGTATACATGTGTATTAGCTACTGATAATCCAAGAAACATACTAAACCTGTTTATTGTTTTTCAATATTTCGAAGAACTGGTCTGGCTCTCCCCCCCCCACCCCCCTCTTTTCAACCAGCACCCTGTACCTTTTCTGATATTTGATTTATCCCTAATTTGTCTATGCTACATACAAATTAATGGATCTAAAGACTACATGACATACTTCTCTGCCTCTCTGAACTTTCCCTGCTCCTCCAGTTGGCGGGCCTGGGAGATGTACATGGAGGACACGTCGTCCGACTTCATGTACGTGGAGGCCATCTGAAATCAGAAAAAACAATACATGGGTTAATTACAACAGCAAAACCCATAACAAGCCAACAATTCATACCACAATTATGTATTTACCCTATTATCAGGATTGCCAGTACCTGGGCATAAAAATTGCCTGACTTTTCCCTGACTAAATCCAGTTTTTCACTGACCAAAACCACCCATTTACAATGGCCTCCTCCTCCCCTTTTAGACGTCCAAATCTTCAGGAAGGGAAGTCCATGAACAAATCATATTTAAGTCACACTAGAACGTTTACAAAAACTGTTGATATATTATATCATATTGAAAATAAGCATATTATGTACTTATACATACATTTTAGTAATTCAAACCACCTGAAGACTGCCATAGTCATGATAACCTGCATATTTGTATAGATTATTTTTTTACCTTCAGTCATATTTTTCCCTGACTGTTCACTGACTTTTTTGGAATTTGAGTTTTAACTGACTTTTTTTGAAAATTCCCTGAAAATTCACTGAACTAGAAAAAAATCACATTTCCTGATTATCTGAGCTATTCAGCAAAAGCTGAAAACAAAGACACAGAGTGTTTGTGCCAAAAGTTGTCCTTACTGTGAATTTACCATATATAATAAATACTCTAAGTTAAATAACTAGTCAAAATGTGACCCTACGAATAGTCAAGGGAGATACAGTATTATACATAATATCTCATCTTTCAAAGCATCGCATCTTTTTTCAAATGAAGTTTTGTGTTCTCATTTGCGGCCCTTCACAGGAATACTAGGAATATTAGGTGTTTTATTGAAATATACTTAATTCCAATTCAGTTATGGAAAGTCCAGGGTGTTAAAAGTGTTGGTTGCAAACTCATTCGTAGCATTGCATTGACTTAAAATGACAATTTAACATGCAGTGTTAGCCTACCTTGTGAGCCTGCTCCCACTTGCCGGCCTGTGTGTACATCTCGACCACCTCTCTTGTGCAGCCTGCCTCCACATACAGCTTCTCAGCTGTCTGAAATTGTACACATACATCCAAAGTTATGATGCTGACTGTTTGTGTATGGTAGTATCCGATTAAGTTATGTCTTCAAGTGTACCGATTAAGTTAAGTCTTCAAGTGTCTAACATTGCTTGAACTACTGCAGTAAAACAAATACTGGTAAATAAAATAAATTCTGAATAAATGACAAAACAGAAACAAAAGGCATTAATGCAGCTTTTGAATGTTGCAATTACCTGTTTTTGTTATCTTTAGGCACAGTTTAATTGTGTCAAGTTTCAAGAACTATAGTTATCTGGTTGTTCATAGACAGGGATTTCAAAACTGGTGCCATCACAGGTCACAAGAAAGAAAACAAACTGGTTTACTTGTTGTCATCATTTATGACAACATGTTTTCATTACTACCTACCACACCAACATAATAGTGCCACCTGAGTAATACAAGGGCCAATCTGCTTCTTGAACACATGTTAGATAGGCCCTTGTAATCCTGAGGTGGCGATAGACAGATCAGCAAGACTTGCTTGGCAATTGAATGAAATTGTTTCTAAGAATTGACTTGTACAACAAGTTTTTTTTGTGCAAATGGCATTTGCTAGAGACTGAACTGAGTATGATACATGTATAGTACCAGGGGTGGAAAAATTCCATATTGCCTTGATTATGTTGGTTTGATTTTTGTGCGTATTAAGTATTTATGTAATAAATGTTAGACATTTTTCACTTCTCTGTTCATGCTTTGGAACAAGGGTGGCTATATGGACAGCTGATTTTGCCACCCCCAAGAAAGCATGGTTACAGTAAGGGGCAGAAAAAAACGAAACAAAATTCAATTCCTGACAGCTGGAAATACACTGTACATTCTCTGGACCTAATAGGGTACCTTCAAAATCCTCCCTGTATTTCTAGTGGCTTTTTTGTAACATATTTTATGGGCTCATGCAATTTGAAAATTACAGTCTGGTACAGTAACCTTTAGTTTTGGGGAACATGTACTTTTTTGACATCTTTTAACTTAAATTATGTATAAAATATGTTGAAATAGTTTCAAATGGAATCAATAAACAAACTCTTAACATGTATTTATCTAGTAAATGTCACACTATTTTGTGTTGACAGAAACCTGTACTATAATCTTAAACAAATATGTTGTGTTAACTTTCCAATTATAAAAGTCAGTCCATTTTTTTTTTTTAATTGTGTGATTTTAAGTGGTCTTTTTCCACCAAAAATCAGATTAGGGCAATTTCATTATTAACTGGTTGGGGGAGGGGGAAGGCACCCGCATTTTTAAATTATGGGTGGCAGGGTCAACGGATAATTCACTTTTATGCATGGTGGGGTTTGCACAGAAGTCATTATCGGGAGTGGTCCTCCCTTTCACTAAAATTAATCAATATGGTGTGATGTGGGTTTCCTAGACTCAAATTAATTAATTACAGGAGTTTCCTAGACCCATATTAATTATATACGGCACACACACATATAAATGTATGTTGTATTACAATATATATATAATATGTATTAAGATATATAATTGTTTAGTACATATTATTAGGTATAATTATACAAGGTAAATGAAAAGTACATCATTATTATGCATAAAAAAGCAAAACATAAACAAAAAATATATAATAATTTTACAAACAAAAGAAAATATAAAATGTATGTGTTGTTTTTATTGTTGTTATACATGTATATTGATATAGAACCTTGCGAAAAAATTTGCATGCAAAAGTGCCCGTTTTAAATCTTGGCTGGAGCACTGGAGTTTTTCTATCAACTTACACAACAAGTTACAGTTATTCAATCACACAGATGTCAAATCTTCACAATGAAAACAGATACACTTAATAAACATAAATGATACTTAAGAATTAAAGTGCCTTGTCTAAAAAAGATCAATAAAAAAGACATCAAGATGGGGTGTGGTGATAAAAATTAAATTGAAGAATGGGTATGGCGATATTTAAAAATCAAGATTAACAAATAAAGGTGGGGTATGGGGTTGAACGGTAAAATTCATAATTGTAGATGATTGGGTTTCAAGAAATATCATCACTATGGATGGTGGGTTCGGTACTTAATTCACCAATATGGGTGGTGGGTTTGGTACTTAATTCATCAATATGGATGGTGGGTACGGTACTTAATTCATCAATATGGATGGTGGATTTGGTACTTACTTCATCAATATGGATGGTGAATTTGGTACTTAATTTATCAATATGGTTGGTGGGGTTGGAACTTAATTCATCAGTATGGGTGGTGGGGTCTTCAAAAAAGTGCCTTCCCCCCTCCCACCTAGTTAATTCTGGAATTGCCCTTAGAAAATGCCATGTTCACTTTTTGAAAGTACATGTAGTTTTACCACTGGCCTTTCTGTATGAGATTACAGAATTGTTCATCTTTTCTGCCCCTTACTGTATTTATCCAAGCGAGGTCCATCAGTTACCTCATAATCTCCGATAGAAGCATAGTGGTCAGCAATCTTCTTGTAGTATTTCGAGGCCAGGGAGGAGTCCTGTAGCTCCAGGATCTGTACTGCCTTGGCCCACTGGCGAGAGTTGATGGCCGCATCAACTGCCTTCGGAATGGACCTGCACATGGAATTGAAGGAAACTGGTTGATAAATAATCGTTGACCCCTTTGTTAAAGGTGTAGTGGTTATTAAATTAAAAAGACCACGAGATGTTGATTTATAATAATGTTCATGTTATAGAATCATGTAGATTTACCAGATTATAATTTCAACAGAATAAAAACCCTAAAGTAATTGGTCAAAATACTACACCTGTTGAACTATGTAAATTATAATAAACAAACAACGGAAAGTTCATAATCACATTAAAATTTTCCTCACCATTCAGCAATCATCTATAGAATGTCCAATATTCATACAAATTAATAAATATTGTCCAATAGTCACTTGTCATTGTAAATCCATATTTTCCTTATTGCTAAAGGCTGGTGCACATTGTACAACCAACACTTCATGTCAACACAAGAGAACACTACATCACAATTTCACACTGACCAATTCTCCATGACAACACAGTACACTTATGTAACACAATTTCACACTGATCAAACACTGCTTACCCAGCCTCGATGAAGTGGTTGATGGCCGCGTCTAGCTGTTTCTGTGACACAAGATAGTCTCCCCACTCCTCCTCCAACTTCACTACATCTGCGGGGAACGCGTACCTCGCAAGCTCCACAGCTATGAATAGCAACACAATGGCAAGGATAAGGATTGGAATTGCATTGCTATGATGGTTATAAGAAATTATTATAGGCGGAATTGATCATTATACGCTAAGTTGATCATTGAATAACAAGTTAGTTACATTAGAAATTCATAACTACTTAAAGATGTAATTAGGCATTGGACGTACGACAATTCTTAAATTCCTTTCAAGTTTACCAGGTCTTTATTGATGATCACAATTCAAGAGATACAACAAAAGGCTTTAGGAAATTTATTTCAACCACTATTCCACCAACAATGTACAACCAAATTATTTAGTTGTATTTCCATTACTTCATTCAGGCCTGTATTTCCATCCATGACTATCCCAACCTACCTCTCCTGTATGCCTTTCCCTTCTTGAAGCATCCCATGGCCTGGGCAGAGTCGCGTATTTTCTCGTACATATCTCCTGCTCTCTCGTACAATTCTCCCTTGATGAGGGCCGAGGCAATACGACCGATCAGGTCAGTGTTAGACATCAACTCCTGCAGAGAAATGACATAACGTAATGAAAATACAGAAGAGAGCAGAGAAAGGCCATCTGGGGCGAGTTTCAGTAAACGATTTTAACCGTAAGTGCAAGAATCATAAGTCTTGAGGACCATCTTAGACAGCAGATCTTGGGCAATTTTCATTTCCAAAGCTTTGACTTCAACTAAAGTTGAGGAAATAATTTTAATTCACGCAAAAGTATGCAGAAACAAAAAAAATAAATTAAGGTTACAGAAATTTTAAGTTACGCTAAAATCTTTATTGAAACGGCCCCCTGGGATCTCAATTTCATTCAACATAATGCTGTGGGAATATAGCAGAGAACAATTATAGCAAAATTGTTTAAAACAAGCATTGGCCTTTGCAATGCTAATGCAGCTCAGTGTTCGACATCAACTTCTGCAGAGAAATGGCCATCTCGGATCTCCATTTCAATCAACATAACGCAATAGAAATACAGCAGAGAGCAATTTCGATAGACAAGTTTGTCATTTGCGATATCAATTTCATTTAACATAATGCAATAGGAATACAGCAGAGAGCAATTTCGATAGACAAGTTTGCCATTTGCGATATCAATTTCATTTAACATAATGCAATGGGAATACAGCAGAGAGCAAGTCCAGTAGACAAGTTTGCCATTTGCAATCTCGATCTTTTTTTAACATAACACAATGGGAATACAGCGACGTACAATTCCCGTAAACAAGTTTAAAACTGGCATTGACCTCTGCAACGCTTCTGAATGCATCCAAATATAGCTTGATAAGGACAACATTCAAAAAGTGTCCAATTGTACATTTGCTGATTTCACAAAACAAAACAATCTCACTTCAAAACAAGCAATCATTAAAAAAAAAAATACCTCCCACTTTCTTTAAACAAAATTCACTTTCCCTAGACGAAATGTCCTCTATTTTTGCAATTACATTCTCATATGTGTGATTTATATGTATTTCTTTTCTGTACAAGTCATATTCCATGTGTATATCTAGGCCTTGCCGGTTAATGCAAACCCAAGCAAGACTCCCCTTCACCAAATTTTTTGCAATATTTATACCTGGCCTAGGCTCCACCCCAAGCCTCCAAATGAAAGCCCCATCACATTTCCAAGTTCCAATAAAACAAAGACAACCAGCCTAGCCACACACAGTTATACTCACATCTCTGCTGGTGGCGAGGTGGGCAGCTCTCGCAGGCAGTCCTGCCTTCATGTACAGGTTGATGGCTGCCAGGTAGTCGCCCTCACGCGTCTTCAGCTGTAACAAAGGGATGCATTGACAGGGCTTTTTTTTCGCTTAATACTTCGGGTCTTTAGAAGGCCCATCAAAAACATTTGTCACAACTGTGGCTGCAAAACATTAACAGCTATGGCTATGAAACTGCACAAATCTGCTGCATCATACTGCTTAATGTCAAATATGTTCAAATATATATGAGGGGCGTCGTGGGAAAACCGGGCTTAATGCATGTGCGTAAAGTGTCGTCTCGGATTAGCCTGTGCAGTCTGCACAGGCTAATCCAGGACGGCACTTTCCGCCGACAGAGGATTTATGTTTAGATGAGACTTCCTTGAAACAAAAAATACCATAAAAGCGGGAAGTGCCGTCTTGGATTAGCCTGTGCGGAATGCACAGGCTAATCCGGGACGACACTTTACGCAAATGCATTAAGCCCGGTTTTCCCACGACGCACCTCATATTTAATTTAGGTTGCAAACTGTGTGCTCAAAACAGAAGTAAGGACAAGTGAAATGTAATGTAGTGTGTTGTAACAGATTCATATCTAAATATGATAAACTTCTACACCAATTGGTGTAGCTGACTGGGTTTTTCTCATTTTTTGAATTTCACAATTAAGCACATCTTTCATTTTAAGGTTTTCACAATTTGTTTTTTATCACACTCACTTTTCACAAACTGAATAGGCCCATGCCCCTTCATAACTTTGGGGAAAAAAGCCATGAATGAACACAATGTCTCAATTTGTATGTGACAACAACTCAGCAGTCAACTGTCGAGAAAGTGTATAAAGAAATTATTGGACAAACCAATACAATGTAACATCAGAAAAACATTAATTGGCATTTACTCAATTAATATTTGTATACTACACTACTTGGGTGATTCCTAAATTTTGATTTTTTTGAAGAGGTAATTGCAGAATTAATTCAAACCATCAAATCCAATTAAATAACCCAGTTGAAAGTAACGTTATTTATGTCTGCAACAACACAGAATTGTTTTGGAGTTTTTTGATAGTCATTAATTAATCCATGAACAAAGAACAAGGACAGGTTCACATTTCGACATTCAGCTATGAGACAATGGAATACAGATCAATCATGTTGCCACAGCAACCAGACACCCACCTCTCCGGCAGTTTCCTCCTGGCCCGTCTCCATCAGCCACTGATGATAGTTACGTCTCAGGGTGTCCAGCTCTGGATGGCTCTGTGGTGAAATATACGTATGAAACATTAATTGTTGACAGGAGATGGAATTTTTTTCCACCTCAAAATTAATTTCAAGAATTAACTTTCTTAGGACAAACTGCTGATATTTTGGTTTAACGCCTAAAGCTGGTGTTTAGGGAAAACTTATATAGGCAGTCCAACACATTTTATACTACAGTACAAATACTTTCTCAGACCTTTGATGAAATATGAATATCTGAAAATGTTAACTACTGTAACCTAGCTAAACTTTTGTTTTAACATTGCATTTTAAATTCTGTTCTGGCGAGTTAGATTAAGCTAATATTAGAATGATCTTGAATTTATAACATATGTAAACATAGCACCTGTCTTAAAATTACAAGAACAAGAAGATCTCACTAGATTTAATAGATGATCATATAGACCACTACAATCGACTTAATCACTACTTAACCTCATAACAGGAATATAATCAAATCAAAGTGTCAACTTTTTAAAAATCTACTCTCCAACTATGAAAGCATACACATGTATCAAGTCTACACAGTGGAAGCCCCATATCTCCACCCTGTTCTGGTGACCTTGACCCACCTTGGCCTCGGCGACCTCTATGGCCTCGTCCCACATGTGCATCTCCTGGTACATCTCCATAGCCTCGTCCACGTGGTTCTAAACACACAATAACTCATTGTGATTTCATATATAAATGAGGCATGTCGTGGGAAAACCGGATTTAATGCATGTGCGTAGTGTCATCCCGGATCAGCCTGTGCAGTTTGCACAGGCTTATCTGGGACGACATTTTCTGCCTACAATTGATTTATGTTCAGAAGAGACTTTTTTGAAATAGAAATTACCATAAAAGCAAAAAGTGTCGTCCCGACACTTTACGCACATACATTAAGCCCGGGTTTCTTACGACATGCCTCAAATACTTCTATACTGTTTGTATGGCTAGCAATCAAAGCAATAAATAGTACAATCAAAATATTTCACTGTTGACCAGGGGTGGCAAAGCCGATAGTCCTTATTACCCTCTTGCCCAGAGCATGGACAGACAAGTAAAATTTTGCCAGAATTAAATATAAAATCTATTAACGGATATGTGGCAAACAACTATTGTCAAAAACGGACATGTAAGGCAATATAATATTTTGCAACCACTTCTGACAACGTTTGTGATTTAAACTCTGCCCTGGTTCTTTAGATCAGATAAAACATGACTAACACGTAAGACTCATTCAAGATGTTCAACAGACGCAGAGCAGTTGCAAAATCCAATGCTAACGCTTTGGAGTTATCTTTATTAACATAGACAGCTCCCAATAAAAACTGTTGATTACTTACATGTAGTAGATATGGTTTCATTGACTGCTTCAATGATTCATTCTTTTATTATTTATTGTTTAAAGAGGCAGCTAACAGACACAGAGCTGCTGCTCACCTGTTCCAGATAGATGCCTTCAGCTTCTTTGAACTTCTTTTCCATGATGGCCAGTCTGGCCCGCACACGGTAGTTGTTGAAGCCGTCCCCTCCCATGGTTTTAGCAGCCTCCTCGGCAATTCTGAATGTCTCCTTCATGAACCGGGCCTTGGCAACATCGCCAAGGGCAGCAGAGCATCTGCAATGGGTATGTGTTTTTTAAAGACATTTAAAGACCAAAAAAACTCAGTGGTAAAAATTAACACATGCCCGTAAGCACTGCGCAGTGCGTGTAAATTTTGAACTGGACTTGCTCAGATTCTCTGTTTTATATAGGCGGGCTTAATATTGTATCATTTTCTTCCTTTCAAGTAATAATATACAAATGAGGAAAACCGGACTTAATGCATGTGCATAAAGTGTTGTCCTGGATTAGCCTGTGCAGTTCGCACAGGCTAATCCGGGTCGGCACTTTCTGCTTTTATGGTATTTTTTATTTCAAGGAAGTCTCTTCTAAACATAAATCCACTGTAGGCGGAAAGTGCCGTCCCGGATTAGCATGTGCTTAAATGGGCAAAACATTTCAAGTCGTCACCCCTTAAGATAAATTAAACCAATTCAAAAATGCTGAAATTCAGGGACAAGCGTGAAACTGTTGTCTCTGGATTTTTTTTTATCAGATACAATAGTTGCATGGTCAACTCTCGAAATGTTCTGCTGATTTCAAGAACGTTTGGAAAGTGGTAAAAATGCACAATTTTAATTTCTTCCAACAAATCCCAGCATGCACCGCTCCATGGATCACAGCACATGTTTACCTCTCAGCAATGTGCAGCTGCCTGTCCTCCATGGCCTGCTTGCTTAGAGACTTCCACATCGCCTCGGTCTCAGACGACATCTCCAGAGTCTCCAAGAACGCTACGGCTCTGAAGAAAGACATAACATCAATGGAATGAATCATGAAGTCTTCAATAGAATTATTCTATAACCAAGGAAAAAGAGAATCCTGCGAAGAAATACAGATCTAGCTGTCCATAAAATTTCAGACTTAAAAGAACATATAACTCACTGTAAAGGCCGTACAAAATGTTATTGATCCTCTAAAAAACAACAAATTTAGTGTTCATACATTCTGTAAAACTATCAAACCTAAAATACACAGCTGTAACTTCCCACATCTGAAAGTCATAAAAACGTAAAATTGCACATACAACTGTGTAAACCTTACAAAACCTGTACCACTCTCTAACAACCAGAGGGCCACGATGGCCCTAGGTCGCTCATTACAATATCTCAATGCGTTCTCAAGATATTGAGCGGAAACTTTTATTTTTTATTTTTAAAGCTTTGACCCCAGGGGCATCATTTGAACAACCTTTATAGAGGACCACTACACAATGTTACATACCAAATATAAAACCTCAAGGCCTTGAACTTTCAGGAGAAAATTTTTAAAGTCATTTTGCTATTCAAGTCTATATAAACCATGTGACCCCTGGGGTGTGGCCAGTTTTGTACCCCAGGGTTACCAAATATGAAACCTCTAGGCCTTGCAATTTCAGAGAAGAAGATTTTTAAAGTAATTTTGCTATTTAAGTCTATATAAACCATGTGGCCAGTTTTTTACCCCAGGGGTACCAAATATGAAACCTCTAGGCCTTGCAATTTCAGAGAAGATATTTAAAGTCATTTTGCTATTTAAGTCTAAATAAACCATGTGAACCACGGGGTGTGGTAAGTTTTGACCCTAGGGGCATCATTTGAACAATCTTTGTAGAGGACCACTATACAATGATACATACCAAATATGAAACCACTGGGCGTTGCGGTTTCAGAGGAGACGATTTTTAAAGCCATTGTGCTATTCAAGTATATATAAACCATGTGACCCCTGGGGTGTGGCCAGTTTTTTACCCCAGGGGCATCACTTGAACAATCTTTGTAGAGGACCACTATACAATGTTACATACCAAATATGAAACCTCTAGGCCTTACAATTTCAGAGAAGATTTTAAAAGTCATTTTTCTATTTAAGTCTATATAAACCATGTGAACCACTGGGTGTGGCAAGTTTTGACCCTAGGGGCATCATTTGAACAATCTTTGTAGAGGTCCACTATACAATGATACATACCAAATATGAAACCTCTGGGCATTGCAGTTTCAGAGGAGAAGATTTTTAAAGTAATTTTGCTATTCAAGTCTATATAAACCATGTGACCCCCGGGGTGTGGCCAGTTTTCACCCCAGGGGCATCTTTTGAACAATCAGTGTAGAGGACCACTATACAATGTTACATACCAAATATGAAAACTGTGGGCCTTGCGATTTTCAGAGTAGCAGATTTTTAAAGTCATTTTGCTATTCAAGTCTATATAACCATGTGACCCCCGGGTAGTGGCCAGTTTTCACCCCAGGGGCATCATTTGAACAATCTTTGTAGAGGACCACTATACAATGTGACATACCAAATATGAAACCTCTGGGCCTTGCGGTTTCAGAGGATAAGATTTTTAAAGTCATTTTGCTATTCAAGTCTATATAAACCATGTGACCCCCGGGTGTGGCCAGTTTTCACCCCAGGGGCATCATTTGAACTATCTTTGTAGAGGACCACTATACAATGTTACATACCAAATATGTAATCTCTGGGCCTTGCGGGTTCAGAGAAGAATTTTTAAGTCAATTTGCTATTCAAGTCTATATGAACCATGTGACCCCCGGGTGTGGCCAGTTTTCACCCCAGGGGCATCATTTGAACAATCTTTGTAGAGGACCACTATACAATGTTACATACCAAATATGAAACCTCTGGGCCTTGCGGTTTCAGAGAAGATTTTTAAAGTCATTTTGCTATTCAAGTCTATATAAACCATGTGACCCCCGGGGTGTGGCCAGTTTTAACCCCAGGGGAATCATTTGAACAATCTTTGTCGAGGAACACTATACAATGTTACAAATATGTAATCTCTGGGCCTTGTGGTTTCAGAGAAGATTTTTAAAGTCATGTTGCTATTCAAGTCTATATGAACCATGTGACCCCCGGGTGTGGCCAGTTTTCACCCCAGGGGCATCATTTGAACAATCTTTGTAGAGGACCACTATACAATGTTACATACCAAATAATGAAACCTCTAGGCCTTGCGGTTTAAGAGAAGAAGATTTTTAAAGTCATTTTGCTATACAAGTCTATATAAACCATGTGACCCCCGGGGCGGGGCCAGTTTTGATCCCAGGGGCATCATTTCAACAATCTTTGAAGAAGACCACTAGAGGATGTCAGATATCAAATATGAAAGCTCCAAGCAATGTGGTTTCAGAGAAGTTTTCACTTTTTAAATCTATTTGTAGCTCTGGTGACCTACATATGCAGCGGACCGGAACAATTTGAATCATTTTGAAAGAGGGTCACCCAAGGATCATTCCTGTGAAGTTTGGTGAAAATCTGCCCAGTGGTTTAGGAGGAGATGTTCTTTGAATGAAAATGTTGACACAAGACGCACGACGGACAATGGAAAAAGGCGATCCTAAAAGCTCACCATGAGCACGTTGTGCTCAGGCGAGCTAAAAAGGGTATGAGGTGCAGTCCGCACAGGCTAAACCAGTTTTCTCACAACACACCTCGTATAAACATTAAAAAGGTGCACACCTTTCCAGATCACCGTCATCGGTAGCAGTTCCAAACTCAATCAAGCCCTCGTCCAGCGTGTATGAGATGGAGCTAACCCCTTCATTCACGATGACCTCTGTCTTCCCCTCTGACTTCTCAATTTGAACAATCTCACCCTGCACAAGAAACGAACATGGTTCACACAAACCATACATGGAATTTCCCATGGCAGCAGAATGAACATGGTTCACACACAACATACATGGATTTGCCCATGGCAGCAGCGAACATGGTTCACACAAAACATACATGGAATTTCCCATGGCAGCAGCTAACATTGTACACACAAAACATACATGGAATTTCCCATGGCAGCAAAATTTCCCAGCATATGCCGTTACAGATAAGGTTTGGTAACACTTATACCATTCACATACAGTTGTACTCTGCAACATTTGTTTATGAGCACTAGAAAATTATTCTCCAGAATGCTCAATATAAAACTTGATGTATTATACTCATATGCAAGCTTAGAAAAGTAACTACTAGCAGATAAATCATTGGTAAATATATTAGGGATGGCAAAACTATTCGAATATTCAATTGAATATTGTCATTCAAATAGTTAAAACGCTATTCGAATATTCGCAAATCGTATTGCTTTTTAAAAACCAATACTTTCCTGATAGTAGAAGAATTTTTCTGTCAACATAAAGACAGTATTTCACCAATAGATACCTAATACCGTGTTTTCAATAGAATGGGCCCGTGTCAAGTGTTAGACTAAAAGATATTGAATATACTGTTCGGTGTCAGTCGCCTATCGTCCAGTCGCCAGTAATAGGCAATTACACCAGACAGTAGGAAAACATGACTGTTAATTGTAATTGCAACTCGCGTTTAGACTTGTGAAAGAAGTAACTACAAATAAATTACAGAAGTGAGATCACAAATTTTAGCAGTCATTATATCTGAGAAACTTCGCTCAAATATGCTGATAATTAAAATGGGTACTGAAGTTGTTTATGTTTTTATACTGTGCAATAAGTAAATTAATTAGAAGCACAATTTGTTAATGAAAATATGACGGTACTGGCTAATCGGAACTAATATGTCATACAAAAAGTAACTATTATGTCTACTAGGCCACAAAGTTTAAAATAGTTAATACCAATTTATGCGAATATTTGATTGAATCCAAAGGCGAATATTCAAATACCAATTTTGGTATTCGATGCCATCCCTAGTCAATATAGAACATCTCATGTATCTGATGACTCAGTCTATTGTTGTGTTGGGCCAAATAATTAATAAATTAGCCAAACAACCCTATGGTCACCATGTCGAATAACCAGTAACAAACAAGAGATGTTTGTAAAACATGTATGCCCCCAGACTTGCAGCCAAGTTGTGAATATGTGCAATTGTTAAGAAATTTTTTTAATATGCAATCCCAAGTGAGGTTTCAATATAAGGTATCTATGTATGAAGTTTCATTAAAATATCTCGATGCGTTCTCAAGATATTGAGTGGAAACCGTTTTTATATTTTTTAGCAACGGTGACCTTGACCCCACCCAACCCATATGAAATCCCAAGCGAGGTCTCGATACAAGGTATCTATGTATGAAGTTTCATTAAAATATCTCAATGTTTGTCAAGTTATTGAGCGAAAAGCATTTTTTCTAGTTTTAGTAATGGTGACCTTGACCTTGACCCCACCCACCACATATGCAATCCCAAGAGAGGTCTTAATATCAGATACCTACTGTATGTATGAAGTTTCATTAAAATATATTGATGCATTCTCAAGTTATTAAGCGGAAACCATTTTCAATTTTTAGTAACTGTCACATTGATCTTGACCACACCCACCACATATGCAATCTCAAGCAAGGCTTCAATATAAGGTGTATATGTATTAAGTTTAATTAAAATATCTCGATGCCTTCTCACGTTATTGAGCAGAAACTGTTTTTCTATTTTTAGTTATGGTGACCTTGATCTTGACCCCACCCACCCCATATGTAATCCCAAGCCAGGTCTCGATATATGGTATCTACGTATGAAGTTTCATTAAAATATCTTTATGGATTCTAAAGTTATTGAAAGAAACCGTTTCTATATTTATTAATGGTGACCTTGACCCACCCAACCCAAATGCAATCCCAAGCGAGGTCTCAATGTAAGGTATATATGGATGAAGTTTCATTAAAATATCTCGATGCGTTCTCAAGTAATTTAGCGGAAACCGTGTTTTCTATTTTTAGTAACGGTTACCTTGACCTTGACCCCACCCACCCTATATGCAATCCCAAGCGAGGTCTCAATATAAGGTATCTATGTATGAAGTTTCATTAAAATATCTCGATGCGTTCTCAAGTTATTGAGCAGAGACCGTTTTTCTATTGTTAGTACCGACCGACATACCGACCGACCGACCGACGGACAAGTGCAAAGCAAGATACCCCCACTTCATCGAAGGGGGCCATAAGTAGTAAGAGCTACCTTTAACAGGTACATGGTGACTATCAATGGTGCACTATGTAAGGGAACAATGTCAAATAAACCAGACCCTATGTGTGGGCATCACAACCAGATCTCCATTTAGTGGAATTATAGCGGCCCTCTTTGGAGACCAGATGGTCAATTGTGTTGAGCTGCATTTTGAAAAATAAATAAATGACATTAAGAATTTAAGTCAGACCTACCTTCAGTGGAAACATGGTGACCCTTTCTGGTGCCTCGATATTGTACCAGACGCAGAGATTACCCCTGTTCTGGGCCACAACCACGTCACTACTGGGCACCCACTGCACGTATGAGCAGTAGTTCAGAATGGTGGTCCTCTGCTGAGTCTCCACATCATACAGGTTCAACTGCAGGAGAAATGGGCGGTTACATGCTACTAAAGTATCAATCAATCAACAAGAATCACATAATACAATAGATGTTACAGAATCAACTGCAGAAGAAATGGGGGGTGTCAAGCTACTGACGTATCAAGCAATCAACAAGAATCACATGCAGAATTCAATGGACGTTTGACCAAATGTCAATCACATGCAATAATAATCCAGCGCAGGGATACTAAAATCTTCGGTCTGTCTGTCCTTAGCAGTTGGGGGGTGGGGGGAGCAGGTGTTAAACACTACCGAAGTCAGGTTTTCATTGTTTGATGGAGACGTCTTGTAAAAACATTCATATATTGTAAACTGTGTTAGTAAGCGATTGACCTGAATATGTGTGGTAAGCGATTCGTCAATTATTGATCACTCATCCAGAATCACACAATTCATGAGATGTTTCCATAATTGTCAATCATAATATTATGCAAATTAATCTAGTGTTATACTCAATTACTGCCCTTGGATATCGCATGTTTAGCTGGTAGACTAGTCAAGCTTGCAGGGGATATTGTCAAGCTTATAAAGCTCTTGGGAAGCTTGACTAATGGATATTAAACCATTCACAACAGGAGTTTGAAATGTTTGTTGTCACAACAGAAATATAATTCTGAGATTTTCTTACAATAGTTATATTACACAATGGAAATCCTGATTACAAACTCTGAAATTAAAATTGTAAACGCAAATTTTACATAATGAAAGCAAGTTAAGATAAAAACAGAATTCGTCCTTTTGACCTTACTTTAAAAATGTGCAGATGTCTGTCTTTACCTAAATTTTTTCAGTGCATTAGTCCATTCAGGCAAGTTGCTTAGCACAATCACTAGCCCAAAAGCTCTTTTACTAGCCTGACGTCTTGCAATAAAGCACTATAAAAATGCAGCAAATATACTAAACTATGTGGTTTTTACCAGTAATCAACTATCGATTTATTCTTTAATGTGGGTGATGTTAATGTAATATCTCTATTTACGAAATGTCGTGGGAAAACTGGGCTTAATGCATGTGCGTAAAGTGTCATCCCGGATTAGCCTGTGCAGTCCGCACAGGCTAAACCAGGACGGCACTTTCCGCTTTTATGGTATTATCTGTTTCAAGGAAGTCTCTTCTAAACATAACTCCACTGTAGGCGGAAAGTGTCATCCCGGATTAGCCTGTGCGGACTGCACAGGCTAATCCAGGACGACACTTATGCACATGCATTAAGCCCGGTTTTCCCACGACACGCCTCATTTGCTTTAACTGTTATCACAATTTCTTTAAAGTAGACTATATAATTATTATTCATACGCGCTTGGTTGTTTAACAAATAAAAAATATTCCTATTCCCTATAGTATAAGTATACACAAGGTAGCTCACTCGCCATTTTCTATCGTAAAGAAAGTTAATAAAGTCAGATGGACTGGTTATAATTTTAAGAAGTACCCGGTCCTAAATGCATGGGCTATGTAGATTTCAAGAACCAAACATGTAATTTTAAACACTGAAACCAGCCAATCGAATTCATTAGAGCCAATTGACTTCCGTTATGATAGAAAATGGCGAGTGAGGTCCTTTGTGTATTTATATAGCCAGAAAAAGGATTATTTATTTGTTGAACAACAAGCGCCTATGATTCTTATTAATTAACTTTTAAAACTCTGATCACAATTGCCCATAACATTGTGTCATGATAATTTGCTGAAAAAACTTCCAGCCCGATCAGGCTAGTGTCTACAAATTTCCACTAGGCCCAAATCAAAAGCACTAGCCCCAGGCTTTGGGCTAGTGGGTTAATGTGAAGACTGAGATGTAATCACATATGTGGCTCGTCATGAGAAAACCAGTCATAATGCATGTGCGTAAAGTATCGTCCCGGATTAGCCTGTGCAGTCCGCACAGGCTAATCCGGGACGGCACTTTCCGCTTTTATGGTATTTTCTGTTTCAAGAAAGTCTCTTCTAAACATAAATCCACCGTAGGCGGCAAGTGCCGTCCCGGATTAGACTGTGCGGACTGCACAGGCTAATCTGGGACGACACTTTACGCACATGCATTAAGACCGGTTTCCCACGACGAGCCACCTATAATATGTGTCAGCCCATGATTTTTGGCCCAAACGCGGTATCTGGACGAAAATGAGTTATTGGCAGTTTTGAATACACTGATATGTGTAGAAACTGGAAATGGCTTCCTTTTTTCGCAATCATGCGTTTTGAGCAAGAATGAGCAGTTTAAGTAACACCACCATAACGACAAATTTTAACATTTCACACAGATTTTGATGTTTGTCATGCATACAATACAGAGCCTAGCATAATGAGTACAAGTAATTTATATAATATATATTTACTGGACTGCCTATCCCAAATAACAAACTTTGAATGTACAAATGTTTCGGACAAAAATAATAATAATACAGAGATGGTTGCTATGGCAACCAAACAAGAAATCATAGCAAAAATAACAATATTTATACAAATAGCCCAATAAATAATATTTTTCGTTGACAGTTTCAAGATTTAAACAATTATTTGAAATATCTTAATCATAATCCTGACTTTCTCATAAAAATCATGTGCCGCAACTTTGACGTCAGTTTTCTCGAAACGAGGCAGGCCGCGATTGGTATAAAAATCTCATGGGCTGCCACATATATGGATTCAAATCCTACACAGAACAGAGAAAAGTCTACCAGGTCATTAGATTGTAACTAATTCAACGTACCCTAAGCTGTTTGTCTCGGAACAGCAGCTTTCGACCGGTTTCATTCAGCTGAAAGAGAAATGTAAGTGTCATATATGTTCAAGATGCCCAACAATGCTTCGAGAATCAGCAAAATGCTTGATCAAATAGCTTCAATAATGGGATTTTAGAACTGTCCAAAACAACATTTAGAATATACTACACTAAGTGATACATTGTACATATGAACACGAATTGTCGCAAGCTGTTAGAACAAAAGAACAAACCAACAATGAAGACAATGCTTAAATACCCGTTTCTTGAAAATAAAAATAAAAAGAAATAAAGAAACTTTAAGCCTTGACATTTACATAATGTCCTTTTTTTTTTTTTAACAAGAAGTTAACAAAGTAAGATGTTAAGTCCTACCTCGAGCCAGTCAATCTTGGCTTCATGGTTGATCTGGCCGATGTTGATGCCACTCACCAGGTCCACTGAAACAAAAATTCACGTCAATACACACATTTGCAATCGTACATTCCAAAATAAATGCACCCCGGGGCATTACATTTCCCAAGGGTGTGTTTAACAGAAGTCCAATTCTAACTGTTCTGTCATACATACAAATATACAGAAAACATTATGCAATTATATCATGGTGCTTCAGAAACAAGCAAACATACTTTTTAGTTATTGTAGAATGATACCTACAATAAAATAAATCTGCAAAATCAAACTATTTTTAAAACAAAATAATCACTTGACTGCTAAGACCAGTAGCTCATTTTGCAAACCAATGTTTTATAATGACATGGAACTCAACCAACAATGGCTTACATTTTAGAAAAGATATTTTTTTTATAAATATATAGCAATACTGTGTACGATACACATATTTCCCGCAAAATACACACAAAAATCACTAAAGAGTCAGCTTTTGGTAAATTAGTGTTCTTTATTGAGGATTTTGCTCGTTTCTATTTCGGATTTTTTTCATTAGGCCAGTCCTTTTTTATTTTCTGGTTTACAAAAAAATTTGGGGAACATGGCAGGTCGAAAAAAAAAAAAAGTTTTCAAATCTTAACACAACGAACAATTTCCCATTAGCAATTTATAATTAATAACAATATCAACATTAAAACACACTATTATGTGAAGTTAGAATAAGACGTCAAACATGGTATAAACTGTTTTATTACACCAATGTTTTATATGCAGTTTAACCATTTGTATTTATGAATTTTACAGAGTAAATAAGTGTAATAGATCCATATATTTTAACGGCATCATTAAATTTGATTTTACCACAAAGTTGTATACTTGTATGGATTTACAAAATGTAAAGTGAGATGCCTTTTTAAAAGAAGACGAGTTAACCTGTGCAGGACTGGAATCCACAACTGCCCGAACACAGACCTTGCAAAACGAGCTTAATCTAACCACACAACGCAAATTTTGAAAATAATTGCTCTGAGGTCTCGAAAAACATATTAAATTTAACTATATCAAGAGAAAAGTCCAAATAATATGACGTTAATTGTCTGGATTCTTATTAAGTCTTAATTTTCTTATTAAAAATGAGAAACCAGTTTTAACATATTTGTTTTTTAAATATTCAACTCTGTGTAAATGCTAAATCTTCATGTATATATGAAATTTATCAGATATAAACTGAACTGCTAGTGTGTGTTAAATTATTGCATTACAATTGTGACAGAAACAAAATACAAGGCAAATAAGAAATTCTCATTGTGTCTCGAAAATATTTATCATCAACAAAATGCAACCATGACTTTCTCTTTTAAGTGTATACGAGACAAAGCTGTCTGTCCCCACATCCTCGTTTCGATGTGCCCGCAAGAAGATCTTGTTACTAATGATATTATTTGTTACAAATGCCACCTGAAAATATACATCCAGTGCCTTCCACAGGATTTTTTTTAGCGTCCCCATCCCGAGAGGGGTGGGTTAGGGAGGGGTATCCCCTCCGTACGTCATGTGTCAAATGACGTTATCTGGTGCGTTTTAGATATTAAATTTAAGGCTAAGATGTTTTCAATTGTTTGTACAAGTTTAAACGAAATGAAATAAATGAAACATCACCGTTTGAACGGCATACCTCTAGCCTTTTAAAAGCAAAAGCATCATTGTAGTTGCGAAACTGAAAGTAATGATTTTTTCCGGATGTTTATGTCCAGTGCGCATCACATTCACACAGTGACGTCATGTCCAAACCCACTATTCTCGTCGTTCTCGAATCTTTAGGTTACACTCGATCTACTGATGGAGCCTTTTTTATTTGATTAATTATGTTCATATGGGCATGTATTTAGTGTTTTAACACTGTTTTAATCGTTACAGCTGTTGAACATAGTACTGACTAGATAATTGGTGAATTGTAAAGATCTTTATTAAAATATATTTATATTATATACATGCTTTGTTCTTGCAAAAACGGCGGGAAATTTTCCTCGTGCACATCATGCCTGCGCGTCAAATGTTAAAGACAAATGTCACTCTTTTGTTAAAGACAGTGTTGATTTTATCATGTTTCATTCTTTCCATGAATAACTGTACTTCTAACGGTAATATTAACTGTCATCAAATGGACAAGTCATTTTTAAGGGCCGTCTATGCAACATGTTGAACATTATTTAGAAGTTTACAATATATAATAAAATCAACAATTTACGAACTAAAAATCACTTGCTAATGTTTTGTCCACCAATAAGTAAATTTGCATGGATAATTTACCTATTTTTTCTCCATTTGCTGTACCAATCTTTTTGTTCAATTTTGGATACTAGTACAGATTTATGAGACGAACCTCAAACTTGAAACACTTCACTGACCACAAGAACGGGATTTCTCCCTGCAAAAATCATGCATGGGATTAACATTCCTTTGACAGGAAACTAGGACACCCAATGTCTTTAAAGACCTGTATTTAGTAAAGCACATGATCGGTACACGCACGCTTTCCATGCGTGGAACGTGACGTCGTGTTTCAGCAGACATTTCGCACTCTTTTGTAGAAAACACGGGTTTTACATGGCATACATGTACATAAACAACGGCCGACGCCTTGCTTAAAAAAATTGTACGTGAAATTCCGGAACAATTTGTTGATCTCAATCGGCAATCATCGTGTGATACCGTCAAAAACAAAAAGCAGTTTCACGGAAGTAAACGGACTTACCGAGCAAATTATTATATTCGTACTCAAAATATTTCGAAAATTTGAACGTTTCGTCCCCCATCGGTAAAAAAAAAATCGTAATTATAATTTATTTATTTTTTCCCCTTTCGGAAAATTTATGTTCGCCGGTTTTGTAAACCGTAAAATCAAAAAGTCCTGGCCTTACAACTGTGAAAAATCAACCATTTTTTGGCATTGGGAATGGGTGCTTTTACCAGACACTGTTAAATAATGAAAAAAATCAACGATACATCAACTACAGCATACTGATAGCAATGGTTTTCAGATCCATCAGGTAGGCAATCTTCTTGTTCTCAGCAACGCCGCGCTGCTTCCTCTCGTTCAGCCTCACGCTTATCAGGTGGGGGTTCATGAACTCGGTGCGCACGCACCCAAGGATCTCGTTATTGCCATATTCCACCAGGGTCAGCTGCCCGGCATTAAAGATCATGCAAACCTAAACAGCAGTGGCAATCGCATTATATTTTATTAATTTGTCTCACATGTTAGAAAGAAATACCAATATTTCAACTTTTTATAAAAGCTCTTTTCAATCTTATGTTCTGGACATGTTTTGCTTTACTTTGGTTATTTTTTAAATTTAAATTAATTTCTGAATTCTGCGTGTTTCTTAACCCAAACACCTAAGTATGTACTGGTACATAAATACTTGACCTACATTTTCTAACAAAAACCTTACAGGTTTGATTTTAACATTTTTATATTTAATTTAACAAAAAGAAATGTGACATATGAAATATAGCAAACAATCCAAAAGATTAGGCACTTGCACTTTCGTTGTCAAAGTAGTACTTCTCATTGCCTCCCGAACCCTGCCATGGGACCTGCAAGGCAAAGATGAATGTTGTCAAGTGTTTGTTTCATTCCAGCATAAAACAACATCTACATTGTAACTATGGCTGAATGATCACTTTTCAAAGAGTTACAAAAAGGTTACAGAAAATCTGATAACTTACATGTATTAGATATGAATATCAGAACATACGCTGATCAATCAAGGTGTATCAAAGGTTAAGTGTGAAATTATTGTATCTGAAATAGAAATGTTAAGCAGCAACAGTAGTTTCGAGCTCAACCCTTGACAAAGTTATGATATTGACCAAATTAACAGTAGTCATATAGCATTTTTGCCTTAGCCAGGGGTGTAAAAATATCAAAATTCTTTACTTGTCCATGGACAAGTTTACTGACAAAATCTACTTGTCCGCAAGCAAAAGTCACTTGTCCAACAAGAAAGTTTTTATTTAAAGCCTTCCTAATATATTTTGTCTTAAAATAATAAATAAAACACAATTTGTTATTAAATACATAAGAGTAAAATAATAATGGTAATAAACTTCCAGCTTTTACATCTTCACCCACTGAAATTGTACTTGTTCATGGACTGTCCATGGATGACAAGACAGGTAAAGATTACTTGTCCGACAGTAAAATTACCCGCGTTGAACAAGTCAGACATAGGATTTCCACACCCCAGCCTTAGCAAAAAATCCATAAATCCACTGATCGAGTGTTGTGACTGAAACTATTGTATCTGGCTCCATGACTACATGCATTCTTAAGCCTCATTTTAGTCTTAGTCTTAAATATTACACCAATGGAAACAAAAAGCTAAAGTGTTAACAACATTCTCAATGTTTGTTTTGCTTGTTTTGTTGGGGTTTTTTGCCGTTTTTAACAGTATTTCAGTCATATCACGGCGGTCAGTTAACCTACTCACACTTTTCCTGGGCAAGCTTAGCCGATCTAAGCGGTTTACCAGTACTAAGTGCACATACCTATGCCAGTAACTGACAACTGCCCTACTTGAATCAGAGGTAGGGGGAGAATAGCCGTAGAAATAATTTCATGACCAATCCCCACACAAGTTATGTGGCCGGGCTGGGGTTTAACAACATTCTCAATGGTCAATATTTTAAGTTGATACTAACTTTCATATTGAGAACTTTCAAACTTGTGGGGTATATAGAAATGTAAAGCAGAATGATACAAAAGTTTCACGATTAACTCTCGTGATATTTTACCTCGCTAAGCTTGTTGTGCTGGAGGTCCCCGAGCAGAATCGTGTCTGACGTGTGGGAAACGAGGTACCGATCCTTCCCCATGATCCTCACTTCGTCGATCTCGTAGCCGTAGTGAGACTTGAGGACCACCCTCATGTTGCTACTCAGGTTCTTCACGATGACCTGGTTGGGGCCGACGTGGGTCATCTCGAACTTGTTCTTGTAGATGGTGCGTTTAAGACAGCAGTCGAACATTTCCACGCCTCCGCAGAGTGTGCCCTACAATCAGTGAATATACAGGTATTACAGTTGTTTTTTTTCAAGCTGTTGGGGGAATGGTGGGCAGGGCCCACATGAAAGAGAAAATTGTTGAATGGACAATAATGAAAACTTAGGAATACATGAAAACAATGATTTCACCAAGATTTACTGCATATCACTTCTATTTCCCATTGAACAAACAATCTACATAGCTTTTTATCAAAGTTTTAACTTAACAAGGCTTGTCACAGGATGTGACGTATGCCCCCGAAGCATGTGCTTTTCAGAGGAAGGCAACACAATGTCAGTTACATGTTGGCAAAAATGACGCTTCTTACAAAAAGAGTTATGGTCCTTGTACTTCCTCTCAACATCATCTAGTAATATATGTGGTTTTATTTAAAATCCCTTCAATACTAATGGAGTTATGCTCTGCACAAAAAATAAACAAAGGGTAATAACTCCATAAATATTGAAGAAAGAGTTGTGGTCCTTGTGCTCTGCACTTCCTCTCATTGTCCACTACCATTCTATGAAGTTTCATTTGAATCCCTTCAATACTAATGGTAGTATGCTCCGCACACGAGCATTAATGCTTCACATAAGAAAATAAAACAAAGGGCACTAACTCCATAAATATTGAAGAAAAAGCTGTGGTCCTTGTGCTCTGCACTTCCTCTCGTTGTCCTCTATCATTATATGAAGTTTCATTTGAATACCTTCAATACTTATGCAGTTGTGCTTCGAACAATAAAATAAAACAAAGGGCAATAACTCTGTAAATATTGGAGAAAGAGTTATGGTCCTTGTGCACTGCACTTCCTCTTATTGTCCTCATCATTTTATGAAGTTTCATTTGATTCCCTTCAATACTAATGGGGTCATGCTCCGAACAAGAAAATAAAATAAAGGGCAATAACTCCGTAAGTATTGAAGAACGAGTTATGGTCCTTGTGCTCTGCACTTCCTCTCATTGACCCCTATCATTATATGAAGTTTCATTTGCATCCCTTCAACACTAATGGAGTTATGCTGCGCACAAGAAACTTAATGCTTCACATAAGGATATAAAACAAAGGGCAATAACTCCATAAGTATTGGAGAAAGAGTTGTGATCCTTGTGCTCTGCACTTCCTCTAATTGTCCTCTTATCATTATATGAAGTTTCATTTGATTCCCTTCAATACTAATGGGGTTATGCTCAACACAAGAAAATTAAACAAAGGGCAATAACTTCGTAAATATTAGAGAAAGAGTTGTGGTCCTTGTGCAGTGCACTTCCTCTCATTGTCCTCTATCATTATATGAAGTTTCATTTGAATCCCTTCAATACTAATGGAGTTATGCTCCACACAAGAAAATTAATGCTTCACAAAAGGAAATAAAACAAAGGGCAATAAATCCGTAAATATTGAAGAAAGAGTTGTGGTCCTTGTGCTCCGCACTTCCTCTCATTGCCCTCTATCATTACAAGAAGTTTCATTTGAATCCCTTTAATACTAATGGAGATATGCTCCGCACAAGAAAATTAAACAAAGGGCAATAACTCTGTAAATATTGAAGAGAGTTGTAGGGGATAATGGGCCCTAAATTGGGCTGAAATAATGACTGTACTGAAATTTTATAAATACAGTAGATCACCGTTATTTTGAACACCGTTAATTCAAATTCCTCGTTATTTCGAAGTTTTTTTTCGGTCCCGATTTTTTCCTTCTTATTTAAATTAGAATTTTGATGTTTAATTCGAACTCCATTATTTCGAATTATCGCTATTTCGAACCCATTAATCCAGTCCCAACACCTGTTTTTCAGTGCATTTATCAATTGTTAATTCGAAGTGTTAATAACAGAGATGGAGATAATTTTCACACCTTTACCTTAACCGTATCAGCTGTTACAGCATTTGCTCTCTGCTTGATTTTCACACCTTTCCAGAGTTAACAATTGATTAAACCTAGCTGTTGTCTTTGTATAATTAAAGCGTGGCAAGCTATTGCTTTAACAAGACTGAATTGCAAACACGGATGTCAAAATGTTTTAGCAATTATTAGGTTTCTGTATTTAAGTTAGACTTGCATTTGTCAGATCATCAGTTCGTATTTACTTCTGCTAATATTCACGCTGTCAGAAGCAGTAATAAATACAGAAAACATAAATCCCATTGCCAAGCAATCTGGAGAAGGGCCCGGTAACCAATCCGGGAGGATATCCGGATTGCCAGCAGGGAAGGGCGTTAAACGACGCCATATATCGAAAACCTACCAAAAAAAGTATGGTGCCATCATGTAAGTGGAGCGTGGTGTAAAGTCAAAGAAAACGATCGCTGAGGAATTTTATAAAATAAACTCACGTACATCAAGTTATCGTATTTATTCATTTTTTATAAGTTCAATCAAAGTGTGTAGTGAAAATCCTGAAATGTTTAATTCCAATAATCGTCATTTCGAAGTATTTTCTCCGGTCCCGATGACCTCGAAATAACGAGTTTTGACTGTAATAAATATTATAATGCAAATAATAAATGCAACTTCTATGTCAAAATCTTCTAACAATGCATTTATTTTTTAGAAAATCCAATAAGATTTCAGAATTTTAACACTTGTCTTCATTTTCGACCAAGAGTCTTTATAAATACTAGCCCTGTACTCACCACAGTGACCCGAGCCCCGTCCTTCTTCCACGCCAGGGCAGTGATGGTGTACAGGTTACGTATGTCTTTCACCTTTGGATCATCCCACATCTGACGACGTGGACTCCAGTTCAACACCCTCAACCTGAAATAATAATCATTATCATGTACATTTGTAGCTTATATGGCCGCTGTTTAGGCTGCAATAGGCATATTTTGTTCCTTGAAAGCCAGAAGGGTGCTATCAGCCTTCTATGCACATATGCTAATAGCGCCTTCTGGCTTTCAAGCGATAATTTGTCATTCTAATTGCAAGGATTCCAGTTCAACACCCTCAGCCTGGGGTAGGAATACATAGCTCACATGGACACTGTTTAGGGTGTGGCAAACGTAACAGTGTATTGAATATGGTGCAATCAGATAAAAAATAGGAATTTTAGGGCTTATGCACGCAATCTTTCTCCAATTATCAAGTACTAGGAAACATGCACGAGACTGTCCCATTTTCATACTCTTTTAAAACAATGGAGATAAAATAAACCAGAGTTTTTTTTCACGTATGGGGGAAAGGTGGTGAATTTTAATGCAAAAGGGGAATTTTTTTTTTTTTAGAAAAGCATTATTACATGTTTATACTCTACTTTGATATCAAACATTAATGAACTGTTTTGTTACAAATTATAACTTGGATTAACTTGTTTTTTATGAAAAATTGCTGTGATTTTTTACAAAAACTCCTCTATCTTAGCCAGTTTATGTCCAATTTTGGTCAATTTTTCTTTCAAAATAAAGCTTACATTCTGAGGAGAATTTTAAGGTAAATATAGGGGGTAAATATATACTTTTAAAGCTGGGGTATGGGGCCGATTTTCAACCCCAAATTGGCCCTAAAAAACCCCACTAAAAACCAACATAATTTTAGCAAAAATAATAGTGTCTCAAGGTTTTATGAAGTGTGAAAACTAACTATCATGGATGATCTAATCCGTTTTTGTTTAACTAAAAAATATTTTGAATCAAAGAAACAAATGATCCAAGTTGCAGTTGGTTTATACTTATTATCCTAATTAAGATGTTAGTAAAGCCTAAATAAATAACCTCAACTAAACCATATGTTAAACAATTGAATGAATATCATTTGATACAGGTAAAGAGTGCTAACTGTGGTTAAAAGTTCTGCAAGAAATATTCAGAGTGAATTTGACACTCACCTATCGTAACTTCCAACCACAATGGATTGCCCACTGGGGCTGCATACAGCAACGATAAACTCATGTTCATCATCATCACGACTGTAGTCAAAGTGCTGGAAGCTCCTTCCTTCCCGTCCATATGCGATGATACGCTTGTCACAGCCGGCCGCTACAATAGCGTTCTGGGAGTACGCCAAGGCATACGGCGGACATGGGTGGGTGCTGATCTTGCCCTTAAAGATGTTATTTGTTTTTAAATTTAAAATGAACCATAAAATGCCTAATTGCAACAACACTGCCGCACATATAAACTATCCCAAAAATGTTATAAAAGTTCAAAATGATTCAGTGAATGGAAAAGGATTTTTACATATGACATAATTTCTCATCTACACAAAAATCTATGGGGTTTTTTTTCAAAAATCTATGTGATTTCCTCTGGTGTACCGGTAAATGGGATTTACAGGAATTAAATTTTGTGAACGTCTAACTGTTGCAATTTAGAGAAATATACCATACAGACGCTCGCGCTTCCCATTCAATTTGTAATGAGCGTCTGTTGATATTGATTTTTAGACTTCCAAATTAATTTTATGGATAAAATCTCACAGCATAGTGACAAAGATGCAAACCAGACCGAGCATTGTTTATTGTATGACAGCGTTTTCCAATTTGTACTCAACAATTTCTGTAAGACGTAATATTGCATCGGTGAACATTTTTTTGCGATTTTTCTCAATTCTATGAACACATATCGCATTTTGCATGGGTTTCACAGTCACTGAATGAATGTATGATAAAGTAGTTTATCAAACAAATTTCAATTTCATAAACCTATGCAGTAAAACAATGCCAATGCAGTAAACAACATTTGTCTTAAGTAGAAACACAGGAGTCAAATGAAAAAAAAAATGTCACTATGTTTTTCTGAACAATATTTTAACAAAACCCACACACCTGTTGGTCACCAGTTCCTTCATCGTCAAAGAAGAAACGAACAATGGACCCATCAGCATGACCAGAGAGGAAGCCTTTGCCAGATGGGCTGTAACACAGGGCATAAATTGGTATGTTTTGAAAGACTTCATGCAATTTCAAACATCAAAACATTGTGAATGTTTACAAAGGCTATCTAATGAAAACGTAAACAGAGTACAACAATGTCTATAGGCAATAAAGTGTTTTCAATGTATGTTTTATTCAGCAAAATACTTATGTCTAGAGAACATGACTGTATTTTCTCAAAACTATTGCTTTTTTTCTAAACTATCAGGGTAACGAATATAATTAACTATTCAGCCATGTTTCATTTTCTCAAATGGAAGTAAGTTTAACTGTTTGCAAGAAAAACAGATGAATAATATGTGAAACCTCTTCTAGGCATCAATGAAAGTGAATATTCAAATCAAATGCAATATATAATTTCTATTAAACAAATCTTCATACTTTGAAGCCAGGGAGACCACGTATGAGTCTGTGCTGTAGATGGTAGAGGACTTGTTGGTCTTCGTATTGGCAACTCTCACCTGAAAGACGACAAAACACACAATGCATGAAATTCTGAGGAGGTTTCTTCTGACAAAAAACAAAACATTCTGCTACTGACCACTCAAAATCATTTAGCATTAAAGTAGAAAACTTACTGGAATTTTTCACAAGTCATGCCAGTATTCTGATTTTTTTCTGAATCTTATTCAATTTTACTGACTTTGTCCGAGGACTGAAGAACTTTCAGTATTAGTTTGGGTGACAAAGACATATTAGTAAGAGGTCATTGGCTCAAATTCAGTGCTTTGTGGGTCAATATTCATGAAGTGATACAACTGACTGCCTAGGTTGTAAACCTTTGGGACTTTGGTCATTGCAACTTCTGTTAGATAACCATTGCAAAATCTAATTGAAAAATAATTCATTTCTTGAAACCAATATAAATCAACATTATGTACCTTGCCGTCATGAAGACCGAATACAATAGGCTGCTCAGGGGGCCAGATGAGGCAAGTTACAGCACTCTGCTGGATGAACTTGTTACATATGACCTTCTTCTCTCCCCTGAAATGAAATTGCAATAGATACATGTACAGCACCTTTCAAGACTGATTTTCTAACCAACAAAAGAAGGTTCTGAAAGTACATTTTGTTTCCTATTTATGGTTTGCTCTGCTTTGGCACTTTAATGCGTCTAGCAAATTGTCCACTGTTCAATGTGATATCAAAGTGTAGGGAAAGATCTAGGATCAAACAAGGCTTGTCACAGGATGTGACGAATGTCCCCGAAGCATATGCTTGTCAGAGGAAAGCAACACAATGTCAGTTACATGTCAGCAAAAATGATGCTTCCTACAAAAAGAGTTATGGTCCTTGTACTCTGCACATCCTCTCAAAATCCTCTATCAATAATGAATATGTGTTATTTTATTTTAAATCACTTCAATACTAATGGAGTTATGCACTGCACAAGAAAATTAACTGAAGGGCAATAACTGTATAAATATTGAAGAAAGAGTTGTGGTCCTTGTACTCTGCACTTCTAGTCTAATAAATGAGACGTTTAACGCGAATTTAGTGCTACTCTAGCCCAATATTGCCCATATAAAAAGTAGCTCAATATTGGCTGGCACAGGGCCTAACTTGTTGTGCTATCTGCACTTCCTCTCATTGTCCTCTATCATTATATGAAGTTTCATTTGAATCCCTTCAATACTAATGGAGTTATGCTCCGCACAAAAAAATTAATGCTTCACATAACACAAAAAAGAAAAGGTAATAACTCCATAAATATTGAAGAAAGAGTTGTGGTCATAGTGCTCTGCACTTCCTCTCATGGTCCTCTATTATTATCATGAAGTTTCATTTGAATCCCTTCAATACTAATGGAGTTATGGTCGGCACAAGAAAATTAATGCTTCAGATAAGGAAATAACAAAAAGGGTAATAACTCCTTTCAATACTAATGGAGTTATGCTTCGCACAAGAAGCGTGTCGGACGGACGGACACAAAAATATTAAACAAAGGAGGGGTTGCAGGGGGGAACCAAAAAGGAGCAGGGGGCTGCGCCCTGCTATTTTGCTCTAGATCTTTCTCTACTAAAAATGACAAAATCCAAATGACAAAAAAGTGTCAAATAACCATACAAAACACCTGACTCAGTAACCAATGTCTTAGATATAGAATATAACACTTAGCATGAAAAACACAAACATCAGATCTTCATGGCAACCATGAAAAACATGAACTATTTCATTTTTTATGATGTTTATTAATATTATAAACTATACATACCAGTCATCACCAATTTTGTAGACATACACAATGTTGTCAGTCTGTCCGATAGCCAGCTTGGTTGAGCAGGAAGAAAAGGCAATTCCCTTCACTGTATAGCTCCTTTTTCCATACTGTAATTTTATAATATTTATTCATTAATCAAAATCTGATAAATATGGATTCTTTATCAATTATGTACTTTCCTCCTACATTTTTTCAATAAATTTACACAATTAGGATAATTTCTAAAACTATAGTAAGGACTCATTTTTATGTAATTAATGAATTTAATCATAATACAAGAAACATGGACATTCCACGAAAACCAAATTTTCGAACGAAATGCATAAAAATCTGCACAATAATGAAAGAAAGTTCTGGGTGCAAGGTGAAGGTCATACACCTATGGCTAGGAAATAGTGACCTTGATCTTGCAATCCAAAGCAAGGTCTCAATATCTACATATGAAGTTTCATTAAAAATCTAAATTTGTTCTCAAGTTACTGAGTGAAAACCATTTTTTATTTTTAGTAATGGTGACCTTGACCTTGAAACCACCCACCCCATATGCAATTGCAAGCAAGGTCTAGATATAAGGTAAGGTATCTACATATAAATGTTCATTAAAATAGCTCAATTCGTTCTCTAAGTATTGCGTGGAAACTGTTTGTCTATTTTTAGTAATGGTGACCTTGACCCACCCACCCCATATGCAATCCCAAGCGAGGTCTCGATATAAGGTATCTATGTATGAAGTTTCATTACAATAACTCAATCTGTTCTGGAGTTAGACAGCGGAAACGAAAAGTTGACACCGCCACACCGCCCGCCCACCCAACGACATACCCCAATCTGATAACCGAAATTTTTCGAAGAAAAATTTGGTTAAAAACAGATTTTCTGTATACATACTTTTATATTAAGGTGTATTGTTTGCTTTTTCATCTTCCATTACTAATGGTAACAACATCAATATCCTACTACACACACCCACCTTTGCATCAGCAGGTTTCAAAGAGAACTTATCACGCTTTTCCCCTTGCTCATCAAACAACAGTATAACTCTGTCCGATGTACACACTGCAAACTTCAGGTTGTTTGGAGCCCAAGCCAATGCGCATATCTTAGCTGCTCCATCCTTGAAAATACAACATTAGATATTGAAGTCATATATTTGTTTAATGAAATTCAGGAACTGATTTGGAATAATTGAAATAAAATTGATGTAATAAAAACATACTTTAAAGTGTAATAAAGAAATTATTTAAAATTTTTAAATATTTGCTTACACTAAGTTATTTTTCATAGAGACCATAACCATTAACAGTTTTAAATATTCATTATGTCATATGTTCATAATGATTTAAAAACAACAACAACATTTTTGTTATAATCATAAGACACACTTCTTGACTTGGGGCCTGTACCCTGAACCCAGTATGACAAAAATATTATAAGGATGAAATCTGTAGAGTAATGAAACTTTGTTTCATTTTAAATGTTGCTTAGGTATAGGTATACTTACAGCCCTTTTGGGGGGCTTTAAGGGGAAAGTGGCAAGTACTTTAAAGAGGGGAATTTAATGGGGTATTTTCGTGAATTTTGTAATATAATTATTATACATTATAGATTATTATAATTATACATCTACTATGTAACATAAACATAGATAAATTGTTACGTTATACATTAAATTTTATTAAATGCATCCAACTGGGTTTCTTGAAGAAAAAAAGTTACAATGTTCACGAAAATTCCTCTAAATTGGCCAATGTTTGTCTGATTTTGGTCAATTTGTTTCTACATAAAGTAAAACTTATGAGGGGAAATTTTAGGTTAAATAAGGGGCAAGATATACAATTTTTTATTAGGGGAATAGGGTCGAATTTCTACCCCAAAAATGGCATAAAATAAGACCTAACTTATTACTGTGCTGACTTTCCACCATTCTGATTAACTTGATATGCATGTATATAAAATTATGAGGGGAAATTTTACGTTAAATAAGGGGCAAGATATACAATTTTTCATTAGGGCAATAGGGTCGAATTTCTGCCCCAAAATGGCATAAAATAAGGCCTGACTTAGTACTGTGCTGACTTTCCACAATTCTGATTCATTTGACATGCATGTAGTTATAAACTTTTAATTTCATTCAGTCATTGTCAGGTTGTCACATCACTCTGAAAAGAACACTAACATAATTTACAGTGATTTTTTTCTTTATATAACAGGGTCTGGTAAACAGACCTATTCCCAATGCCAAATATGGTTTATTTTTCCCAATTGGAAGAAAAAAAATCCCAAATCAGAAGAAACAAAATGCTACATACATACTAAATGTGATTCTAAGTTGTAAATCATGAACTTACTTGTATGTGTATAGGATCTATAGATAAACACCATTAAAATGCCAAATTCAACCAATAAAACACCAGTTTAAGTTGTTTATTAATTAAATTTCTTTCTTAATATTTTCCCAATTCCCAATTTTATGAGTACCCGACCAATTCCCAAAGCACTGAAAAAAATTGCTGAGTTAACACAGTGAAATATAGTCAAGATAAGAAGGAATCTTGAAAAGGGAATTTCACTAAACATGTAATTGTCTGGAACATTAATGAATTCACTGATCTGTCAATCATCACTGAACAGTACAGTTTGGTCGCCAATAGTGGATCATTTTTGATAATTTTGTTCAGTATGTTTTTATAAAATTCATCAACGGTAATGAAACTTTGTGGTCATGAATATTGATGTTTTACAATTATAAATACAAAAAGTTTATTTACATTTGTTGCTGCATCACAGTCAGTGTCAATGAACAGCTTGATCAAGCATTTTGCTTAACACAGAAATTAGAGCCTCACTTTGAAAGTGAGATTTTGCAGACGACTCTCCCATTTCTTTTCTACGAAATAAGGTAAGCTAAAACCAACATAAACTTAAAAGGTAAACCATTCTAGACCAGTATTACCAGGAAATAACAAATAATTTGCTTTTACATGCATGTTTTAGCTATCAAAGCAAATTGTAGTGAAGTTTCCTATAGCTGTTAACGTGTGTAAACGAATTGCCAGATTTTGTACAAGAAGCAGGGGGTGTCTCAAGGTGGTTTTTGCCTGTCAAATGTCAAATGTTTAAGCCATGTTGAAAAAAAGTTTAAAATGATTTTTTTTCATTTATAAACACAATTTTATTGATGTTTCACATATTTTTTAAGTAAGTGACATTGATTAAGAATAGTTTTAATAGAGTTCCTGGTTATAAATGATAATGGCCTAGTGATATAATTTTAAAACTTAGAGGTGCATAGCACAATGTTAAAAACATAACATGATGCTTAATCATTTTCAAATGTAAATGCATTAATACTGACGTTCCTAGTTAAATTACTAAATGTCAGTAGGTCATTTAATGATATTATTATATATATATCACATGTATAGAAGCAAGTCTAATTCAGGTGCTATATATTTTTGCATTTTAGACATGTGTCTGTAGTAGGGTGATATATAAGGGACACTTATACTGCCTTGCTATATGAGCTAGCTTTTATAGCAACGTGGTAGAGCGTTTGCCTAGGTACCGGGAGGTCCCGGGTTCGATTCCCATTGTGGCTTGGGATTTTTTCAGCTGGGTTACATTGGCACCCAACGTAAATAATCCACTGTGGTTTGTACGACATCCTACATATATCAAGGCAGATGGAAATTCGTGGAATAATTTCATACATGGAGGGAGAGTATGTAGTAGTGTGATGTATAAGGGACACTTATACTGTTTATAGCGACGCGGTAGAGCGTTTGCCTAGGAACCGGGAGGTCCTGGATTTGATTCCCATTGTGGCTTGGGATTTTTTCAGCTGGGTTACATGTCCTAAATGCAAAAAGTTTCCATCAACACCAACTCAGAGGAAAGCAAAGCAACTTGTTAACTGGATGAATGCCGACTGCTTGAATTGATGAAAATGAATCATTCAATCCTGTGCCCAAACTGTGTTGAATGTTAAAATTATATTATTTAAGACAAAACACTCAGACAATTTTAAGTGTGTCATTACATTTATGTCATACTGTACAGTATACATGTAGTTATGGCATATGCTGTCAATGTTTACATTATTATATGTTATAATACGTTTTGCAATTTTACTATAATTTTTTTATTTCACTTTTAGAATCCATATTTCAAGCTTCTATTACTGTACATATATTCTTAAAAATATGATTGATTTCATCCGCAATATTGTTATGTTCATCAATGCGGCTGATTCCTCTGTACATCATACTACATCTTCTTCCCCTGGGAAAGATTCTCCTTCCAAACTTGCACTGACAAAAGCTGTGATTATGGGATATTATGTGTTCCAAATTTGCCCCCTATTACCGCTTTGCCAACCCTTTTAACTATATATATAGTTACAGAATATACAAATTAATACCCATGATAAACGTGTCTGTATAGTTTGGTTACCAGGGTTTGCCGCGGGCCTGTATGGCTTGTCGGGCCCGACATGCCTTCAAAGCAGTTAGTCATTTGCTAACATGCTTAAATAACGCTGACATGCTTTAATTTTCAAAGCGACAACCCTTAATCCCTTTATCTATTACACCGATCTTTAACCACAGGGCCATAAACGAACGCTGTATTGATCGATAACGCCTAACTTCCAACAGTGTTATTGACATGTGACTGAACTGTGTAGTTCATGCCCACAACAATCTCATTAACCAATCAAATACGGTGATTTTAGGGCGGAGTTTATACCTTACTTACAACTAAAAAATACTAGCGTAGCTGGAAAAAGTGAACAGGCATTTTAAAACATTTGATTATTATATTTAACGTTTTATTTTATCCCAGTAATTTTCTTATCCATTTAGCAAACTGACAATCAAATATATGCAATCGAATAATGTAATATAGAGCCTAATTTTAACACACGATTTAACGTCATCAAACTTAATTTTGTTCACATAAACACTGCAATTGAGCACGTGACCAACCAGTACACGCACGTTTTTCATGAGGCACCCGTGACCTTGTGCATGGCAACATAATTTTCGCGCACTTTTGTAGAAAAACACGCTTTTTACATGGAGATACAGAACCGTATTTTATGTCGATTAAGAACCGCATATTCCAGTATTTAAAAACAACGGTGATTTATTCGGCTTTAATTTCCGCATTTAGTATAACTGATATTAACGACTGATGTCTTTCGCATCCGAAAAAAATTAATGAAATAAAAAAAAAATGTTTGAAAAAACAAGCGGCCATGACAGAATTTCAAGGCGGAAAAAAACAGCTAGGCTGTTCAACGAATCTGAATACAATGTATGATTAAAAATTAATTCAATAAAAAATGCAGCCTAGCAGCCTAGTATGGTGATGTACATTGCCTCCAAGAGTTTTTATTCAAATAAGAAAACCGCGGTTATTGCGATGTTAGTAGGAGAAATAATTGTAATAGTTTCAGTTGTATAAAAGTAAGAATTTCCATATTAAAGATAATGCAAAGAGAGGTGCTGGTCGAGCAAAAGGCTAGGCAGTTTATGCGATAAAGGGCGGTAGTGAAAGCAGTACTGCCGATGTGATCGCGGCCGGGATCTTGAATGTCGCCGCCGATTTCGGGAAGGTGGGGTATCGCGATGCCGATTTTGGGAGGTGGGTTCAAGCGGTGCAGCCGGTTTTGGGGAGGTGGACTTGATCGATGCAGCCGATTTCGGGGAGCTGGGTTTGTGTTATTAAACACAAGTCTAATTAGCATATAATATGTTTAAGGTGTGCACGTTATTAATTTTGTCAAGACATCCACACTTTTTTTTGCCAGACATGTATGACTGCCAGTTTTGCGTTGTCTGGGAAATAAACAAACCAACAGGTGAAAAGCTTCAGTTAATGTTCGGTGATATTGCTGGATTACCAGTAGGTAATTTATGTATTTATTAAGGTCTCTTTTATGTGCATATAGATATACACATCATTATATATAACAGTGATTTTTTTACCTCTGCGTCCTGCGTCCATGATGCAGTAATATTGCCGTAGACGCAAAGTTTCAGTTTATGTGCGTTCGCAGGACACATGCATTTTGTAAATGGCGAGTCCTGTCCGGCAATTTCGAAGCATTTTGTGTACGAGTGCTGTCATAATAAAGGGTAAAATTTACCATTGCACTGTTCCGTCTATTTTTATTACGACCATTCTCATTGGATAATCGATTTGCGAATACCCACTGGCAACAGTCGTGACGTTTCTAAACGTAATGGTGTGAAGGTAAAATAATATTTAATTATTTGGGAAAGTTTTTTTAAAGTTCGTCTGCAACATGGGTCCAAAAAGAAAAATGACAAATGAATAAACGCAATACTCCTGAAGTTAATTCTGGTCACAGGGTTCTCGGAAACGCATTATCAAGCGTATTTGGATGCATATTTTTTCAAAAGGACGCATGTTAAACCCATGCCAAGAGTCCTTGGGACGCAAGCTTTCTGGCTTACTGCGTATACCCTGTTACTTAACACATACACAAGTGCCTGCAGTAAACTCGGCAGTAGTCGCGATAAAATCAATATCGGCCCCAGTACACACTGCAGCTGTCAAAAGTCTTGTCCTTTAGCTCCATCCACAGTAGTGCTTTAGCTCCACCCACACCATTCCAGACAGTTACTGTTAATTTTCATTGGTAAATCAATTTGTCACTCATTGCTGCGCTTTAATGCACAAGTCAATTAGAATGTGCGAAATCGCCGAAATGTGACAAAAGGCGTCCTCGATTAAGAACAGTTTTGAACATATTTGATAACTTAAAACAAACAACATTGTTAAAATGAGTAAAAAAACAGCTTCAGTTGATTTCATTAATTTATATTGCCAATCCAATTTCATGAATAACAACTAAATCTCAGTAATACCGTTATAGGGGTTTTTGTTTTGACAGAAATTTTATACGAAAATATAGGGCTGAATTTTGACAGGAATATAAAAGCATCGATCAATAATCATACATAAAGGACCTTTCTAGTATATAACACCTATGACAAGACATAAATTAACAATATTGGCGGTAATGTAAGTACAACATTTTGCAACGTCACATATTTTCGCGACCTCGCGAAAATTTTCGTCGCTGATTTTTACAGGTCACAAACATTTGTAAAACACATGCAAGCACATACTTTGATGTTTAATATCACCAATAATTGCTCCTTTTAACATTCTTGTGTTGTTAAACTGTTTCACAATTACTCTACTTGACAGTAACTTATGCTTTACTGTAATCACCGCATCATAACTTTTTACAAGGCCTACACATTACAAATCAGTCAATAAGTTTAGAACCATCAATTGCTAATCGTCCACAATTTACCTGTTTTAAAATTAATTATTGGTACAAAAATATTGTTTTATACAACATGATTAAGTATTATATATTATCATAATAATTACATAACCCAATAAAAATAATATAAAGAATAATAATAATGTAAATAATAATAGTAATTATTATTATTATTATCATGATTATTATTTTATTTATAACTGTCATATATTGCATAAATGTATAAATTGTAAAAATTCCATTCACTTTCGCGCGTCACATACTTAAATTTTATTTCTTTTCTATTTGGGACTCCTAATTTTTAGGGGGAAGGAGTCCCAGGACTCCTACTTTATAATACTAGTGAGATCCCTGGGTCAGGCTCTACCAAAAATCTTCCAAAAAAAACATGTCAATAGAACAAAGATTGGGAGAAGTTGTTTAGTTGGTGAGCCTATACAATGATACTACACAATTTAACAACATGTACTGCACTTTGTGTACGGTCGCTAAAAGGTGCAATGGTATGGTAAAAATGCACACTGCACAAATTTTCAACATTCTACTTACTCTAGCTAGACATGCTTCTCAAAAAACACAAAGTTAAAATTACTTGTGTTATTATATATATATAAGAGTTAATTGCATTATTGCCTTAATCATCTTATTAACTGACTGCTTATATTCTATTTAAATAAATTAAAATTTTTGAACTCACACATTTAACTTTGGGACTCGTAGATTTTTAGTCCAGCAAGTCCTAGGACTCATGGCTGTGAAATTGTAAAAAAATCACTGATTATATATATCAAGAATTACATATCCATATGACCACTCAAAATGAGTTATAAGAGAGTAAAACATAAGATATATATACTAAAACTGTCTTAAAGCCTAAGGTCATGTGCCCAAGTGTCTATCAGCATATTGATGTGAACTAGTGAGTGACGGTGGTGAAATATTACAGGTGAGCCAGTGCCAAGTTTCTCACCCTGGTTTGCGCCTGGTAAGGACGGTGGTCGTGTTGTGATAACATCTAACTACTTTCAAAAACGTATATATTGATGTTTACTTTGCTAAACTCAGTCAGTTGCTTGAACTCATTAAAGAAGGTGGTGTAATGAAACTTGAAAGAATTTAATATATTGTTTTGGTTAGACTAAATGGTTTCTTAAGGGTTATTTCCATTGTCTTGTAATTGAAACCAATGTAGCTTAAAAAGTTTAAAGGTGGTTCTTATACTTCTTCATATGTGTATGTTTTTAATTAAATCATGAAAACCAGCTAATTTCTCTTATTTTTTATGGTTTTGAGATGACCCCTACTCAACACTGGCCAGTGATCCGGTATTGGAGTATTTGATTTGCTATTGGAGAAAGAACAGATGATTTACAAATGAACACAACACTTCCACACTGTAATGAAACCTTTTAAAATCATTTTTATTTTGTTTTATTTAGGGAATAACAATTATTTTTGAAGACCAGTTAATGACCAGATTTAATTAGATGAAATGAATTATCGGTAGAAGACTCGTAAGTGATCCGTTATTGGCGACCAAACTGTACTACAGTGAGTGACAGTTGTGAGTTGACCATGTTGACAGATGTAAAACACTCAAACGTTTTGATTCACATACCTGTGGTGGCAGAAGCGTACGCATATGCTTTAACTGCATACTCATCTTGGAGCTTTTTAACTGTCAACCTCATGCACAAATGAAATATATGAATATTTTATCAAAATGTATATTTCACCTATTCCGGACAATTTTCGAGTTTGGAATGTCAGAAGGCATTGAAATTATGCGTAGATTCGAATCAGTGTTTGTAATATTGTTCTCCTGAATACATGTTAAAATATTTTATGAAAACATATAAATATTATTTAGAACTATTTTAAATTGATGCGGGTTAATTTTCACGGGAAATTACGCAAAACAACAAAGAAATGCACAATACGAATATTTCAGAATGACGTTGCCAAGCGCGTTTGTAAACAACGGGCACCTGTTTAGAAAAGCGCGAAATGAAAATTAAAAAAAAATTATTCCTGTTATCATTGATAAGGTTAAAATATATTTTCCGTTTCGTTTACACGCTCTTAACATGCAATATACCCATAAATGAATAATTTGATGAGACCTGTGTACGAAAATAAACGCTGCCAGTTAAAAGGTGTTCCGTTCAAGAAACTGTTTAATATAAAAACTAATATGTCGTGTGATGTTAAAAATGTTATTTATGTATTAGTATGCAATGGATGCAAGAAAATTTATATTGGACAAACTGGCGATAAACTTAGACATAGAAGATCTGTTCATGAACAACAAATGCGAGACCCCTCAACAAGACAGATGCTTTTAAGTAAACACCTGGATGAGTGTTCTACATCTGAACCGAAATTTCAAATTTTTCCTGTTTATAAACTATTTTCGGACAGTCTTTCAGCTAGGTTAGCAAAAGAGCAATATTTTATTCATATATTTAAACCACAATTAAATTATATATAATAATTGTTGACGTTATGACGTCATAATTGAAATGACGTTATCTCTATGACATTTTGACGTTATGATATATTGTATTATGCCCTGATGAGCTTTGTCGAAACGCGTTGGCTATATTGTTAATATATATTTATAATCCAATGTAACGTGTTTGCACTTTTCATTATATATATATATATATATATATATATACATACATATATATATATTTATTTATTTCTCTTGTTTGATTTGAATAAAAGTTTGACATTCGAAATGCACCTATCAATGTTTTCCCCCGGGGGGGGGGGGGGGGGCGAGCGGCGGGCATAAAAGGGACTTTAGACCGCAAGCGATCGGGGAAATAGACTTTGGTGAAACCTCCAGTTGACTGTATTAGAAACTAACACGGTGTGTTACCCGCGACACTAACGTTGAAATAGTACTGTTACTTTGCACGATCTTGAGCACTTATCTGTTCCCGGCTTTTTGATTGGCCAGACGCTGTAGCCAATCAGATCCGTTTGATCAGTCAATTACTCAATGCATTGGAGTAATTTCAGAACAATCAAAAGTGCGGTCCGCACGCACGATTGTAACAGGGCACGTGGACGACACGGTTGATATTGTCCGTGAGCGCTTTACAGTATTAAACTACTATTGAACTAGCGAATCAGTCGTATTATGATATAGAGAATATATATTTACACCTGTAACGATTGCAGATTTTTAAAAAAATACTTTAATTTTGTAAGACAAAAAATCTTAAATTCTTAATTTTTAAAAATAAAAAAATCTGTATTTATGAGAATTTTCACAATACAAATAACTAACACACGATCAATAAGAAATATCAGTTATTTTCCATTATGCAGGGGGTGGCCGAATATACAGGGGTGGCTGAATAGATAGGAAAGACGGATACCACTTATAAGTTTGCCTAAAATAGCCTTAAGTACAACAACAATGTTGGCTGCAAGAAAATCGTGAAGATGGCATATTTGAAGCAATTTTAGTATCGCTACGGTATTTATTAATTATGAGCATTTACTTAAACTTAATTAAAATCGCTTAAAACGATCATTTCATCGCAAAATATAAGCATTTTTATTTCAGCTTAATAAATCTAAGTTCAAAACTCACAAGGGTGTAATAAACCATGGTATGAAACTAGTATTGTGTTCACGTGCTTATGCTTTAATAGGCTTTGATTTGTTCGCAAAGTACAAAAGATATAGAGAATACATGGTTAGTGCCGGGATGGAGAAAGTTTATCCGGTGAGGCTTAGAAAATGAAAATAGGGCGTGCTTTAGCGAGCCCTATTTTTGTTTTCGGGCCGAACCGGATAAACTTTCTCCTTCCCGGCACCTACCGTGTATTCTATTTATCCTGATTTCTATTCAATTAAATTTGAAAACACCAAACACTAAAGTTTTAAATTTAAAAAAAAATCTAGACGGGCCTCGACCTAATAACTCACTTGCATGAATGCGTACTACCCGGAAAAAATAGTTATCTATTTCTTAATCACCTTTTTCAAAAAGCAAAAGTAAAATATTAATAAATCTTATTTGCTGATTTCAGTACGACACGAAAATGACGTAGTAAATCTGCCTTTGTTTTAAACCAGATTATATTGGTTTTTAAAGTGTTAAATTACGTCACACCAACTATGTCATTCATTTTGAGTGGTAAGTTTACACAATGTACGTACTGTAGTCAAACCAGAACGCGAGTGTTTTGCAGTTTAAAATACATGAAATCGGAATAAATATTTAGTGTTTCTGTGTTTTGGATGGATTATATTATGCAATAGCATTCAGATAAAAGTGTATGGAATATTTGCCTCGAATGGAAATGGTGAGATTGATCCCTTTTCAATTTTCTACGATTTACTCGGATAGTATTAGTTGTGGGTGGAGGACAGTGTAACTGAAAGTGAAATAAATCATAAAATGTTTAATTATACGTTAAAATTTTGGTAACATTTTTTCATTTCTTTTCATCAGAAATTAATATAAAAGGTTATTTCTTTGATGAGTATGCTCTATTGGTTGACCAAAGAAAGTCTATCCACAAAGAATAACCCGCTTGCATCAGATTCAAGTGTGGAAATGGAAGGGAACTGGAAGGAAGTTGTTGTTAACCAGTCAAATGGAATGCGAGGACAAACAACTCATTTGTTGTTTAACTCTGTTAAACTAGACAACACAAAGTTTGTATCGATGAAAAACTCTGGTAAGTAGACTTGCTGCTGTGCCATTCTCGACAATGTTGTTATCCGGCGCGTAGGAATACCTATTGACGGTGTATCACAGTCACGTGATCTACTGCCGGATATCAACAAGTTTATACTGTCACCGCTTTATTAGGTCACTGTTTGGGTTAGTAGCAGGATAAATAGAGAATACATGGTTGGTGCCGGGATGGAGAAAGTTTATCCGGTGAGGCTTAGAAAATGAAAATAGGGCGTGCTTTAGCGAGCCCTATTTTTGTTTTCGGGCCGAACCGGATAAACTTTCTCCTTCCCGGCACCTACCGTGTATTCTATTTATCCTGATTTCTATTTCAATTAAATTCAAAAACACCAAACACTAATTAAAGTTTTAAATTTAAAAAATCTAGACGGGCGTCGACCTAATAACTCGCTTGCACGAATGCGTACTACCCGGAAAAAATTAGTTCTCTATTTCTTAATCACCTTTTTTAAAAAGCAAAAGTAAAATATTAATAAATCTTATTTGCTGATGTCAGTACGACACGAAAATGACGTAGTCAATTTGCTTTTGTTTTAAACCAGATTATATTGGTTTTTAAAGGGTTTAATTACGTCACACCAACTACGTCATTCATTTTGAGTTGTAAGTTTACACAAACCAGAACGCGAGTGTTTTGCAGTTTAAAATACATGAAATCGGAATAAATATTTAGTGTTTCTGTGTTTTGGATGGATTATATTATGCAATAGCATTCAGACAAAAAGTGTATGTAATATTTGCCTCGAATGTAAACGGTGAAATTGATCTCTTTTCAATTTTTTGCGATTTACTCGGATAGTTGTGGGTGGGGGACAGTGTAACTGAAAGTGAAATAAATCATAAAATGTTTCGTTCTACGTTAAAGTTTTGATGACTTTTTTTCATTTCTTTTCATCGGAAATTTATATAAAAGGTTATTTCTTTGATGAATATGCTCTGTTGGTTGACCAAAGAAAGTCTGTCCACAAAGAATAACCCGCTTGCATCAGATTCAATTGTGTTGAAATGGAATGGAACTGGAAGGAAGTTGTTGATTACCAGTTAAATGGAATATGAGGACAAAAAACTCATTTGTTGTTTAACTCTGTTAGACTAGACATTACAAAGTTTGTATCGATGAAAAACTCTGGTAAGTAGACTTTATGCTGTGTCATTCTCGACAATGTTGTTATCCGGCGCGTAGGAATACCTATTGACGGTATATCACAGTCACGTGATCTACTGCCGGATATCAACAAGTTTATACGGCCAACGCTTTATTAGGTCACTGTTTGGGTTAGTAGCAGGATAAATCAATATATACATACAGTTGACCATGTTCCGTGATATTGAAGGGATTTATTAACAGAAAATAACATATTTTCTTTGTGTATTAACCGTTTATTTCAACATCATGCTGACAAACTTTCCCTTCAATAACATTTGTATTAGTGCGTTTTATTCTCAACAAACAGTGTTTACATGCAACGGAAAGACGTTGAAATAGAATGGTCATGGTCGAAATACATATTTTTAAGAATTAAACACTCACCTGAATGAAATTGTAACACATTTTCACAAAACGTCAACAAAAGACAGCCATATTTATTGCACAGACATTGCGGTCTCACTTTAAATTTACATGTGCATAATGTGAAATAATGATATTAATAATGGCATATAATAACGGTTAAAATTAATAAGGTATATATAAGGGGAAAACAATTTTTGCACTCAGAGATAAAAATAAATAAATTTTATAACATCATGTGTCGCGTTTGTTTGGCCCTTTTCATGTTTAGATTTTGACGTCAGAATTGTGATTATTTTGTATAACCATAGTTAACACACGTGGCCATACAATGCAAAAAAGCGCAGTTGGTTAATTTAGCGCTGCCTACTGTCATTTCTTCGTATGGCTCCTAAGTTCGATTGTATAACCATAGTTAACACACGTGGCCATACAATGCAAAAAAACGCAGTTGGTTAATTTAGCGCTGCCTACTGTCATTTCTTCGCATGGCTCCTAAGTCGTAAGTTCGATACCCGCTTGGGTTTTAATTTTTACAATCGTTTTTTTTGCCGATTTGTTTTATCAAATATCTCAGTATGTACATGTATTATATTATATATTCTTCATTTAATGTACATGTCCGACTTAGTATAGCGCATTTCTATCATATAATATCATTTAAAGTGCAATACAAAAATAAATAAATTCGTTGACATAGTCCCTTTAACTAGTGATAGCAGGTGGACATTATATTATTATTAGTGAAAGTAAAACCGGAAAAGTCTACTTTTCAGATCAGGTATTATATTGTATCAATAATTTGGAAGAGTCCATTGTCTACTGTATAGGGTTGGTTTGTGTTTGGATATGGGTAAACAGGGTGACGTTTACCCACTTTGTTATCCGCGGTAGGAATGATTAAAGAGTCGGTTATTTGCACGAAATTTGAGCACGTCTCTCATCCCTGCTTTCTGACTGCCCAGACGGTAATGTCAATCCAATCCCCTTGATTACTTAATTACTCAACGCCTTGGAGAATATTTCCGAACAATTAAACGTGCTGTCTGCACGCGCGATTCTAAAAGGGCACGTGGACCGCACGGCGTTGCTATTCCATGAGCGATTAAGACTAGTTCACGGGTAGTGGTATAAAAGAACATCATTATGAAATTAACGATACTTCGAAACCAGGCTATACGTGTTATGTTTAAAATTTTAACAGGGTACGTGGACCCCACGGCGTTGATATTCCGTGAGCGATTAAGACTAGTTCACCGGTAGTGGTATAAAAGAACACCATTGTGAAATAAACGATACTTTGAAACCAGGCTATACATGTCATGTTTAAAATTCATTTTCAGTCATCGTCAGTTTTTCACGTAAGCCTAATTTATGTACATGTATAAAAAGACTTCCTGGGTTAATGTTTTAACTAATTAAATAAAATTGTCGAAGTAGCAAAAAATGCCAGCGTTCGCGATTTTGAAAGCAGAATGTACCGGTATGAACTTATAAGATACTAGACGAGTATATGGTAAAATACTCTTAAAGAATACCGACCGCTACAAAATGGACTGGTTTTTGCGATCTAATTTTTTGTACAATCTGCGTTATCAGTCTCACTACAGTGAAAGAACCAGGCGAAAAGTATCACCAATGGCCATCAAAGAAATTGAAATTACCGGATCAACACGGGTGAATTACGAGATGACTTTGCTTCGTAATGTCGTAATGATTTCAGCGACTAAATAAGTATAAACTTATGTATGAATCAAAAGGCCGTCGGAACCGGGGCTTTTCGGTACACGTAGTTGTTTAAATAAACATAACCGGTAATTTGGTTTAATAGTATTATCAAGTTTATAAATGTTTTAAGAAAAATGCCACCTTACAATTGCCCCTCTCACCCCTCCCCAACGACAAATCGAAAAAATTTGATTTGCGATGCGATTCGTCATTCAGAAAGCCTGGCCTTCATATACGAGGGTTGTATGATAAGTTCGTGGACTTTGTCTCTTATTATGTTGATAGGAATCCTCAATATCTGAAAATTGCACAGATGATTCAAGAACATATCACCAACAAAGTAGTTTAGAAACAGACTACTCAATGTGCATATTCTATGAGAGCTATACTTGCACGGTATTGCAACCATGGAAACGTGAGCCGGAGCATTTCATTAGATTATACTTATTAATTATAATTAACATGAAAATTTTATACTTTAATACACAGTATTCGAAAAGTTGTGAAAATTTGTCAATTTATCCAGAAACTTATCATACAACCCTCGTCGCATTCTGAAAACGGTGTTTGTCGGATTCTGACTTGAGTAGGCGTGGTCATATATCCAGCAGCGATCACTGAATTAGAAGATTTCAGGCCAAAATCATTAACAAGAGGATCAAATTGGCCATGATTCGCTCACCTGTAAACAGTGTTACAGTGTTTGGCACATCATACCGAGGAAAGTAGCCCCAGTAGAAAGTAGACCACTTTTTAACAAGTCAAAATAATTTAAGGAATTTGGTTGACGACGGACAACCACTTACCACAAAAGCTCATCCTTAAAAGCACTTCGAGTACGAGTGAGCTCAAAATGCAACACACATTTGCCATCGCCTCTCCTTTTGCAACGGGAAAAGGTAACCATTGTGATGCCTCAATGTGAACATATCGCATTGATCATACAACGAACAGCACTACAAACTACACACACACAATTTGTGATACAAATAAAAGCGTCCGCATGTAAAATATTATTGCATTCCATCCGAAACCAAACAAATTAAAACAATCTGTGAAAAATCAAAATGGTAAGACATACTGTTCAGTGTACAGACGTGCGGCTGATTGAGGTAAAAATATTGGTCTAGAAGCCATATTCGTGTGTGTGTGCATTTATAAATCCGAAATAAGAGAGTTTCATCTAAGCAAAGATAGAAACCATGTACTACAGAATTGTACATCCCTTTTCAACATGCGCTTATATACAGCTTGTCTGCTTAAAAATATGATTGCTTACTTCATAAATATACATAATAGTTGAAAAATACAAACAGTAGCAAACCTTAATTTACATTTCATCTACTTAAATAGGACTTGCAGTTAATATGGACAGTATGTTTTTTTGTATCTAGTTCAATAGGACTTGCAGTGAATATGGACAGTATGTTTTTTGTATCTACTTAAATAGGACTGACCCTGGATGGACAGTATGTTTTTTGTATCTACTTAAATAGGACTTGCAGTGAATATGGACAGCATGCTTTTTGTATCTACTTAAATAGGACTTGCCGTGAATACGGACAGTATGTTTTTGCATCTACTTAAATAGACCTCACCCTGGATATGGACAGTATGTTTTTTGTATCTACTTAAATAGGACTTACAGTGAATATGAACAGTATGTGTTTTGTATCTACTTAAATAGGACTTACAGTAAATATGGACAGAATGTTTTTTGTATCTACTTAAATAGGGCTTGCCGTGAATACGGACATTATGTTTTTTGTATCTACTTAAATAGGACTCACCCTGGATATGGACAGTATGTTTTTTGTATCTATTTAAATAGGACTTGCAATGAATACGGACAGTATGTTTTTTTGTATCTACTTAAATAGGACTCACCCTGGATGACTCACCCTGGATATGGACAATGTTTTTTTTGCATCATTATGTACAAGTTAAATTAATAAAACACACAACAACTGAATATATACTTTTTATTGCTTTTTATAACAAAATATTTAACTTTCCAAACAAATAGGGAGATGTTCATTATAGAATGTTATGAAATAAAACGCGCTTTCCAGAGCGAGCATCATTTCAGAAAATAAATATTTGTTACAGTAGACACTTACATACATGTAAACATAACAAGTACATAATCTATCCACTTATTTCCATGTATTACCTACTTTGTTGATAATAAAAAATTCAACAAAGAGTCTGTGGCCATATTTCAGAAATATCTTAGTTTCAAATTGTGTAATGTTATATTTCTGAAAATAAATATAAATGTGTGGGTCCCTTTAAAGTAAACAATATTCATTTCTATAAATGATAATTAATAAACAATATGCATATTGCCAAACACACATGGAATAACGAGCTGATATTAGGCCTGTCATGGGAAAACCGGGCTTAATGCATGTGCATAAAGTGTCGTCCCGGATGAGCCTGTGCAGTCCAAGACAACACTTTCCGCTTTTATGGTGTTGTCTGTTTCAAGGAAGTCTCTTCTTAAATTAAATCCATTGTAGGCGGAAAGTGTAGTCCTGGATAAGCCTGTGCAGACTACACAGGCTGATCCGGGACGACACTTTACGCACATGCATTATACCGTTTTTTCCACGACTCGCCTCATATGTTCTAAAGTTAAGAATAAGATTATACTTAAGATGTTTCTCAACTGGAATAGGGCCCCAGATGTATACATGATGTTTTGAACTTCACTATATCATCTCTGTCACAACACAAATGTACCGCAAGTATATCTATATAATGTAAATCTATATGTAGTTGCAATGCAAAAATTTTAAAAACAAAATATCTGCACATTTGAAATCAATCTATTAAGACTAAAACAAATTGTTGGTTGGTTTTGTAGCTTAAAGGCAAACTTGCGACTAACACATGTATAATTAATGCAAACTACTGATAAACTACATGATTGTATTTAAAGAATGGAGAAGAAGGAAAATAGACTTGAGTGAACATGACTATAAAATAACTACATTAACATAACATTCTGAATACGAACACTTCATTTACTACATAAATTATTCTGAGCACATACTACAATTCCGAACATAAAACAATGGATATGCTAGGCAGCTTAAATCTCAGTTCCTTATTATTAATATTTTACAAATAAATACCCAATTATTCAAGAAAAGGTAACACAGAACATATTATTAATGTATCCCATCTTCTATTTATATTGTAATTTTGTTTAAAATTGGTTAAAACATCCGACAAGGAAAATGCCCTGATACAAGAAAACTGTAATTTACTAGTATCTGCAGCGCATAGTGACATAGTTTTCTTGATAAAGACACTGACTCAAAAATCAGTTATCCAAAAAAAATGCAATCTGTAGAACAGTTTTCTATCTAAAGGAGCTTGAATATTTTGCCATTTTGACAGAATAAAAAGCACAAATTATGTATTTTTCTGTAGAAAAAATTTAGTAAAGAATAAGTGAATAATGCTCTTTAATGCCGACATGGCACAAGTTGTTTTTAATGCATATGCCGCAAACATTACACTTGTACACAATTGATCTATCAGGTAATTGAATTCACAATCTGATTACATTAAATAATACAGTGATCATGTGATAAATAATGTTTAAATGGAATATAAAAAGCTGGTTTATTTAATCAATCCCCCATATTGCTTGCAAAATCAAGTCAAACTAAGGGTAACTACAAATAAAAACATCTACTTTTCAGCTCTCAACTGTTACATATTTTATTAAATATGTACTGGTCTATATGCTTAACAGATTCAACAAAATCTTTACCATAACATGTTATTATATGTAGTTTAAAATAGTCACACAATTGTTCTAGTTCTAATATACAGTACAACATTTTAAAGTAATTACATAATGTTTCACAGAATGCTACCAACAATAATTTTACAGACGCTTTCATCAATCAATACCACGTCTGCTATTGTTACAAACATCTTTAATCTTCATCTGTAATTTCATGCTCTATTACTAAGGGTTGAGAAGAGTAGTAATCAAGGGCAGGACTGTATTTTGACCTGTTTTCAAGCTGCGTAGCATTTCTGAGGAAGTCAAAAGAATCCAAAACACAGGGTTCTATAGCATTTTGTTTGTGTGAGCAAGAACTCTATTCTCTTTCAGAATTATCTTGTTCCGCATTGTTAACACCTTCTTCCAGATTTGCAGTGGAGCTCTTCAAACTATCTGCGCCTTTCAGAGTTTCTGATTCACTTTTAACACCCTATTTCAACTTGTCAGTTGCATTACTAGACTGCTTTTTTTAAACTTCCAAACCAACAAGTTTTTCATTTCCACTATTTCAGAATTACCGCAATTCTCTTTACGGGCATTTCTAAGTAAATCAAAAATAATCTACGTGTTACAGACTGTCAAACAGTGTGCTTGCATCAGTATATATCTGATAAGAGTTTTCCTTTTCATCCAATTCAGAATTACTAGGTTCACCATCCCTGGAAGGTGTTCCCCTCAGAGCATTTCTAAGAATATCAAAAGAATCCAGTTTATAAGGACTCTCAAACTGTGTGCTTGCCTGAGAATTTGGCCTCTCAGTTTTGTCCTTTTCATCCAATTCATGTTTACTAGGTTCTCCATTCCTGGAAGGAGGGCCCCTAGGTGCATTTCTAAGTAAATCAAAAGAATCCAGTGTATAAGGGCTGTCAAAATGTGGGCTTGCATAAGAATTCCCCCTCTCAGATTGTTCCTCGTTATTTTCATTCAATCCAGAATCGATCGGTTCACAGATCTGTGAAGGGGTGCACCTTGGGGCATTTCTAAGTAAATCAAAAGAATCCAGTTCATAAGGACTCTCAAATTGTGTGCTTGTCTGAGAATTTGGCTCCTCAGTTTTGTCCTTTTCATCAAATTCAGAATGACTTGGTTCACACTTCTGGGAAGGGGGGTCACTGGGAGCTTTTCTAAGTAACTCAAAAGAATCTTGTTGCTGGGGACGCGCAAAACGTGGGCTTAAATAAGAAATATCCCTCTCAGAGTTTTCGTTTTCATTCAAGTTAGAATTTCTAGGTTCACAATTCTGAGGAGGACCACTTGGGGTATTTCTAAGTAAGTCAAAAGAATCCAGTTGATAAGGACTGTCAAACTGTGGCCTTGCATTAACATTTGTCCTATCAGATGATTCCTTGTCATGTTCATTCAATTCAGAATTACTTGGCTCACAATTTTGGGAAGGTGTTCCTCTCGGAGCATTTCTGAGTAAATCAAAAGAATCCAGTTGATAAGGACTCTCAAATTGTCTACTTACCTGAGAATTTGGCTCCTCAGCAGTTTCTACATCCAAATCTTCTAAACTACTGTCATTTTCAACCTCAGATGTACATTTCTCATTTTCAACATCTGTTTTAGGAGGAGCCTCATCTACAGTCTCCACATCCAAAGTAACTTCATCTTCTGAATACCTTAAGACATCAATATCTGGATCATTTTGTTCATCATTGTTTGCCTCTTCTTCTGTGTCAGACTCATCCAAAATTTCAAACGTTTTATGACCTTCCACAAGTGAGCATTCTACTTCAGAATCTTGTTCAGATACATCACCAAATTCAGGACCACTGCTCTTTGACTCAATTTTACTGATCTCAATTTCGTCATCGCTGATTGCAGAGTCATCTCCTTCAATATCTACAAACTGCTCTGATAACTCACCAAACTCTTCATCATGGACTTTATGAAACTTATTGTTTTCAGTAAAAAATTCTGCCGACTTCGAGAATGATTTCAATCTATGACCATTATTGACCAGTAATTTCCTATCATGTCTATCCTTTCTGCTTGTTTCATGGGTAATTTTATCCAAACCGTCGACACCAGCTTCTACGTCCATAAAAGGTTCCTCGAAGCGAACAGGCAAGCTAGTAGAGCTTGTTAAATACTCTGGTATATCTGGTGATTTCCTCCTTGTTACGTCTAAAACAGGTTCCTCTACATGAGCAGGCAAACTTGTTGAGCTTGTAAAATACTTGGGTATATCGGGTGATTTTTTACTTGTAATGCCTATAATGTCCACATCAGAATTTTCAGATTCTTCTAAATTCCATTGTTCATGTAATGTTTTACTTTGTTCTCTTCTTCTTCCACCATCATTTACAAGTGGAAATTGACCTTGTTCACATTCCCGTTCTTTTCCACTGTCCATCAATTGTGAGGTTGAAGATGAGGGGATTTTTCTAGCTGGACTTGAGCTGGTTTCATGCTTCGAATCATCTGCCACTAGGCGATTAATCCTTCCATCTGTCCTTTTTGAGAAACTTGAAAAAGATGGCAGTTGTTTTTCACTGTCCACAAGATCAGAACATGATGTGATATCACTAGACTGTATATTGTCATCCTTTGTTTCAGTCTCGCTGTCAGTATGGGAAGATTCTGAGAGGAGTTCATGAACTGTCAATGGAATAGTTGATGGCCTACTGCTTTGTCCTTCATTACTTTTGCAAGTTTTCTTATGACCGTATGGGTGTTTCTTGAAACGTTTCAAATTAAAAACTGCGTTAGGATTCACAAGTTTGTTGGGATCAGTGTTTAAAGTTATTGCTTGCTGTTCAGATTTCTCTTGAGCTTTTTTATTTTGATCAAAAAGTGAACTAATGTAATCACTGGTTTTCAGTGCATTGTTGATGGTTTCTAGCTCTTCATCAATGATTGCTGCTTGAGACGCATTGATCTCTTCAAATGTCATTTTTGGACCACTTCTTCCAAGTATGTTTTCATTCTCAGGCATTTTCGACTGCACCGCTTCTCGTTGGCTACAAACAGAAACTTTAACTGGTCTCGTTCCCAACGGTTCTGTTGCCTCCATCTCGGAATTACTGTCCGATTCAGAATCACTTGTGAAACTAACAGTATCTGAATTAGGTAATTTGCCTGACTGGTCACGGAAATTAGATTTTTCTGCACTGTGACTGCCCTTATCAGGAGTTTTATGCTTTTGTTTGTGCCTTGATTTCTCTTTATGCTCTTTTTTCCTTTTCGCCTTGTGCTTATGGGTGCTACTTCCTTCAGAACTCTGGTAATGCTCCCTGTCTCTCTTATGTTGTTTATGTTTCTCCGAACTTTTGTCTTTGTGTTTTTTGTTCTTCTTGTGCTTTGAGCTTGTCTTCCTGTACTCGACTATCTCAATACTAGAACGCCCAGATTTCAACCTGCGTTTACTCGACGTTATTGAATAGAAGCTGGAGTCGCTGTCATGATTGTTGTCTGAATGCTTTAACTGTGAGCTCGACCTGTGGTCCTTGTGGTACAGTGAATGATCTTGCTCGTTACCTTTGTATGCAAACTTCTTGTGCTGATATCCTGAAGTTTGGATCCTTATTCTTAAAGGAGATTTAGATCTAGACCTTGACCGTGACCGATGGCTATATGGAGAACCAAGACGAATGCTTATAGGAAGGTTCGGTCTTGATCTTCCTAAATATTCAGATGGCGAATTACTCTGTGTTCTTGAGGGAGATCTACTTTTTCCACTTTTTTCTCTAGAATGCTTTCTTTTTTTAGAATGCCCATCTCTTGACGATGTAGACGACCCGTGCCTCTTTCTTCTGCTAGAATCATGTCCACTCTCGTGCCTCTTGTGCTTCTTCTTTTTCTTGTTATCCGCTTCCTTTTTCACTTCATCGTCCACGTGCCCAGTTCCCGTGATAATCACATCAAAATCGCTCTCTTCCCCAGACGACAGCTGGATTGGGCTTCTTTCAGTCCACGGTTTCTCCACTTCAATGATCTCGACATCACTGTCGCCTGAGTCAGATAATGTATCAGCCTGTGAAGTGGACGGTCCTTCTGCTATAGACTGAATTTGTGCTGGTGAACCCAGTCTCCCTGAAACATTGAGGGCCAAGTTTAAAACTGGGACTACAACTTTAAACTCTTCATTACTAACGGTAAAAGCACTTAAGTTTACATTCAACGGGACAAAATGTATAAACTTAAACTTTTTTAAACTGAAACTAAAAATATAATGTACAATACTCTACAGCTGAAAAATAAACATTGGCTGTACATTTGGATATCCTCTAGCTTTATCATTGACATAGTTTACAAGGGGTGAAAACTCTAATAGCCTTTTAATACAGGATGTGTCACACACAACAACAAGTGGGCCAAAGGCCCTAGGTCGCTCACCTGAGAGGCTAAGGAACTAAACTGTTCTGAGCGAGTATCGTGATGACTGGCCTTTAAAATTAATGTGGCCTCAAGAATGTTTTAAAGATTTTTGTTCAATTTTGCCATGGTGACCTAGTTTGTTTTCAACCCACATGACCCAGTTTCTTTTGACCTAGTGACCTAGTATTTGACCACACATGAGCCATTTTCTAACTCTGCCAAGATATCATTGGAACAAAGGATCTGGGCAAGTTTCATGTTGATTTGGCAAAAAATGTGACTACTAAAATGTTTACAAGCTTTTTCAATAGCCATATAAGGAAAACTGCCCCGCCCCTGGCGGCCATGTTTTCAACGGAGCGGACCCATTTTCTAATTGGCCGAGATATCTTCAGAACAAATGTTCTGAGCAAGTTTCATGTTAATTGGGCACAAAATGTGACTTCTAGTGTTAACAAGCTTTTTCTTCAATTTGACCTAGTGACCTATTTTTTTACCCCACATTACCCAGTTTGGAACTCGGCCGTGATATCATTGGGACAAAGGTGCTCAGCAAGTTTCAGGAAGATTGGGCAATAAATGTGACTTTTAGTGTGTTAAGCTTTTTCATCAATTTGAGCTAGTGACCTAGTTTTTGACCCCACATGACCCAGTTTCGAACTGTGCCAAGATATCATTAAGACAAATGTTCTCACCAAGTTTAATGAAGATTGGGCAAAATATGTGACTTCTAGAGTGTTAACAAGCTTTTTCTCCAAATTGACCCAGTGACCTAGTTTTTGACCCCTCATGACCCAGATTCAAACTTGGACGAGATATCAGTGGGACAAATGTTCTGATAAAGTTTAATGAAGATTGGGCAAAAAATGTGACTTCTAAAGTGTAACCAGCTTTTTCTTCAATTTGACCTAGTGTCCTAGTTTTTGACCCTACATGACCCAGATTCGAACTCAGCCGAGATATCATTAAAACAAATGTTCTGACCAAGTTTCATGGCGATTAGGCAAAAATGTGGCCTCTAGAGTGTTCAAAAGCTTTTTAAAGTTTTCAATATAGCTATATAAGGAAAACTGCCAAGCCCCCTGGCAGCCATGTTTTTTAACGGAGCGGAACCATTTTCGAACTCGGCCAAGATATCATAAGAACAAAGGTTCTGAGCAAGTTTTATGTTGATTGGGCAAAAAATGTGACTTCTAGAGTGTTCACAAGCTTTTTCTATAGTCATATAAGGAAAACTGCCCAACCCCTGGCGGCCATGTTTTTCAATGGACCGGAACCATTTTCGTACTCAGCTGAGATATCATTAGAACAAATGTTCTGAGCAAGTTTCATGTTGATTGGGCAAAAAATGTGACTTGCTGAGTGTTAACAAGCTTTTTCTTAAATTTGACCTAGGTCTTGACCCCACATGACCCAGTTTCGAACTCGGCCGAGATATCATTGGGACAAATGTTCTGACAAAGTTTCAGGAAGATTGGCCAATAAATGAGGCCTCTAGAGTGTTCACAAGGTCAATGTCAAGGTCAATGTTGACGACGCACGACGGACAAAAGACGATCACAACAGCTCACCATGAGCTAAAATCAACTTGTCTACGATCATGATGAAATTTAACATAAAAATATAGACACATATTTGTCATTTACAAGTAAAGATGTCAGTTAAAGGGTATGTGAGAATATAAAGATTACTTGTAACATTATCACATATTTCCATTACATATCACATTATCACATATTTTCATGACATATGTAACTTAGGTAATAAAAGCGATATATTTTTAATTACCACATATTTGGTAAAATTAATCATGAAGATACCAACATGTTGTTTTGATAAGTTTTGTCAGAAACCATGATTTGGTGAGGATTTTCTAGAAATATACAAAGGAAATGAGACATGGATATCATTACCAATTTATGCTTGCAAATTTGTGTGAGATGTTCCACACAATTTAGAGCTATTAGCTGCTGTATTAATCCTATTTATTGGCTGCAAAATGTAAATTTTATCCTAAAACATATGATCTAGACATGACTTACCAAAGCCTGACACTGTAGGCTCACTTGAGCTTCTGCTACTGGGATTGGTCATGCCAAAACTGCCTCCTGCTGCAAGAAAATGTAAACAGCTGTATAGAGGCTGGTCTTACAACAAAAATTAAGTAGATTGCCGAAAATATGTATTTTAAAGAACGACTACTTTTTTTAAATATTTTTTTTTAATTATAAATAATGGGAATATAAAAGCATTATTTTCAAACAATTACAGAAATGTTAGTACCAGTTGCCTATTTTGGCCACGAACGTTGTATGTACCTACACTGTACTGTTGTACAAAGTAACAGTATAATTACCTAAAAATGCTGAAGTTGAAGAGAAAAATGGCCTCAGAAACGAATCCCATACTGAGGGGTTGAACAACGTGTTGCTATCTCGTGAAGTCCTATCCACTGGTTGTGTGCGGCTATAAGACGTGCCATGGTCCCGGGAGGATCGGCCTAATGGAGATGTGGGTCTGTACATTGGGCTACGCACCAGCGGGGATCGGGTTCGTGCCACCGGGCTGTATGGCGGACTAATGGGTGGGGAGCTTGTAGGGTTCACAGTTGGGGAATCCCAGCCAGATGCTGACGTTGGACCAAACAGATCAGATCTGCAAACGCAAAATATTTTTATGCTAATACGTATTCTACAACATATAAACCTGCATTGGTCAGTTATGATTGTGGCATGTGAAATGTACAAATGTACCAGTATATTCAAACATAAAGTGTCAGCGGTATGGGTTGTTGTTAACAATGTTTAGCAGAATTTATTCTAGTTTCAATGTTTCAATGGTTGACACTTGCACATCTGTCACCTGTCAATATGATACATACCGTTTTACGTTAATATTTATTAATTATTAATTAAAATCTTAGTATGTGAAACATGTTAAACTTAAAGCAAATGTGTTTGATGGCAAAGACATTCTGAATAGGGTAACATTTCTAAGGCTGCAACAACAAGGATATCAGTAAAACTGATGGATGCTGCCCAATGCACTTTGCCAAGCAATTTAAATGCAATGAGAAGGGCAAAGATATTAAAATGACTAAAAATCAATAGAAATGCGTACTATATACTATATTTCAGAAATTTTCCAGAAACTCTAAGAAAAATCATTGAAGTGGAACATCCTACTAATATGCACACCTCCTATTGGCAATAAAGCTTCTCATAAAATTTCATTGAAATCTGGCCAGTATTTGCTGAGAAATAGCCCCGACAAGAATTGTTCACACAATAATTTATGTCAGCAATTTTCAAAGTCCCATAACTCCAAGAAAAATCATTGAAGCGGAACATCCTGCTAATATGCACACCTTCTTTTGGCAATGAAGCTTCCCATAAAAGTTTATTGAAATCAGGCCAGTAGTTGCTGAGAAAGCGCCCAGACAAGAATTTATGCAGTGTATACTAATTTCAGAAATTTTAAAAGGCCCATAACTCTGAGAAAAATCATTGAAGTGGAACATCCTGGTAGTATGCACACCTCCTCTTGGTAATGAAGCTTCCTATAAAGTTTTGTTGAATTCCAGCATGTAGTTGCTGAGAAATAGCCCGGACAAGTAAGTGAAGAATTGTGCACTATATACTGATTTCAGAAATCTTCAAAGTCCCATAACTCTAAGAAAAATCATTGAAGAGGAACGTCCTGGTAGTATGCACACCTCCTCTTGGTAATGATGCTCCCCATGAAGTTTCAATGAATTCCGGCCAGCAGTTGCTGAGGAATACTCCGGACAAGAAAGTCAAGACTACTATTACTACATGTATATACTAATTTCAGAAATATTCAAAGTCCCATAACTCCGAGAAAAATCACTGAAGCGGAATGTCGTGGTAATATGCACAACTCCTGTTGGTAATGAAGCTTCCCATGAAGTTTCATTGAATTCTGGCCAGTAGTTGCTGAGAAATACTCCGGACAAGAAAGTCGAGACTACTACTAGTATATACTAATTTTAGAAATATTCAAAGGCCCATAACTCTGAGAAAAATCACTGAAGCGGAACGTCCTGGTAATATGCACACCTCCTCTTGGTAATGAAGCTCCCATGAAGTTTCGTTGAATTCTGGCCAGTAGTTGCTGAGAAATACTCCGGACAAGAAAGTGTTACGGAAGGACGGACGAACAAAGCGGCGACTATATGCTCCCCCGAAATTTTTCGGGGAGCATAATAAAATGGTATATCAATATGTACATGTACTGCAATATGCATTAGACATATTGTATCATAATACAATTTCTGCCATACCAATACATTGCGGTATGGTCCAAGTTCACAGAATTAATTCAGTTTGCGACTGATAATCCATCCAAAACAATGAAATCTATGTAAATCAACTAATTGCTTGTAATAAAATGATTGTATCGTAAAATAGGTCTTAAAAGTATATTCCTTTGCCTTTTACATAATATAGGTATTGTATTGGAAACAGTGTACATTTAGTTTAGTAATACTGTATAATTCACATTTTTATGTTCAAAATAATAAAAAAGGTTTAAGAATGACGTTTGAATATTTAACAATATGTGGTGACATATTACACAGGTACTTCAATAAAATTGAACCCAGTAGCCTCCATGCTGACAAGCTAATTAACATAAACTGGCTTTTTTGGCGCCGATTTGTTTTTACTAAATTGAAAACGCAAACTTCAACTGTCCAACCACCACTGCTCTTACCTGTGGCCTGTGGCCGCAGTTGAGAGGTCATCCTGACCAGAAGATCTGACCATAGGGGTATACGGGTTGTACATCCAGTTAATGCTACTCAGATAACCGGGAGTGAAGGAGCTTGGTCCTGGACGAACTGGTGATGGGGACCGAGGTGGTGGGGGAGACACGACAACTACATCACTGTCGTTGCCATCATCTGTGAAAAGAACAATGATAATCAATATATTTTAAGCTTGATTGTGTTAACTGGCTGGGGCTTACTGAGACATGTTTGAGTCTGGTCCAGGCTAGAACCAGTACTTGGTACCCTTTGAGAAAGATCCCAGATTAGGGATCAAACTTGCAATCTCCAGATCGCAAGGTGGATGCCATAATCATTTCACCACTGCATTTGTAGTGTAAACCTTACAAGCTTATTACATTACTACATTTTATTTCTCTTTTGTCTTTAGTCACATCCATGAAAATGTTCATATAATTTAAACTGGAGTTAAATGAGTATTTTTTCACAATATGATGTCATTGTAAAACAAAATGAATTTTTCAAAGTTCCTTAACCTAGTATGGTACCCTATACAAACTTATTACTTTTGAAAATGCTTTAATTCAGCCTATTGTTTTAAGAATTTTTTTTTTTTATCGTATCTTAATACCATTTGTGTAAGGCAATATAATACGTCCATGTTACATTACTGGTTATAAATTATACAGTGTGTTGTTTTCTCACCAGCTTGGTGGTCAGATTCAGATCCAGAGTCAATGTTTGGTTCATTGCTGTGCTCATATGTCACGTGCCTGTCATACGCTGCCATGTGATAAGGAGATTTCGCAAATGCCAGAAACTCTTGCATGAATCTTCTAGTGTTTCGACCCGTATATGGATACAAATGTTGATAAAACTCCTCACTATCAATTGCATACCTTTTGATAAGACCCACAATCATTTCAAGCACAAATGCAACCTGAGATCCATGGCTGTGAAGAAGAGCATTAAGTTCACGATTTAGCCAAGGCACTAGTCTGTGTGTCTGGGCGGGATTTTCACGATAAAAAGATGGTGATGCCTCCCGAACACGTCGACGGGTATTAACTTGATCTGTACGTAGCTTCAACCTCTGCATGTACACATTTCTCCTGAACTCGCTATTAGCTGGCTGGCGAATCCGTCTCCAGTTCGGAATAGGTAAGTGGGATGATGGTCGTTGTAGTAAACGGCTTTCAATTTCATTGTTGATGTTGTTTACAAGGTGAGCATAGCGGTGATCAGTCACAGTTGTCCTAATTCAAAGAAGATAATATATGAGGCGCGTTGTGGGAAGACTGGACATAATGCATGTGCGTAAAGTGTCGTTCCGGATTAGCCTGTGCAGTCCGCACAGGCTAATCCAGGACGGCACTTTCCGCCTACAGTCGATTTATGGTTAGAAGACACTTCATTGAAACAGAAAATACCATAAAGCGGAAAGTGCCGTCCCGGATTAGCCTGTGCGGACTGCATTAAGTCCGGTTTTCTCACAACGCGCCTCATATGTAATAATTTTTAAATTGTACTTCCATAAGCATAATCTTTTACCATAATTCCCATTATTATTGAATAAGGTCAAAGGATGAAGGTATTTATTTTGATACAAATAACCTTAAGAGGTGCACTTAAATAATGATATAAATCTGAGACTGAAAGGATAACAATATAATTATATTTCATTAGTTTATATAGTTAATATTCTTCAATACCTGTATCTGAATCGAACCCCTGAAGGAAGAAACAAACTTTCCAAAGAGTTGCTGTGATGTCGATCTTCTGGCTGAGGTATATGGTACTGATCATAATCTTCATATGAGCGGACGTTGTGCACGATACTCTTGAATGTTTGTTTACAGAGTGGACATTCTGCTTTCACCTTTGACCACTCCATGAGGCACACGAAGCAGAACATATGGAAGCAGCTATCTGTGAAAGACTTGTTTTCCAGTTTTCCGAGGCATATGGCACAGTTAGGCTCAGGTGATGATGTCCCAGATCTTGCAGGCGATGTAGCGGAGCTGTTATCACCGGCTGGGCTTGGCCTACTGTTATACATGCCAGGTACATCACCACTTCTAGCAGCATTGTTATTAGCAATGTTTGTTGGCAGCAAAGGCATTGATGTCGCACTAGTGGAATACTTTTTAGAGTTGCTTGGCTCTAAACTGCCCGATGTATTGCTTGAGGCCAGCCCATGTGGGTTATCTCTACTGGATGAAGTAGAACTAGAAGGCCTCTTAGAATGACTGGTAGGACTTCTATCAAGCTGAATCTTCTTCTTTCTGGAACTGTGCCGCTTCTTTCTTTTACTTTCCTCCATCTGAAATGGTAAAAATAAAAATAAAAGAGAAATTAATATTTGGAACAACATGCTAACATTTAAACTTGTATTCAGATGATTGTCTACATTAAAAATTATTTGACGGACCTGTTGTGAAACGTCCCGGTATAGTACGGTGTGGTATGGTGAGTACAGGTTTTATGTAATCTGCGGGTCCTACACAGGGAGTTCCGATTCAGCTTCCGTCCAGGCAAGACGTGCTTTTACTAGTGGCCTAAGTCCCTGTCCCTCTTACCCTCCAATTAATATTTAAGGTCTGTCTTTGTTGAATTCAATAATTACTTTAGACCGCAATTTAAAGTAAACAGCTGCATTTAATTTGTACCCATCATAACACAGGTGATAAAGTGAATTTTCAAACACTAAACAACACCATAACATGTGTATGGTTCTAAATTTTGTCAACAAAACAAACACTTTTTTCCAACCTTCTTACCAGACTGTTTTTGCCTTGTTTCCAATAAAACTGTTTCCCTTTGTTTATTAGATGCAAAGGGGGTTCTCTAAAAATCCATGATACACAATCTGAGCATGGTCAATTAGTAATAATGTTAACACATGACAAAATCCATGGATGTTAATTTGTTTATCTGACTTATGTCATGAGGACTTCTAGAACCAATGACTTGGTCAAGATCAATTCTAAAAATTGCATAATACTAATATCATTGTTCCAACATAACTTCACACATATTTCAACTTATATTGAAAAGTAGAAGATATAAAATGTCACAGCTTATAAGACGTGTTCTACCTTTTGTTGATGTTCGTGTATTTCGTCGTTTCACCGTTCTAGCTTTCAGCAATCTATAATTGTTCTAACATTTTTATTTGTGACGAAGATCTTTGTTTCATGCTCATTGATTGGCTATCTCCTAGACATTTTACCAATCAAAACAACTTTAAGAAAAATAAGGACTAGCTATTAGTGCATTCTAAATAATTGTAATATGGTTATTTTAAGTCAAACTGGAATTGTGTTTTCCTGAAATATATTTAACTAGCAAATGTTCAGTATCAATGAAATTGTAAAGATGTTTTTTTTGGTCATTTTTTAACCTAGCTTCTCCTTACAAAAACAACAACAACCACGGAACGCACCTGAAACAACACATGATTTGGAATTTACCGGGTATATTTTTAACTCACATTGCTCAAAGATGAGCTGTTGTGGTAAGTCACTGTCCGTCATTCGTTGTCATTGTTTTTTTCAAACAAGTCCGGGACGTTTCACTCCTACCGAATCCTTATTGCACTTGGACGTTTCACCCTGAGACGTTTCGTCCTGAATATTCAGTTGCTGCATATCACACTTTGGGTAATCCTCCAGTTTAGGTGCGTAAATTATTTTATTATTTATATCATAGCAACAGATTTACTAACCCTAGGGACACAGGAGGATAGCTTTGAATAATTTACGCACGTAAACTGGAGGATTACCACACTTTGCATATATTGTGAACCTGAATGGCCGATCAAATTATATGACGACATAATAATTTCGTTTAGATAAGTATAAAATGCACAAATATACTTTTTATATGGCCGAAGTTTGCAGGGCTGTACCGGAAAACAGTGTTTTTTTAAACTTAAGGGGAAAGGTGGCGGGGCCCTTCAGATAGGGAATTTTGCGTCAAAAGGGGATTTTTTTTAGAAAAGCATTATAACCGCAGTGATTTTTTTACTTCTGCGTCCTGTGTCCAGGACGCAGTAATATTGCCGTAGACACAAAGTTTCAGTTTATGTGCGTTCACAGGACGCATGCATTTTGTATATGGCAAGTCCTGTCAGGCAGTTTCGAAGCATTTTATGTACGAGTACTGTCATAATAGAGGGTAAAATTTACCATCGCACCGTTCCGTCTATTTTTATTACGATCATTCCCATTGGATAATCGAATTGCCAATAACCAATGGCAATAGTCATGACGTTTCTAAATGTAATGGTGTGAAGGTAAAATAATAATTTTTTGGGAAAGTTTTTATTAAAGTTCGTCTGCAACATGGGTCCGAAAAGAATAATGACACATGACTAAACACAATACTCCTGAAGTTAATTTTGGTCAGGTTCTACCAAAAATCGTCCAAAAAAATATGTTAATAGAATAAAGATTGGGAGAAGTTGTTTTGCTGGTGAGCATATACAATGGAACTACACTATTTAATAACATGTACTGCACTTTGTGTACGGTCGCTAAAAGGTGCAATGGCATGGTAAAAAATGCACACTGCACAAATTTTCAACATTCTACTTACTCTAGCTAGACATGCTTCTCAAAAAACACAAAGTTAACATTACTTGTGTTATTATATATAATAAAGAGCTAATTGAATTATTGCCTTACTCATCTTATTAACTGACTGCTTATATTCCCATTTGAATAAATGAAAAATTCTGGACTCACACATTTAACTTTGGGACTCATAGATTTTTAGTCTAGCGAGTCCTAGGACTCATGGCTGTGAAATTTTTAAAAAATCACTGTAACCGGTTTATATTCTACATTCTTATAAACATGAATGAATTGGTTTGCTACAAATGGTAACTCAGATTAATTTGGTTTGATAAAAAATTGCTGGGATTGTTTATGAAAATTCCTCTATCTTAGTCAAGTTTTGTCCAATTTGGTCTTTTTTTAAAAATAAAGCTTTCATTCAGAAGGGAATTGTAAAATAAATATAGGGGAAAAATATATACTTTTCGAGCAGGAAATGGGGCTGAATTTTGGCCCCAAATGGCACTAAAAAATACTATGGGGAAGGACCATTTCTGCGGAGGAAAGTTTTCTCTCTTTGTCTATATTGTTCAGACAGGATTGTTATCGTTACTATACGTCCCGAAATTTTCATAGTTATTGAGAACGGATTGCAATAAAAGTTACATACAGTCTAACCTGTGTTAGCGACCACCTGCATTAAGCGACTCCCTCCGTTTAACGACCATTACTAATTCCTCCCATCGCAAATTCTATTAAAGATGTTCGCAACAATTTCCTTCAATTTTTTTCCAACAACAGATTTTCTTAAAACTTGGCACAAACATGCATCAATGTATCCTAAAACTAAAACAGTCTTAAAAAATATAGGGGTCACCGGCCTTTTTCCGGAAATATTGAATTTTGAAAATACCCTACCTGTCGAAGCCTTTTTTCAGTTTGTGTTACTTAGAATGTTGAATAATATAAAGCGTTTATAATCAAACAAAGCTGGAGATTTTTAAATGCATCTTTTAAAAAATGTTTCGTTTGGTAATATACCAATGTAGTTTAATGATAAAACGCGCTTTATCTACAGTTATCATTATACAAATGACTTGTAATGGATATTTTACGAGGTTAATTATGCATTAAATATGCCTGTGAAAACATCAATACTTTATCAAATATTACGAATATCTTTTGTTCCAAACGACAGATTTTTTAAAAAGATCCCACATACATGCGTCATTGTATACTGAAACTAAACGTGTCTTAAAAAATAGGGGTCACCGGCCTTGTTCTGGAAATATTGGTTTTTGAATACGGAACCTGTCGACGCCCCTTTTTCAGTTTGGATTTTGATCAATGTTTTAAGTATATAGGATAGTTTTTTTTCAAACAAGGTAATGGTTCTTTCAACTGATATGTTTGTACATGCTTTGTTTGGCAATATACATGTGTATGTTGATAATAAAAATGCTTAACCTACATTTACTGCTTAAATAATGAATTTGACTGGACATTTAAGTGTGTCAAATGGGAACTAATAACGCTTTCTGAAACTTCATTTTTGTCAAATGCATATTTTGTTCCAAACGACAGATTTTCTTAAAATTTCGCACAGACATGCATCAATGTATACTTACACTAAAACATTAATAAAAAGAATGGCTCACCAAACTTGTTTGGGAAATTTTGGATTTCATATAGGGTACCTGTGTAGCCTTTTTCCTGTTTCGTTTTAACATACATATACAACGTATCAATAGAATGGAGATATTTAATGGAACATTTCTGAAATAAATTTGTTTGGAAATACATTGCATAAAAGTGTTTTTGATTATTATATATGCTTTATGAACTTTTACTATTAAAAATATTTATTTTGAATGGACATTAGAGATGAAATTAGTATATCGTAACCTATATACAATAAAGAAAAAATGAAGCAAAAGGAGAAATTAACCCAATTATTTTCTTTTTGTTGCGAACGTCTTTAAAAATGACCTTGATTAGTGACCACCTCTATTCCGCAATCAGCGACCATTAAACATCGTCCTAATTAACTTTTGATTAGTGTATTAAGCGACCGAGTGTCAGTTCGGCAGTTACGCTGCTAAGCAACTGTGACATATACTGCGAAAGGTGATAATCAACAAATTAGCAAGTATCATTGTCATCCGATAATAGATAAGTTTTTCACGGGTAATCTACTCGATTGCAGGTGTGACTGTTAAATCCATTTTCTTTAAGTGGTATTCGGACCGACTTTTAACCAGCTAAGCTGTTATCATCTGCGTATTCCTCTGTTTACTAGACCTGCGTATTCCGTCTGGGGTTAAGTCAGGGACAGTAGGGTAGAGTATTTTAATAGCACGCGCTGTGACGTCAATTACTACTGCGAAAACATGGCTGACATATGGCGGGTGGGGAATGTTCAGTATTTACAGAATTGTGCAACGTTTACACTTTGTTGGATTATATAATTAACGTGTAAAAGATACAGTTCATTTCTTAAGTTTGAAATCAGTTATTTACAATAAACATAGGTTGATGACGATAACAAATACATGTAAAATCATTTGGTTTCCAGACCGAATGACAATTGAAGATTATAGAATCGCAGTAATGTTATTTAAATAATAAACCAAATATTATTACCAATTATTTATCCTTTATTCCTTATGAACATACAAACTTTATTTGAATAAACTATAATATGTTTATTCAGGTAAAAATCTTAAGATGTATAGATCAACTGCCTTTGCAAGTTACACTGCATTAAGAGACCACCTGTGTTAAGAGACCACTTTTAAGAATCACCATGGGCGGTCTCTTAAGACGGGTTAGACTGTACCTAATTTATGTTCCATGAATATTTGTGTGATAACACTTTCATTTTGCATGCCTGAAAAATTTAAGCATAGGCAGCACTATTGCATTTTTAAACACATCTCGCTGTCCTCCACTGTGTACACTTTAATTGATATTCTGCTACACTGAAACGATTGGATCATTTCGATTGGTCAATCATTTCTATTAATAAATACATTTGTCATCCGATTGGTTGAAGCATATTTGAAGGGTAAACCAGGCAAGGTAAACATGGCGGTCTGCAAATAAATGTAGATTTATACAAAAGTTTAAATTGGAATTGAACGCGTGTCCTAGGTAAATTTTGGCACATGTTAAGCAGTTTAGGTGTTGTTTAAGTAAAAGACATTGATGGGTAACGTTATTGTTGCAAATAATGGAAATTTATGAAATTTTAATTTTTCAGTTTTCCACCACGTAAAATGCCATTTGACGATGAGACGTTACAGCGAATTTAGCCCAATCTAAAAAGTAGCACTAAATTCATGTTAAACATCTCATTTATCAGACTAGTCTTCGACATGATTATTCAGTATGAGATTTACATCCAATGTGCACCTAAACAATGAATTAAAGACAATGTATGCACATTCGAAAGCATGTTTATCAGTAAACCATTGCAGTGCTGAATTGATTTCAACTGTATTATTTGCCAGTGCTGAATTGTTTTATGACAAACATAAATATTACTAGGGGTGTACTAAAAGTGCTGTAAAATTAACATAACATGTACAATTTCCACAAAAATTGAACTGTGGAATGGGTATATGATGACCTTCCCAACTGACGAAAAAAAACGAACTTTAATATCAATCAGTTACCATGGTTACCATGGTAACAATTAAAATAACTAAAAACGTTTTTTTAAAGTTTTTTGTTTCTTTTTATTCATAACTAATATGTTATTTCTTTAAGAATTAAATGTTGATAGTTAAAGAAATGTCCTTTAAACAAATAAACACAAAACAACATCTTTTTGGTGAGTATAGATACAGATAAACTATACCACATTTTACTTGTAGCATACAGATATTGAAATAGAGCAATCCTGATACAAAGCATCAGGAAGCACCTAATGCACTATTGCTTTTATTACAACAATACAATATATTGTGAAATAGAATCGTGTATTAAGAGTTGTGTTTATGAAGAAGCAAGCAAAAGTTTTGAAATAATTTGCAAGAGATTTTAGCCGCTCGCCAAATTTCCTCCATCTCTGTCTTCCTGTTTTTCTTTATATATCATCAATTTTTTTTCCAATACTCATATTAACAAATTCATATCTTTTATTTCGCTTCATATATGCATGTTGTATTTTGCCAAAAATGTTATCATGTCTCATTTTGTTTATCGTTCTTATAATTCTTCTGCGACGTCATCACATAATGCGTGTAATGTTAACATATATCTGTAGAGAGTTTCAATAAGGACCACCTTTCAGCCCAATCCCATGTCGATTTTGTAATTATATATTGTGTTATTATGTCCTAATAAATATGTTTAAACCAAATAATTTGCAGTGTTATTTTTTCTCATATTTTGTATCTAGAATTCTAAATTTATATTAAGCTATGCATATTACATTTTCAGTTCATAAAACAAGGACTCTTTGCATTCAGTTATCATTGAAAGAAATAACAGCATTAAACATATCAATAACTTAGACACAATGGAATGTTATTTAATACATGTATTAACAATGTTTCAGTATATTCTTCCAAAAAATGTTGGACTTGCTAAGGTCGAATAATGTATAACACAGAAACTAGAACTTCACATTGTTGGAATTGAAAGAGTATTGTTCAACAGTTTAAGTATCCGAGACATATTTCCCACAGAGCATTTAATTCTCATGGGAAGAATGGGTTATATATATTGTAATTATGTAAATTATGAATAAACAACAACTACCTGTTTTACCTGGAGAAAAAAATCAACATAACATTAAAAGAAAAAGCTGGGTTTTTTGGGTGAATATAGTATTTACAAATGTGCTGTTATAATAATTGTTTTATTTTGCTTTGGTGTTATTGTTTATCCAGCTGGCAATGTACATGTATAACAGTTTTGCAAGTAAACATTTGCTTTAGCTTGTACCACTGCCATGAATTAGTTGTGAAAGAAAAATGTTTTTTTTATCGACTCGTTGTTTGTTTTTTTCCTGCCTGGTTGGTAGGTTTCGAAAAATCATGGGGACACTAAACATAGAATCAAATGTGTATGGCCTTAATAAATCCTTGGGGAAACATGCTTACTGGTAATGCATTAGTTGTCAAGCATGCTATAGGAATATTTCTGAATAAAGTATTTCTGAATGTTTTCTTGCCTGGTGATGGAGAATTTATTGACAAAATATTTAACTAAAATGAAGAACTCACAGGTTTAGTTTTGAATTGCAAATTACCGGTAGTTGGAAAGAAGCTTTTCCAGTAATTTAACTATGGTGTTATATAAATTCAGAATGTCTGGACGTATATTTGTCTTGTGATGTTAATTGAATTGGCAGTATTGTTCAAACTACAACTGTACACCATATAACTGTGGCAGTACCAGTATTGTAGACACTGAGAATGCTTTGTGGTGGATACACCATGATGTGTATGAATGACTATACAAAATATGTTGGCAATCATACAAGATCTATGGTACTGATACCCATTGTAAACTTTCAGAAGGACAGGTTGGGCTAGTGCATGTGTCAGAAGGCAGCTGCAGTACGACTGGATGTCAGTGCATGTACATGTAGGAAGCCATGTAGTTGAGGAAGGCATTCCTTTGAACCAGTCTGGTCTTTGTCGCGGTCATTTGAAGTATATAACAGTGCTGAAAGTGGTAAGTAACAAAGGTTTTATACTACATAATAATACTATTGCTACCTAGAAATCTCTATATAAATGATTTAACATCTTTTACTACTGACTTTCTTATAAGTAAGGCAATTAACTGTATAGTAATATTTTTTAAAATAGTCATGAAATTTTGCCTACTGATGTATGCTTCAATTGACTGTTTCATGTCACGTCAGTTAGTACAAGCATCCGACAGATGAGTGAAAGTGAAAGTTATTTCATATGTGTTTTGGGAACAGTAAAGACTGTTGTTCTTGGGATGATATTTGTAACTGTTGTTAACCTCCTTCCCAATGGGTTGGTCAACACAGGAATGATAAATATTTTATAGTATATATATTTGCAAATAATTAATTTCACATAAAGACATACTGCTGCTACTTCTACTGCTGCTGCTGCTGCTGCTTCTGATACTATTATGTATAAGTATTTTGTTTAAATTTGCAACCTCCCAAATAAATCATTATTTCACTATTATTTAAATATTCAACAATTCCAAGTTTGTCCCTTGTTTCAGGAAAAGTAAGTAAGTAAAGAGTTTTGTCCTGTATGTTCAAACACAAACATTAAAATAGTAAATATGCAGAGCTATCTTTCACTTAAATGTAACAGAAGTATAAACTGCCTTCTTGATCCCTGCCCTGGGGGGGGGGGGGGGGGAGTAGAATATCTTCACATTGACTTCATTTCCTATACAGTCTTGTACATGATATAAAGGGCTTGTTTATAACTGAGAATGTGAGCACAAGTTTGATCTGCTGGTCAAGATATATCTGACAAGCTACAAAAGCTTTAAATTCAATCTTCTCCTGTTTCAGTACTGTTTTTAGATAAATACAGATTTGTCTCACGCTTAAAACTGTACTCTTTAGTATATGGTAATTTCACATATAAGGTTCAAGGGTTTGATTATTCCTCCCTTTCATAGTGATTCCATTGTGGGATCTGGGTATTTTCCCATGAGTGTTTTTGAAGTCAAATGCCTATAAATTATACAGTAGGGGCGCATGACTTGTGGTGGTTCCATTAGGGTAGAAAATGCACAAATTTGATAACACAAAATGAGTGCCCACACATGTACAATTTCCACCATTGTAATTCAGCTGAAGCCTTTACATGATTTTACATTAGCTATTACACTTTTGTATAACTATAAATCCGTCTAACCAGTCTATTTATATGGTATGGGAAACAAACTATATTTTAATAAGGACCTTTACATTTAACAGCCAGTTATTTGTGTGAATGTTTAAGTGTATGTTCACAGAGTATGTTCTACACTTGACCCTACTATGGGTGGTAAGGTTAAGCAGTCTAAATGTAATTAAACAAATGGATCTTGAGGTTGTTGGAGAAGTTAAAAGTTCATAATTGCTCAACAGCGTATGACGGGGATAGGCTTTTGGTTTTTATCTGAATGGTGCTCTTGGCGATATATCACACTATGTCATAATAATAATAATTTTATAAGTTGTTCACAGAACAACTACTCTAAAACCCGGCTTAATGACCACCTCGATTGTACGACCACCTCGCTAAAGCGGACATTTGTTATAAGACCCGATTGTTTTCCTATTTATAATTTATTTCAATGGTCGCAAACCCCGATTGTACGGGCACCCCGCTATTCTGTGTTATGACCACTAATACCAGACGGAAAGTACCAAATAATGCTAAAAATTACCCTGTTATTGCGACCAGTGTCATGTGGTCGTTGATACTCTACATCATCAGTTAACAACATATGCCCTGGAGATAACACACTGCCTTGCGGTCGGAAAAGGGACTGTGTGCCAAAAAAAATACGGATGTTTTGATAAGGGATTAGCACATTAACTGTTTATCAGATTACGTTAATTGGCACTATCTGACAGTTAGTGGTTATTACTGATTATTGATCAACTATAAATGGACTTAATATAATGTTAATATCCATAAATATAAGTTACATAGTTTGAATTTAATAACTCGTATTATATAGAAACAAATTGGATTTTTGTTATCTATTCATTATTCATGATTTTTACTAAATTTTTATATAACAAAGACAAATGCATGTACTGACTTTGTGATTTGCTGTACCTCCATAATATGACCACCCCGCTATTAAGACCACTTATAATTATCCAGACCCCCAAATTGTCTTTATTAGCGGGGTTTTACTCTATATGTATCGCTTCTAAAATCTGAAGCTAAAATTCACTATGATTTTAACACAGTTATTATTACGCGACAGTAAGAAGTGCTGTTTGAATGTCATGAACGTTTCCCAAATGCATCCATCATTTTGATGAAGAATGTGATTAGAACATAATATGTTTAAAACAAACTAAAAATGTCAGGTAATTCACAGATTGTAGGATCAAATTTTAAGACTAAAAATCGCTAAAGAAAGTAGTTCACCTTGCAGCGTTCGAATTCATTGATAAATCGTTTAATTGGGTCACGAGCCAAGTAGAATCATGGACATAGTATAATCCTAACGTATTCATCTCGCTTTTGTCGATAAAAGTAAAGGTGTTTAACAATGTATAACTTTTCATTTGACTCTGAATTATTCTATTACTTATTGTCTTATTCACTGTCGAAATAATAATAAAGAACGAAATTGAATTCACAGTTTATCGGTAATTACGCAGTACAGATACTAACAATAGCGGTTGGATACACTCCATTAAGCTTGTCAGAAAATTACGATCGATTTGGAAACAGACTCTATGGCCGATTGGATAAAGCGTTAGACTCTCTCGCTGGCCGTCAGGGATCGATCCCCATGAGAGGAAGGATTTTTTTTCTCATTTTTATTTCTTTTATTTTTGTTTCACGGAATATAAGCGTTTGCTACTCCAGATGCTTTATTAAAATGAAAAAGAAGACCTTTCTAAAATACAATATTCTGTGAGTAACTTCCTTTAAGCATTTTAAAACATTACCAAACATTATCGCACAACACCTTTGCTAATATGGTTGAAAAGCTTGTAACACTGTCGTTGCATTCATAATAATGTTAAATATTTTTAATATTAAGCATAGTGTTTGTTTTTAAGGTTTAACTTGAGTTTTGCTTGTCTACGACAAATTAATCTGCTGTCTTCCACAGAAGTTGTCCGGTAATAAAACTGATAACCATCTTTTTTTACTATATACCTGGTAGTTTGGTACATTCAGAGAATGTGTTGGTAATGAAAATTTAATGACGGAATGTCGGAATGCCATTAAGAGTAAGATAATTATGTGTGTAGCCCAAAGAAAGACCATGATATTGTACACGGACAAAGAATTTGGCTCAACAGGTTTCTTGCCCAACAGTATTTTTATTTTTTAATTGAAAGTTGTTTTGACAGGCCTTATATATATAATTTGTACATAGTATTGTTAGCTGCTGTATGCGGCTGTCTAGTTTTCACACCTGTTTACGTTTTAATTAGTGGCATACGTTTTACAATGGACCTCAATTCATCATCTGCACATTTGACAACAGATACCTGACTATTCCCATCGGCATTATTGAGAGACTGTACACATACTTAATGGTGATAAATATTTTAAAATGTGATTTTATTACGTGGCAATATCTATTTTATTACGTGGCAATATCTATTTTAACGTCGTTTTGAAGATTATGAATTGCCAAGCAATGTCTCTATTCAAGTTCTATTTATAATATGAAACACGGAATTCATCTAAATGAAGTTTTACGAATATTTTCGTTTAATGTTTGACTTTTTTTAAAGAACATATTATCATGCATAACACGTTGTGTTTGCCGGTTCTGGCTTCTTAACCAGAAGTTAAATTCAGTGATTTTTATTTTCTTCACACAAGAACACTGAACGATCTATTAGCGCAACTATCATGTTAACCAATAAAACATCTATTAGTTTATAACCACTGTATTTAAGGTGACCTATGATATGGCATACGAGGGATGTTCTTAAATAACGTAGACTTTTTATATTGTTTACAACTAAATACAATTAATTGAATAAAACCTATATAAAAATGAATCGGGATTCAAATGGAACATGTTTAATAAGTAATATTGTGAAATTAATTTCTTATGTGCCTAATCTATTTGATAATATAACCATGGTAACCGTTGAGCGGAGCACGCCATTTATTTGCATTACAGCAAGTAAATAGATTGTAAATTCTGCACGAAATAAGTATACTTTCTTTAAAAAAAATTGGTATAATGTAAGACAAACATACATTGACATCATACCAAAAATTGGCATTATTTTAAGATTGCCTATTAATAAAAACAACATTGATATGAAGGTGATGCACATCGTCTATTGGGAAAAAATGTAATTGTGAGATCAACTCTAAATTCGGGTGGTAAATGAAATGGAGTCAAGATATTTGTAAATCATCTATGCAAAAATTTATTTTTATCAAGAAACCGCATAGAATACAGTTTTTGAGAAGGGAACGTGTTTTTGCTTAGTGCAATAGAATTTTTAGGTGGCACTGTAAGCACTGAGACATGAATGGATAAAGAAAAAAAGACGCGACGATGACGACGTCAATCAGCTTAAATTAGTTTGATCAGCACGGACAGTCAATGGTCAGGTAGCTAAGCGAAATGGCTCGCTTCGTTTATTTCTCCATGATTAATGCATGTTGAAATATCCGAAAAATCTGAAAATATTGAATAATGGTGAAATAACAATATTGAAACAACAGCATTTCCTTCGCGCCAAATCTTCCCTGAAGTAAATGAGGTTATCAACGTCATTGAATCCAATTGACATGCTCTGGGTTGCCTATAGTGACTCATTTTAAATGCCTGCCATTTTGAACAGAGAAGAGTAAAATCACTGAAATTTTGTAAATTGATGCAATATATATTCCAGTTTATTTTAATGTACTTATTTTCTATGAAATAATTATATGTTTAAAAATATGAAAAAAATCTACATTATTTTTGATCATCCCTCGTACCTCTCTAATTGCCCAGATTGTCCATGATAACACATCCGGTTTTATATTAGTTAGTTTTATATTTAGTTATTATATGGTCATTTAGGTGACATCATACAATTTTATTTTATTTACTGGTTCTAATATACAATTTTAATATCATTGTATGGTCAATATATTTGCAAAACATTCTACAAAACACACCATAACAGGTCTTAAGTGGCTATTGTACTAAGTTATTTGGACGAGTTGATAAGATCCATCGGACGCTATGATATTGAACAGTGCACTAACATTTTCAATAACTACTAGTACAAACGAATGTTATAAAAGTCATTGAATTTTATTCTTGATTTCTGATAGTCAAAACTGTAGACAGATTTTCGTTTAGACACAATCTCAATAAACCGTTTGCATCTGTTCTGTTTAATTTAAACTTGTGTTGCTATTAATATTTGAATATAGTGAGTTGCGCCCAATGTTACGCATGAACAAGATTTAGCATTTGCCCCTGGTAAATTTATCCCAGTAAAAAATGGAACATTTCCATGGTAATCCTGTAATCTGTGTAAACACTCTGTTTACTTAAAAAAAAAGAAATAATATCTAGCTTTTGCGCTGGGAATTTTACTATGGTTAAAAGTCGAACACTGTCAGGGGTGTTCCTTAAAGTCAGTCTAGATGATTAAAATAAAAAATTAATTTAATACAAAATTACAACCGAGTGATTCTACATAATTGCTATTATACTCATATAGTATACCGGTACATGTAGTAACATAATATTTTTATGTTATTGGACCAGTTTAATAAATCACTTTCCTAAATAAATCACTTGTTATCCCTCAAGAGATTTGGCAGCGAGACATATGTTTGTCATTCCAAATATTTGCTTGTCATCGCACCAAGTTCTGACATTACAAGGGCATATTACAAAATTACTTTGTTTGTAATTTCACTAGCCCTTTATAACAAATCATAGTGGCAATCACCAGGACATACTACACAATTAATGTATTTGTTATATTATCATCTCCTTGTGACGCATTGTAGTAGTGTCTGTGGCATGAACAGGGGAAGCAACTCCTCTAGTCTAGATAGATTGAAATCTTTTTTGTGTATACCCAGTGAATTCTCTCCCTTTGTTGGCCAAGATTTTGAGCTGTATGGCTTTAAATGTCACTGTTTATAAGTCTGCCCTGTCATGTCTCATATACCTGCTAATTTGATGAGACATACGGTATTGGATTTTCCGTTGATCAAAGCAGGACTTACTGGATAGCACTGGTCTAGTTTTACAATCCTGCCAAGTAATTAAAAATGAACTAGTAAACACTTTACATATATAAATAAGCCACTAGAGTATAGTATAGGAATATATTGTATCGCTAAATGGTGTGAACAATACTGCGAAGTGAACAGTGATAAGTTGCAAAGTAGCATAGTTTAACTAATATTAGTGGTGGTGTACTACTAGTATATAATTCGTTCTGTTGGATTATACTATAGTATAGGAAAATATTGTATTGTTAGATGGTGTGAACAATACTGTTAAGTTAACAGTGATAACAAGTTGCAAAGTAGCATAGTTTAACTAATATTAGTGGTGGTGTACTACCATTACAGTTCATTCTGTTGGATTATACCCGTTGAAGTTAAAAGCTTTACAACTATTTACAAATATTTAGAGGTATGGTATTCATGTTTTTGCTTTGTAAAACATCAAAGAAAATTAATACACGTAGAATGTTTAGTGATCTGCCTTACAGAATTGAATTAAATGTTTAAAAAATGCTTATGAAGGCATAAATAATATTCATTTGTTATTATTGCATGTTTTATATGTGCTCAAAACTTCAAAAGATTCCCGTCCCTAAATCTGCCACACTTTGTTGCCTTTTTCCACACATTTCTGTGGAAAATGTGTGGAATAGAGTGGTAATAAGTGGAATTAGTTGGCAAAGAGTGGAATTCCACTATTTTTATTCGGTTATGCCACATGAGTGGCAAATTTGCCAGCATTTACCACATTTAAGAAGTGGAAAACATGTGGCATTCTGTGGAAATTTGGACTTGTATTTTTGTGTCTGTGGCAAATGACTGGTAATGTGTGGAAATAATGGACTTGGTGTTTTTCATGGGTGTATCGTGAGTGGCAAAAATACTTAGAAGATATGAGATGTGGAAATCAGTGGAAAATGGGACTTAGTAATTTTTTTGTTACCTCATGAAATTGTTATTGGAGGATACAAATTCAGTGTTTGTTAAGTGAATTTTTCAAAAATAATAAAGTTACTGTTTTTGTTTGTTGCTTAACATAGGATTCAACATGATGCAATTTATATAATAAATCAATCAAACAATCAATAGAACAATGCATTTTTTTATTTATGTATACTTAAATATAATACAAATTAAAATACAGTTTTATCTTCAACACTTGAAATAGCTACATAAACTATAAAATAAAATAACATTTCATTAAAAATTGTGTTGAAGTTTAAGACCATGAAAAATATATTATTTGCAATAAATGAGAAATTTAATTAAATAAACGGTCTCATGTTAAAATTTATTAGAAATTTATACAAGTTGAAATTTCTTGACCCAGTTCCAGCTGTGTAAGAACTAGTTATACTCCATTCAAACATGTGGCCACAGTTAAATGCAAAAATTGGCACACAATCTGATAAGCACTGACCACCAGCTGTGGTCTGCTACAGAATTTGGAACCTTCTTCCTTGCTACAAAGCATCTGCTTATCTATTGGTTAACACATACACATACTTCCTGATTGGTTCATTTAAACACAGGAAGTTTATCTTTGAATTTGAAAACATGAGTAGTGTTTTAGCAACTTGTTTACCTAAATTGTAGTGAAATAAAGCAAGTTATGGACTTTAATTGTACATTTAAAGTTATGCTGAAATACTGACATTAATGGACATTCGGTTAAGAAACAATGTGGATGTGGAAATCAACATTTAGTGTTGTGAAACTTGCTGGTACAGGACTTCAGCCCTTTGGTTTATTGGAATAGCAAAACAACTAATGGTTTGTATGTTTTGTTTGTATTTCCTTAAATTTCTATTTTTATGATACCATCATAACAATATTTGTTTTTTGTCTGGTTAGTGTTTTAACAAATTCAATAAATACTGAAACCATTGCATGATTTTGTTTAAGTTCACAAAATAGGCAATGCAGTCAAAACATTGTTTATGTATCTTACAGAACCATAGTCGTGTGTATTCTATTGCTAAATAAATTCTTAGGTAAAGAATTGGAATGTTGTTATTTTAGAGTATTCATTTAGCTATTACAATTCTACAGAAGAATAAATAAATAATTGTGTATCTAATCAATGTATGTTAAATATTGGTATTTAATAATCATAAATTGAGTCAAATTACACTGTCTTCCAATAACATACATTGCCTAAACTTTATATGACAATAGAATAAATATAACAAAAACATTTCTTACTCATATGCTCTCACAACAGTCTAAGTATTATAAATGTTTTCCCTATAAAATGATTTATACATACATCATAAAGAATTATTTATGGATGTAGTTTAGCAGAGTTCACTATCTGATGCATAAGTGGGCAATGGTTTGTGCAAAAATACATATTGCTTACATTTTGTATTGCATACTTATATTATATTAATCAACTTCTCATAAATTCAATTGTAATGACTCAAATGTGCATACATGTACCTAATAAAGCATACATTGTGTTCATTCTTATGTGTTAACATATATTAGATTTTATGTTTTTTTTATATTCAAGTGACAGCATATTATTAATCAATCGGTTGGCAGAGGCAAAGCCACCAATTTTCACCATTTTCCACTATCTGTGGCAAAGAGTGAAAAATTTGCCACTGTGGTATTTATTGCCACAAAAAGTCTGGCATTAAGTGGAAAAGTGTCTAAATACTCCACTTGTTTCCACATATTGTGGCAAATACATGGAAATTAGTGGCATTTAGTGGAAATTGCATTTGCCACTAAAAGTCTGGCATTAAGTGGAAAAGTGTCTAAATACTCCACTTATTTCCACATCTTGTGGCGAATAAGTGGAAATTAGTGGCATTAAGTGGAAATTGAATTTGCCACTGAAGGTCTGGCATTTAGTGGAAAATTGTCTAAATACTCCACTTATTTCCACACTGTGTGGCAAATGAGTGGAAATAAGTGGCATTTACTGGAAAACATGTATGCCCAAGTTCTGCTCATTTTTTTTTCAATTCACCATACTAAGTGTGGCATTTAGTGGAAAACTGTCTAAATACTCCACAAACTGGAAATTTGTGGCAAAGTGTGGCAGATTTAGGGACGGGTTATTTACTAAAAGAACACTATACAACCAAGTAATTTATATAACCATACTACACCCAATTACAGTTACAATGGTATTTATTAGTTTAAAAGGAAACCTTGGAATGTAATAGTACATCATTTTGCCTTGCATTAAACATTGATGTTAAATGATGTATAAAGTTGCATTATGTTACATGGAATAAAAATACCGAGGTATAATTTAATTTCATGCTTCACATCATGTTCACATGGTAAGGTTAGTCAGTTCAATGGCTATACATCTGGTAGTTTAAAGTGGTATTGCTTTCATTGTCGCTAAAAGATGAGCATTAAAGGTGTACAATAATATGTTTGCCACACACTAATCAAAGAATGATAAATTAAATGTATTTGTCTAATATTGTTATATCGAAGTTTACATTTCTTACAAAAAAGGGTCAGTTTAAACAATAAAGTGTAACAATTTATTACATTATAATTATTTCCTTACAGTTTTAAGTTGTTATATAATTTTCAGTTATTTCAGTTGTTCACATAACATCATGATTGAATATGCAATGAAATATTGATTCTCCATAAACAATTTATACTTCCACTATGTTTGATTACACCAGTAGATTGTTTGGCTGATAGTATTTAATATCTTGCAGGGATTTGCATGCGTTTATTGTATTTATGGCATAGCATGAAATATTCGGACACTATAGATCTCTTATAAACATTGTCCACCGCTTTTAAGCTGGCAATGAATTGATAATTAAACAAAAATGTTGTAACTAAAATCTTTCATGTGCCACAGTTTCCTTGTACAGAAAGGGTAACAATCTTCAGGCCCCAATTTCTACCAAATTCTTTGTCATAGGCAGATTTAGAGGGGGGCTGAAGTGGCAAACACCCCCTCTAAAATTGTCCAAGATTTGGTTTTTCAAACTCATATTATATAAAAATATACTAGTACAAATATGCATTTCATGGCGATTGGTGTGATATTCAATCAGTTCTTTGTCATCATCAAGCCCATTTTCGGTATATTGGTTAAATTATTCATTCCGTCACTATGGCACCTTCCGATATCTATCCCTTCTTGTACAAAGCAGTTTGTTGTCAGCTTGTTTCAAGTTTCTGAATATTTCCGCCCCCTCTAACTAAAAATCCTGTATCTGCACAAGGTCCTGTTTGTTGTAACAGGATTAGCTTAAGCTCACTGTTTTCATATTGCAATAACGTGTGCATCGATAATATTGTAAGGACATATTTCATTTTGAATGCAAATTGTTTGTCAGATAATCACATAATATTTTGCGTTGTAACATCCATTTTAAAATAATAATTTTGCATTACATATTATTTTGTGTTGTAACATTCATTTTAAAATAATAATTTTGCTTTACATATTATTTTGTGTTGTAACATTCATTTTAAAATAATAATTTTGCATTTCATATTATTTTGTGTTGTAACATTCATTTTAAAATAATAATTTCGCATTACATATTATTTTGTGTTGTAACATTCATTTTAAAATAATAATTTCGCATTACATATTATTTTGTGTTGTAACATTCATTTAAAAATAATAATTTCGCATTACATATTATTTTGTGTTGTAACATTCATTTAAAAATAATAATTTCTCATTACATATTATTTTGTGTTGTAACATTCATTTAAAATAATAATTTTGAGTGATAAAATAAGAGACTTAAGCTTGTCTAAAGCTAGTCTAAGAAAATTTGAGAAATAGGACCATGAGTTGTGTCTTAAATGGACTAGATCTTCCAATACTTTCTCTCACATTTACTTCATAAACTGTCGTCTTGCACTCGCTTACTTCTTACAATGTTACTTTTTACACCGTTTTCAAAATAATCCACAGGCCAGAAACCTGAGACAAGTAAAAATTTATCGGGGCAATTTAAAATTATGGCCTGTTTGCCCAAAAGGTAAAGTACAATAATGATGAAAAAAATATAAATAAACAAAAATAAAAATCATGTCCTGAAGTCTGCACTTAATACAAAAATTATTATAATCAACCATTTTCATTCCATATGGCTACATTAACATGAAATCATCATCATTTACACAGAATACGTGTAGGGCAGTTCTAGATCTCTTTTATTATTTTGTACAATCAGGCCGGCTGAAATTTCACGGTTTTTGTCCAAAAGGCCGGGCCCTTCCACAAAATGGATCATGAAGGCTGTTTACACTGCTGTGAAGCTGTTTCTACACGCTGTTGTTTCAATGTTCCAGGAATATATATAATTTAAGGACTTGACTAAAAGGTTGTACATGACGATGTAATAGGTCATTTAAATTTTAAATTTCGATGTTCCAGGAGTAAGGGTGTGCGGACATGACCTCGTTCCTGTTCATCGTGATCACTCCATACGAAGAGGAGGGGCATGTAACAGAGTCTGGCGTACAGACGGATGGGAATGACAATAACGAGCGGGAAGAAGAGGTGGAGAAGGACGAAGGAGACGACAACGATGATAAGAAGTCCAATAAAAACAATGAAGAAGGTGGTGTGGAAAACAACACTAACGGTAATGGCCCTGTGAAGCATTAGTTGTATTAATGTAATTTAGGACTGCTTTCCTTAAAAAAATTGTGGAATGCTTTGCAAAATATGTGCTTTTTCTATGCATGTTCTGCAATTTATATTGAATTGCATGATATGAAAAACAGATGCTGCTTGATTATGAAATTTGAAAAAATGTTATATCATACTTTGTATAGATTTTAAATAAGCAAATTACCAAATTTGCATTAACAGTTAATGTCTTACTCGACAAGAATTGTAACACCCTTATGCAAGGTAGATGTATAGTATATATATATGAATATGTTTAAAGTCACCATGAATTGTTAGACTACAACAGCCTGTATGTCCAAATGTCTGCAAGTGAAGAGCTATTCATGCACCAGGGTCAATTCTTTATGACTTGGTGATACAAACATTTGATTCAGATTTTGAACTTAGTTCTAGGATAGTAAGGTACTTGGTATTAAAGGGGTGCACAGTGTAGATTGATACGTTTTTAGGACTGAGATAAACAATTGTTTGGTTCTTTTACCTCATCTGACTGGACCAAAAGACTTCAACAAAAACATTTTTGACCAAATGAAAGTAAAATTCATTTTTTATTTTAATATGCTGTAGTTTATGTTGTTCAGAGCATTTGTGTTGTTTATATATCGATGTCAGACGAGTCAAATCCCTCTTCTTCTACTTCGTCGTCGTAGTTTATAATGATCACGGGCAAATATTCAATATTTATACACAACGTGCGTTGTTATTAACATATTTTCACATTCTCAAGTGTTCATTATCTACTCGGCATACTCAACACCTATTTCTGAGCATGAAAACACAACAACAGATTGTGTTAAGTTTATTCACACATTAATTACAAAGACAACTGTTAAAGCATTTTCACACCTGTAGACACCCAATGGGGGATATCTGGTCCATAGTATGCAGCAATGTTACATATCTGAAAGCCACCATTTCTCCAAGTCAGCCAGGTGTGGGTAGAAAAGATTAAGAAGCTTGGATAGCTGTTACCAACCAGTTGTCTGTGGAAAGGGGTCATTGCAGCTGTCCAGCAGGGAATGCCAGGTCATGCAGCCACATATCTGCCATTATCTATGCAGTTACCCTGGCATGGTCCCATGGTGTAGGTGGCCAAACCTGTACAGACATGCAACATACTTGGGGAAAAGGAGCGGCACAAGTTCTGTGTCGTGACAGGTTGTCAGACATGACATTTGACAGGCCGAGTCAGTACGAGTTGCAAGTGGATGCAGGTTCGCATGCACTAAAGAAAAGTGAACTTCCACGAATTGAACAGTTTGTCGATCACAATGACTTGAAGGAGTATGTTGGTGCATCAGTTGTTAATGAATTATGGCAGTGCATTGGAAAATTGCTCTATGAAGACTTCATTAAACATCTTCTTCCTCGGATAAGGGAGTTTTACTTCAAGCACCTGCTTGTTTGGTTGACAGACGAGTTCTTATCAAAACGTTTGAAACTATCATCAGAGTACAAATCTGTGTGTGGATAATCTGATGTACTAACAGAGAATTGTGATAGCAAAAACTTAAGGTTTACAGGTGTCGTACTAATTCCAGTTTTGTTGAATGTTTTTGTCAATTATAAACTAGCCTAGGGTTTAGAGTTGCAATCATACAACTTGACAAGTAAATACATGTATCACACTGCATAGAAATGGTGATTTTAGATACTGGTTATGCAAAGCTGCACTGTTTAATTATTGTTTGCTTATAATATTGTCACTTTGAGAATGCATAATCTGTTTGGCTGTAATAATATTGTTACATTGTAAATTAAATTAGTAAAATGTATTCACATTGTTTTTGTGGAATATTTTGTTTAATGTGTGCAGCTTAATTTTAGCATGACTTTAACACTCAAGTCCACTTTCTGGGTAAAACCAGTACCTTGAGTTATTGAAGAAATGCGTCACTGTGGTTAGGGTCTAAACGTAAACTAGTACGCTGTAACACGTGCACATATATTTGTCACTAAACAGACCATGATGGGCCACGGATACAGATTGTAGCTGTAATCATGTACTGATAAGACGAACAAAAGAATTGCATTTTCACACTTGATTTATCTAGATAACAAAAACACAACTGATCAATAGTAGTAATATTTTTATATGAAAATAAACCACAACATAGTATAGTATATATATTATTTTCAATGCATTCAAAGTCAAAATAATCAATACTTGAGTCTAGAGTAATTTCTGTAAATCTGCTACATAGAACATCAAATATTCTATATTGTCTACTATGAACTTTTAGTACATTGTCAATATCACTTAAGATAACATGGACAGAACTTTAGTCAATGATGACATCTTTGATCAATGGACCTTTCATGTTACAAAGAGCTGCAACAACGCGCACTGTTTTATCTGCGTTTCTCAGTGATTTTATGTTAAACTTTGTGGACAAAAGTCTGTAGGACTTCATTCTCATGATGGCTCTCTCTACATGGATTCATTGTGCAGCTATTCGCCTAGAGTCTATTGTTTCTTCTAATGACAACTGTGATCTGCCCTTCATAAATGCAGGAATGTTCAATTTCACACAGCTACACATGTCGTCACCAATCGTAAATCCACAGTCTGCCATGACCTCATCGCCAGGAAGTAAATAAATCCACACTTCTTCGTTATATAATTGTCACTAGCTCTTCCACCATACAATGGGGAAACATACATGATGTAACCATTTGGTGCTATTGCGATTAAACATTTTGCTGTATTGTGACTCTTGTAAGTACTCCATGTTTGTGCTCTTACTTTCAAGGAGAATGGCCTTTGTATATATATTTCCGAGCAATCAATGATGCATGTTGTCTTTGGAAAAGAGGCTCGAAATGACTTTGGTAATGTTCTTCTTATAGTTTCACGTGGTAGCCAAACAATACACTTGGAAATATGTTCAGACATAATGTCAATCCAGGAATGGTACATGTTACTAATCAACTGGTGGGAAACCCTGAAGTGTCTAGCAATATCTTCAAATGTCAGTGCCAGTCTTAGTGGCAGCAAGACTGACAAGATCTGATTAGCCACACACATTTTGAAAGGTAGTTCCTGGCCAAACTTAGACAATGTTGCTATCAATGTGAGGAATGTTGACAGGCTTAGTCCAGTGTAGAAACCAGCATCAGAGTTGGTTTCAATGTATGCAACACCAAATTCTGGAGAGTTATGTTGTGTGGAGGCATTCTGTGTCTTAAAGCTATACCAATAGCTGTGGTCAAGTGACACAATATCGATAGTCTGTGTGCTACAATCAACTAATTTAGGTTTGTTTAAATTTTGACACATATCAGGATATTTCTGACAGCACACAGATACACACTGTTCATTGTCAACGAATGGTTCATTCAGATTAAAATTAATTTTTGTAGCTACCATCTTGTATGTCAATGTTGGCTTTAGTGGTGTGTCTGTGTCATGTATCTGTTGGTTTTCCTCAGGGCATGTGTTTTCATTTACTTCTATTGTATGTGGTCTCAATGGCCTTCGACCAGGTGTCTTGGGGGTTATTGGCCGATATCCCATCTCAAGAACCAGAACAGGATTCTGTGTAGTTGGGCAGCCATCAATGAAGTGTTTGGAACAAACCTAAAATAAATAGTTAGGGCACATTAATGATGTATAATGCCAGTTAGTTAACATAATACTTTTTTTAATAAATAATGAAATATTATATCTAATCTGGAACACAGAAACACACATAAAGTAAAAATCAATATTGTTTTGAATGACAAATCACATAGTTTTTGTTCAATTAGTTATAACTTGTAGGAAACTGAGTGGGTGGGGAGAATATTTTTTATTGTTTATTAAATGAAATATGTTTAAAAAAACATGTTTTAATATTATATCACTAATACTATGAAATATGTTTAAAAAAACATGTTTTAATATTATATCACTAATACTAACCACTGATTTGGCCTGTGGATTGAAGTCTTTCCTGTTGATTGATTTCAACCACTGTAGACGATTTTCTCCTGTTGCCTGTATACAATGGAATTTGAATGGTACGAGACACAGACAATCCTTGGCAATTAAACCTATGTGCACTTGACATTGTCCATTTTCCCAGTCATACAACTTCTTCTGATTGTTAGTACAGTTAACAACAACACATTACCTTCCACCACCACGTTTATACAGCATTTTTTTCAGTTTTCCCCACAATATCGCACAATTATAGGATTTTCCTTTGTTTTCACTTCCTTAATGGCGGCCGGAGATTTGAAGAGTATTTATCAGGGGAGGTAATTCATACGGTTAACAAGAATAGAATCGTCTATAGTAGGGTGATGGTTTTTAATGTTTACAAAATGGCTTCCTTTATTAAATCAGTAAGAAGAAACAATGTCTTCGGATACGGGAGACGTACCTGAAAATAAACAAAATAACGTTTAAGGTACGTCTAACATGTCAATCGTCATTGATATCCATATACGCTATACATATACACAATAGTCTTCTTCCAGAAAAACAGGCCAAAATCCCGTTACCATGTATAATGCGCGCCTAATTTTTTACATCGAAAACGAGGGAGAAAATCTGCGCGTTATACATGGTCTTTTACGGTATATTTAAATAGACTGAAACAGAAGGTTTTTTTTACAACATTTTAATTTAAGGGGCATAGATTATCACATGATACAATTGAGAATGTAAAGAAAAGAAAACATGAAAAAAAGTATTTTTAACGCTTTCTGCGTTTTTTTTCATAAAATCTATGAATAACACAGAAATGCATGGTGATCTGCTGTACCTTATTAATATGACCACCCCCCTATTAATTAATTTATTTTATTGTAGATTATACTGATACCCAATGTATAAAAATGTTAAAATTTTCAAACCTACCGACCGTGCCTTCATTCACATATGTGAGAGGAAACAAACACTACAGTAGTTTATCCCCCTATTCTAGTGCATTTTACATGTACTCAATGGCTTGTCAAGGATGTATTTAAGCTTTAACCCCTTGAATGAGTCAACAGTTTGTTTGATCCAAATTTGTCAGCAGTGACTATTTGAAATATCCTAAGTACGTGTATACTGATGTATATGCATCAGTAAAGATGGTAAGGCATAAAAAAAAAATATGTTTGTTTCAGATTACCCGACCTACCCTACAAAAAAGCCCCGACCCTACAACATTTTATTGAGTGGGTCAGATATTATTTTGCTTATTAGCTCACCTGAGTATGAAGTGCAAAAAAATTGCAAAAATGCCCTTTTCCAACGTATAGACTTTATTTTCGATCCAATCTTAACCAAACTTTCACAGTTTGTGTATGACCATCAGATCTCAGCAGACGTCAAAAATGGGCCAGATCGTATTTTAAACACCAGAGTAATTGCCCTTTGTTTATTAAAAAAATATACAAAAATGGACATAATTCAAGATAGAGACTTCATTTTTCATCCAATCTTCCCCAATCTTACTTAATTTGTCTATTATCATGAGATTACAGTCGAAGTCGAATATAAGCAAGATCAGACCAGAAACACAAGAGTTATTGCCCTTTGTATGTGAAAAAAAATGCAAAAATTGATATTATTCAGGATAAAACTTCATTTTTCATCCAATCTTCACCAATCTTGCACAGTTTGTCTATGACCATAAGATTGAAGGTGAAGTCAAATATAAGCATGATCGGGCCAGAAAAACCAGAGTTATTGCCCCTTGTGTTTGGAAACAAACATCAACAAGTTATCAATGATTGTCTTGCACACACTATTTTTGATTCAGTGTTGACCAAACTTACACAGTTTGTGCATGACCATAAAAATTGATTGATAAAATTTTATTTCCAACAGTTGCAAGACTTGCATGCAGTTATTTGTACATGCAACATTGATGTCTTTAGAGCCTGCATTAACATCATTTATCATCATTGGACAGAAAATTATCAAAGAAAAAGCAAAACTTTACCTTAAAGCACAGCCATCGCAATTATGTTTTATGATATTACAGACATGTTTTTAATATTCATTCAGTTTTGGAATCTTCAAGTTGACCATTTACCAAATTAAAAAAAATTAAAAAAAATAATAATTCACAACCTACCTACCCTAATTTTTTTGGGCATGTAACATAAAAAAAAAATATTTAATTTTTTTACTCCTAAGCACATTTTGAAGGTTGGGTGTGAAGCTGTTGTATCTGCTAAACATTTTCTATATAAGATACAACAGTTTAACACTTAACCCTCGATTTATCCAAATTAGTAACAGCCATTTTATTTCTAGGTTTTCTTGGGACTGTTCCCCTACAGGTAAAAGATTTGACCCTTCTGACTTTTTTCTCTTTTCGCCACCTGTTTCCTATAATCATAGATTGGAACTATGGTGTGATTCTCCCTCTTTTCACCTGATTTCCTTGTTTTCAATGCCATTTTCATTTCAATGTCTTTTGAGAGGGTAATCTCCAAAAAAGGTATTGCGGAAAACTACTTCTTTTCTTTGCAGGCTACGAGTCAGTAAATCGAAACCTGAAAGAGTCCTTATTCAAAACAGCAAAAATTCACGCCCGATTTCTTACCTTTTAATTATTTAAGATAATGTATGTTATATGTATTATAATGTGCATATCATGTGATTTATTACAATTACAGTTTCTAAAAAAGTAAATTTATTAAAAATGTTACGTCAAATTAATGACACCCCTAATTTCGCTATTTAGTTGAATGTAACGGAAATATTTACCTGGTTGTCCTAGAATAAGACCAGTAAATTAATGCGCTACATTGGTTATTTTTTTATTCGTTGTGAAGTGTTATTTGTTGTTAACGATTCCTATTCTGAATATTTTGATAAATTACTGCAATGTTTTAAATTTAAAGTGTAGTATGGAAAATCGAGAGCACACATTGTATGACCTACTTTTGACTCAGTAGGCTACGAATCACATCGATGCTCCTAACTACAACGCTTTATCGGTTATTTTGCATGGCTCGTTGCAGATTGACTTGTTAACTGGCATGTATATAATTCCGTTTGTATTAGATAATTAGCTTAAAATATATGTGTTCATTACTTACAAATAGATTTTTATTATGATGGCGTATGCTATAGAATACGAAGACATATTATCAAGTTTAATGGTGGGAAATTGAACTTCATTTAAACAAATGTAAATGTTTCTTTTTTAGCAAAATTTGTATGCACTCATAATTCACATGCCTTTAGTCTTTTTTGTCGCCAACATCTCTGCGTTTTGATTTAAAGTGAGTACTGTGACTTCTTTGTGAAATATTAATGTACGATCTTATAACAGATATAGTGGCATAAATACAATTAACAAAATAAATTAACAAATACTTTTCAAACTAAACAGTTCAAGTTAAATTGTCACTTTCATGTCGACTTTTGCATTGTGTATTAGTGTTGTGTAAACTTAAACAACTGTCAAGTCAACATATATTTATGTATTGGGGTTTCCGGCTGTACAAACGAAAACCAGTTTCTGATTAAAAACTAGCCAATTATGCGTTTTTATGCCCCCCGCTCTCAGAGGGGGAGGGGCATATAGATTTTCTTTTGTCCGTCTGTCCTGTCAGTCCGTCCGTCTGCTTTTTGTGTCGTGCGTTACTCACATAGTATAACTGCTAGAGTGATAACACTTTATGAACATATTCATCAGCATCGAGTGCACCATCAGCATCGAGGCTTGTGCACCTGGGCATTTTAGTGCAATTTTTTCTAACATCAGCAGAGTAATGGCCCTTTTTTAGCAAAAAAATGACATTTTTGGACTTGTGTCGCATGTAACTTGAAAACTATAACTGCTAGAGTGATGAAAAGGTGTAACTGTATTCATCAGCAAAGAGGCTTGTGCACCTGGGTATTTTGGTGCAGTTTTATCCAACATCAGCGGAGTTATGGCCCTTTTAAAAGCATAAAATGACATTTGTGGACTTTAAAGTACCTTTATTAAGGTCATGTCCTCTTTTAACAGTCTCTATTTATTTTTCATGTATTGTAGATGATCACTCAACAAAGACAGGGAAACCAGGCCCGGAGAAGAAAGATGGCGCACCTGAAGGGAAGGAAGCCTTGGTACCTAATCATATAACGCCGGCAAACAAACGGGCAGAAAAGAAGACACCAGAGATAAGGACTGAGTGTGAGCCAGCAACCATTGATGTGGTTGAAATAAAACTGAACTCAGGTGCTAAGGCTACAGTTCTAGCCAATGGTCCAAAAAATGGTCCCGTTGTGGCACTCGCAAATATTCATTTACGGGAAAGTAGTGACAAAGCACAAAAACAAAACAGTACAATTGTTGATCCAGTTAGTGTGAAAATTCAGGGAAGTGTTCAAGGAACTGTGAACAGTTTGAAAAGTGACACAAGCCTCGATGGGTATATAAATTCAGACAACGATAGCGAAGCAGATGCAAATACGGAGCTTCCTAAGAGAACCCAAAAGAAGAGTCGTTTTAAAGTCACCGCGTCAAATCCAAATGTGGTTGCAGACGGATATGCAAGTTCCGATAATGAAACTTCAGGTGATTTAAATACAAAGAAAAATTCTCCCAACGTTGAGACGAAAAAGAAAGGGAGGTTTAACATTTCAAAGATATCGGATAATGAGGAATCTGGTGGCAACGAAACAGGTCAGTATACAAAGTATCTGGAAGGTTCTCATTCAAATCCACTTCTTTCACATTTGTTTTAATGACATTGTTTAGTAAAATTGCACCCCTTTCACCTGTCAAAAACTAAAAACATTCCCCAAGTTCATTTAAGAACTTCTTGTATGACAGATTTATGTTATTTTTTTTTAAAGGTGATTTCATTTTCACGGCATTAACATTCATTTTAAAGAATACCAGTAATTTTTAGCTCACCTGAGCACAAAGTGCTCGGTGAGCTAATGGTATAGAGGACCTCTCCGGCGTCGTCCGTCCTCCTGTCGTCAAGGTGCCGTCAGCAATTTGGACCGTTATCGCGATAAAGAGTACATTTTTTTATTCAATCTTGACCAAAATTGCACAGTTTGTGTATGACTATAAAATCTTGAACGAATTCGATAATGGGCCCAATCGGACCAGGAACACCAGAGTTATTGCCCCTTTTTCATGCAAAAAAGTGCAAAAGTGCCCTTTTCCAACGTATAGACTTTATTTCCATCCAATCTTAACCAAACTTTCAAAATTTGTGTATGACCATCAGATCTCAGCAGACGTCAAAAATGGGCCAGATCGTTTTTCAAACACCAGAGTTATTGCCCTTTGTTTATTAAAAAAATATACAAAAATTCAGGATAGAGAGCGACATTTTTCATCCAATCTTCACCAATCTTGCACAGTTTGTCTATTACAATGAGATTACAGTTGAAGTCGAATATAAGCAAGATCGGACCAGAAACTCTAGAGTTATTGCCCTTTGTGAAAACAACAGCGTTTTTCCTCACCATTTTGGGAATGGTACCGGCACCGGTCTCATTGGGAAAATTAGCGTCGTTTTCAGCCAAATTGGGAATTTTATCACTTTCATTAAAACATGTCATAAAAGATGTAAAAACAGTAAGTTACTTCCCCTAGCTGTTAACAGTAACCCAGGATTTTTTTATGAATTTTTTTGAGCGACATGTGTCATAAGACGTTATCTGGTGCGTTTTAGCTCTTAAAATTAAGGCTAACACATTTTCAATTTTTTGTAAACGTTTAAACGAAATGAAATACACGAAACATCACCGTTTGAACGATTTACCTCTAGCCTTTTAAAAGCAAAAGCGTCATCGTAAGAATCATGATTAAAATACATTTATATTATAAATTCTTTGGTCTTGCAAAAACGGCGGGAGAATTTCCCTGTGCACGTTGTGCCAACGTGCGTCAAATGTTAAAGACCTGTATTTAGAAAGTACATGGTCGGTATACGCACGCTTTCCATGCGTGGAACGTGACGTCGTGATTGTCAGCAGACAATTTGCGCTTTTCTGCAGAAAACACGGGTTTTACATGGCATACCAGTCTTTGCGAAATTGCCGGTCCGCCGGTCCTGACTGGCAAAATTTCATTTGGACCGGCATGTTTTCTGAAAATGTCGGTCCGGGCGACCGGCGAAATTTTAAATTGTTCCGAAAAATGCAATGGGAAAATACGAAATAACCAAAAACTTGATTGACATGTTTACACTCTGGAAGATGACGTCACACGTCTAACCGGTGAGTACACAACGTTTTCTCAATGTAATTACCGAAAATATCAAGGTTACATTATACTTATTTCAAACCTTAGCAAATGTGTAAAGTCGATAACATTTTGCGCGCAATGACCCCCCACCACCAAACTTAAAAATTTATTAATAAAAACATTTTACAGGTCATACGAACAAACTACATTTAGCAAACATTTAAGTAAATTAATATATCATTTTCTTCTTGAATATTCTACATGAACTTGATAAATTTAATAGTGTACCATAACCTTCAATTTTATGTTCGTTTCTTTTCTACTTTTCATCAAATTGGTTTGTCTTTTGAAAAACGCTATTTCATTGGATAGTTTATCATTCTTAGTCCAATTAGATTATCTGTAACAAATTTCTGTTGTTGTTCCAAGATGTCGTTTTTGCGATATTACCCTGGTGCAGCACCAGGTAAAAAACAAAAACTAACTGACGATGAAAAGAAAGAAAAGGCTAAAGAATACGAATCTAGAAGGGTGGGCAGGTCATTCCAGGATCGTTGGAAAAATGGCAGGGATTGGTTGGAATATGATAAAGATCAAAATAAAATGTTTTGCAAGTTCTGTCAGGCGAATCAACAGTCAGTCAAGGGCAATGCTTTTGTAGATGGATGCAATAATTTTAGGCATTCGGCGATTGTCGATCATGAGAAATCGGCTCCTCATGAAAGAGCTGAACGCATGACGTCCGTAAAAAAGCCATTGACACCTTCAGAACTGAAAGATACAGAGGCTGGAAGTGCTTTGCGCATGTTACAGGCATCTGAACGCCACAGGCTTTGCTTCCTTTTTAGGAACGCTGATGCAGTAGTCAAGAATAACAGACCAATTTCTGATTTTAAGTGGTTGTGTGAACTAGATCGTGCTAAGCAACTTGATATTGGATCAACCTATATAAATGGCCATGCTGTTGTGAACTTTATTCATCACATTGCAAAGATTGAGCTTTCAAGCACAGTAACACAGTGCAACACTGCACCTTTTGTGTCCTTCATCATGGACGGAACTACTGATATTTCAGGATCAGAGCAAGAAACGTTGTATCTCAGATATTCAATCCATGGCAATGTTACTGAAAGGTTTTTAAACATGAGTTCCCCCAAATCAACAACATCAGAAGACCTGTATGAGCATGTTATGCATGTTTTCCAGCAAGCAGATATTGACAAAAGTAAATACAAATTAGTGTAGTAATTTTTATTAAAATTATATCAGTATGACACAGAACTATAAAAAGAATTTGCTAATTTAAAATAACTTCATTTATTAAAACTACAATAGTTAAGTTCATCTAAGTAATTTTTGATAATTTACATATTATTTAATATTAAAATATATTAACACTAAACAGTATACTCTGAATAAAAATCAGAATAAAATACTCTTGAGATGATGACGATACGAGGCTTAGGCACGAATTGAATTCGTATGCCCCTAGTAACTATAGTAACTAATCACACTGTCTGTCCCAATTTCTTGTCCGGTTAACTCCTCCTACTCCTCCTACATTTCTTATGCGATTTTCATCAAACTTTCACACAATGATTATTATCAAGTGCACTAAAGCGCAAATTCTAACGCTTTTTATATTAATTTGGACATTTTTGCTAGAGTTATTGTTCTTTGCATTTTTCAACTTGAGCTTTGTCGGGGGAATATGTCATCAGATAGTGACAGCTCTTGTTTAATTTTGTTCTTCATTTTTCTTTTTTCAGACAAACTTGTGGGTATGGGGAGTGATGGTGCTTCGAACATGACCGGTTCCCGATCAGGATTGTCAACTTTATTGAAGCAAAGAATAAATTCGGAACTAGTAAATGTTCATTGCTTGTCACATAGGTTGGAATTGGCCTTCAGGGATGTAATCAAGAAAAACAAACAATATGAAAAGCTTATGACCTTGCTAATTGGCTTGCACTACTTGTACAAAAACAGCCACAAAAGCAAAACGGGACTTCTTGCAGCCATTTCTACTATCGGCAAGGGTGTGCTTCCACCTAAAGTAACAGGCACTAGGTGGCTACCGCACTTATTCAGAGCTACAACAGCTCTTATAAAGACTTTTGGGGCACTGGAAATACATCTAGCCACTGCTAGCCACAGCAACTCGAAAGCTGAAGGTCTTTATAAGCTGATGACTGATATTAATCTGCTGGCTTTCAGTGTCTTTCTTCTGGTAAGAAAATATATATGTGTATGTGATCGTCTTTGTAGTTTCAAAGTAACTTTAAAGCATTTCAATGTGACATTTTGTCATGTTAATTATTATTATGAAAACCAAAATAGTTATTTAGTAATCTAGTTCTTACAGGGCTAAGAATTTTAATAATGATAAATGTATGCAAACATTTTGAACTTTATTTTCGAAATTACAATACATTACATATTAACATGATCTTGATTCTTCAGGACGCACTTGAACCTGCGATGCGACTGTCTCTCAAGCTCCAGAGGTCAGATGTGACGTTGTCAGATAGTCTTTGCTGGGTGGAGAGCACCATGGAACTCCTGCAAGAAACGAAAGGAAGGTACTGTAGTCACTGAACAAACTCATACTCAAATTGGTCACATCAGATGAGATGTTAATATAATATGTATTCATTTTAATTATTACTAGGATATATACAAGCAGTATTGTTTGCACAACACACTTGAAAATAATAGCTTGTGCTGGTTTGCAAGGCAACCTGAAGCTGTGGACCAGCTTCTGCAAAATCGAATATTCGAGGGTGTGTGTCTGAGAGGTAATGCTTCTGACATGAAGTACGCAGATGCGATTATTGATGGTCTGGTAGAAGCCATTAGGACACGGTTTTCAACAGCGACGAAAGACATTCAAAATGCTACTAAGATTCTTCACATAAAGAGTTGGCCTATGAGCAAATTGACAGGTTCAACTGTTCTGTTGATCCCAAGTTCCTGTTACTAAGACTGAAGTTGATTATTTTTTCAGTTCGAAGTTTGAGTGTAGGCATGTTATTGTTTAAAGTTTCTCGTTGCATCTTGTTAATCATTCCTTTTTGTTTGTTGTTTGCTACTTGCTGTTGATAGTATTAGTTATTGTTCCCCGCCCAACACCGATTAAAAATCTGAAACCTTTTGAAGATAATCTGATATTCAAAACTGAGAAGCAACATACTGTCAGTTTGTTATAAGCAAATTTAACTGCTAGCATTTCAATAAACATTTTAATGGATGGAGAGTGTTGTCCTAGTTTGACGAGTTTCGAGTTGATTTTATTCGACAAGACTGAGGAGATATTTATTCATCAACATTGCTGGGTTTTATTAATATTAAAGCTTAAACATTAATACTTTCACTAAACAAAATAAATTATATAGTTAATACATTACAATTCCTTGAATTATGCCTAAAATTCATCTGAATCATATTTATTATTGTAATTATATAATATTTAACAATATCATTTTGTACTTGAGGATGAAATCATTTACTTAAATCAAATCAATTTCAGACTTTGGTGATGAAGAGATTCGACTGGCATGTTCCCATTTCGAGCAAACCCTCCTTCGTACTAGCACGGAGTTCTCAACACAAGCATCAAGAAGTGAATGGAGACTTCTAAAGAAACTGGTACAGAAGAAGTAAGGAATTATTGGTTTAAACATTTTCCTTTAATAAATTATGTTTCTTCTATACGTGTAGTAACAAGTCTAGGAATATTTAGAACTTTTAGTTAATAAATTTTAGGCTGAAAAAATCTATAAGTCAAATATGTTTACAGACATGGCAACGAGTTAGCAATATATAAGTCAAATATGTTTACAGACATGGCAACGAGTTAGCAGATCTCACTTGGGACCTGGTGCTACAAGGTGAAGGCCCAGGGGCTGATGATCTTCCTAACATCCGGCTGGTAATCGATCTGTTGCTGACACTGCCATCTACCAGCGTCCGGTGTGAAACAGCATTTTCTCAGCTGAAACTTCTGAAGACGTGCAGGCGGTCAAAACTATCGGAAACAGTTCTACAAGATCTGATGACGGTTAAACTGTTGTCTCCATCCATTACCTCTTTTGACCCTGAAGCTGCTATTGACTCATGGCTTGTAGGATAATTATGTACAGCTATTGTTTTGAAACCATTTCATCAGACACAGAGTTACAATTAGTTCCCTTTTATGTTCATCAGTAGAAATTGGAAATAAATGTTGGTTGTTCAGTACTACAACAATCAACAGACCAACTATTATTAAGTTTATTGAAATTCATTAATTGAAAAAATATTATAGGCTACAAAGTATGACAAAAACAAATGGTTCAACATACTTACCATTATATTAATGTTTCAACCTTGTTGATTTAAAATAATCATTCGTTTTTTTTATTTATTTCAAGGCTGAGCCGATTGGCGGAAGGCGGATATCATACACACGTAAGCGTAAACTTGAACAAGAAACAAGTGACTTTGCTGCCCCATCTACATCAGCTTCAAGTACAACAATATCGATATGTCTGGATTCAGAGTCGGAGGACGAAACAGTGCCAGTCAAGGTTGTGCCTGTGGGGCCAGTCATAAGCTTTGAGAAACAAGTCGAAAGCCTGTGCGATGTCGATGATGAACTGGATTCTCTTGAAAATGATGACGAATGCATAGACTTTCAAAGTGAACTGTTAAATGCTGACAAACTGCTCACCTGTACTTCCAATGATTAAGCAAATATTAAGCATCACAGTCCATCAAACTCTAACACTAAAGAAAACTAACACTTTATACTATGAATAGTTAGTGTATAGTAGAAATAAGTGCTGTCAACACAATCCTGGTCAATAAATAAATGATAAAAGTTTAAAATGTACACGTCTTTTTCGGTCCGGCAAGTTTTTTTTCGGACCGGCAACTTTTTACAAAATGCCTGTCCGGATGACCGGCGTTTTTAGCCAGTTTCGCAAAGACTGGCATACATGTACATAAACAAGACCGCTTGTGTTTACGAAACTACAACACTGAGCAGTATTGTGCGATTTTATTTACCTGGCACTCATGAATATTCCGTGTATTTCCGTAAATCTATTTTAAGCTACTAACCTATATAGGAGACTCAGACATGAATATGTATTGATTAAATCCTTATTACTGTACAGTTGATACTGTAATGCAGTGGTAAGTACGCACAGTTTGTAATCGTGATATTTTGGGTTCGAATCCCAAAACAGGCACCTTTAATTTATTCAATTTATTTATGTATTTTAATTTATTTAAATTATTCATGACACGGAATATAATCAGCAACCTTGGTTCTGACACAGAAGAGAACTGCATCGATACTGCGAGCGAAAAAGAGTCTATGTGAATGCATTTTTTATGTAGATACAATAATTAAACTAAGGAAATTATAAAAGTTAAAAAAAATGTCATGAGAATAAGTGATGCTGAAGTAATGAAGTAAAAGAAAATAATAAAAAATGAAGATTATGTCAGGATTCGAACCACAGTCATTGTGATTCAAAGTCTAAAACACTATCCACCGCGCTATGCTTCCTGACACTATCCACCGCGCTATGCTTCCTGACACTATCCACCGCGCTATACTTCCTGACACTATCCACCGCGCTATGCTTCCTGACACTATCCACCGCGCTATGCTTCCTGACACTATCCACCGCGCTATACTTCCTGACACTATCCACCGCGCTATACTTCCTGACACTATCCACCGCGCTATGCTTCCTGACACTATCCACCACGCTATGCTTCCTGACACTATCCACCGCGCTATACTTCCTGACACTATCCACCGCGCTATACTTCCTGACACTATCCACCGCGCTATACTTCCTGACACTATCCACCGCGCTATGCTTCCTGACACTATCCACCGCGCTATGCTTCCTGACACTATCCACCGCGCTATACTTCCTGACACTATCCACCGCGCTATACTTCCTGACACTATCCACCGCGCTATGCTTCCTGACACTATCCACCGCGCTATGCTTCCTGACACTATCCACCGCGCTATACTTCCTGACACTATACACCGCGCTATACTTCCTGACACTATCCATCGCGCTATGCTTCCTGACACTATCCACCGCGCTATGCTTCCTGACACTATCCACCACGCTATACTTCCTGACACTATCCACCGCGCTATACTTCCTGACACTATCCACCGCGCTATGCTTCCTGACACTATCCACCGCGCTATACTTCCTGACACTATCCACCGCGCTATACTTCCTGACACTATCCACCGCGCTATACTTCCTGACACTATCCACCGCGCTATACTTCCTGACACTTGTTGATGGGGATTTTTGTTTTATTACTATGTAATCTGTGCTTTATATGGTAGATAAACGATAAATCAAACAGCCGAGCGCTACCAGAGATTAATGAGTGCCAGGTCAATAAAATCGTGCAATAACACTGGATAGGCTTTTCCGATTACGATTTCATATAAGCGTATTTGAGATTGATTTTTTGCAGTTTATTTTTTAAAGTTTTGAAATTTATTAATTAAATAAATAAGTGTGCATATTATAAAATACGAACGCTCATTTACTTTTTAGGTCGATAATACGCTTGACGCGCGTTAAGGTTACAAAGCGAAGATAAACTGAGCGTTTTTATTGGCTCGTATCGATTTTACTGCATGTTGAAACTCCGCCTACAGGGCGGTGCTTCGCGGTGATTGATTGCGGCTTAGGAATAGCGGTAAATTGTTAAAGTTTTCGGCAAAGTGACGCTCGCTGTGATCGTTCACTGACTTTATAGAATGGGTGTACATGTTTCTCGAGAGAAAAATGGCCATTGTGACGTAAGAGATTAGCTTTCACAGCAGGAGTTGTCGGTCTGCTGCAGTCAACACAGCTAACTTATTGGTAAAATACGCGTGCCCCGGGCGATGTTTATAAGCACAACACGAATTTTAGGCGCCCCGGATATGTTCAAGCTAAAATTTAAGCTCCCGGGCACCGGGGCACTAAAACGGCCTGGGGAAGGCCCTGTAGCTGTGCGTGGAGGTTTACGCTTGGGTAAAGCAAAAGTAAAATACAGAAACATCGTCGATCTTGTCAGGGTCTTTTTGGATTTTTTTTCTTACATTTGGGAATTTTTTTACTTCAAATTGGTAAAAATGGTCAGAAAATCGGATTGGGAATGGTACCGTTTTCCGGTACCGACTTTATATAGAGGAAAAACGCTGAAACAATATGCAAAAATGGACATTATACAGTATAGAGACTTCACTTTTCATCCAATTTTTTTCAGTCTTGCACAGTTTGTCTGTGACTATAAGATTAAAGATTAAAGATGAAGTCGAATATAAGCAAGATTGGACCAGAAACACCAGAGTTATTGCCCTTCGTTTGTGAAAAAAATATGCAAAAATGGACATTATTCAGGATAGAGACATTATTTTTCATCCAATCTTCACCAATTGTGTACAGTTTGTCTATGAACGTAAGACTACAGGTGAAGTAGAATATAAGCATGATTGGGCCAGAAACACCAGAGTTAATGCCTCTTGTATTTGGAAAAATACATCAACAAGTTATCAATGATTGGCTTGCACACACGATTTTTGATTAAATGTTGACCAAATTTACACAGTTTGCGCATGACCATAAAAATTGATTGATAAAATTTTATTTCCAACTTTGATGTCTTCAGAGCCTGCATTAACATAATTTATCATCATTGGAAAGAAAATTATCAAAGAAAAAGCAAAACTTTACCTTATTGCATTGCAGCTAGTTTTCCAAAATTGTTTGCGAAAAAGACATCAAAATCTACTGTGCATTTTCCAGAATTGTCAATGATTTGAGAACCATTAGCAAAAAAATGTACATCCACTACCCAACTCATACTTTAGTTAGCCCATTGCACTTACCGATGTTTTAAATCAAAATTGATCCTACCCCCACTGTGTATTGTTCAGATACTTTAATTTTCAAACCTGTCACAACAGTATGGTCTTCATCTGTACCAGTTCTCAGGTGAGCACTTTGGGCCATCATGGCCCTCTTGTTATTTGTGATTTTCGCCATCAAAGTAGCATTTCTACTAGCTGCAGCAGAAAGAAAAAAACACTAAGTTGAAACTATTCCCATGTGCTATTACTTCTGTCTAGGCCTATTTGACCTTTGTTGTTTTGTGTTTTTCTGAACAGACAAAGACAATAAAGACACCAGAAGCACCAAAAATGAAGTCGTCTGTAACTCAGTTCCAAACAGTATCAAGGCCATTGAACATAAAGAGGATGAGGAGGCTGAAAATAAAGATGAAAAGAGTGGTGTAAATAAGGAGGAGAAAGATGAAGAAGAGGAAAAAGATGAAAACTTAGAGGATGAAGTATTGACTCCTTTGGTTGTGGTTGATCTGCCACTTTTTAAGGTATTTTATCTTGCATAAACAGTGATTTTTTTCACTGCTTTTGGAATGGGTCTGGCACCGATTAAATTGGGAATTCCTTGACATGAAAACTTGCAATTCGGAAAAATGTAACAAAGAAATTTAATTAATAAACAACGTAAAGTGTTTTTTTGTTGGTTGAATTTTGGTATTTTAATGGTGTTTATCTTTACACATACAAGTAAGTTCATGTTTTACAGCTTAGAATCACATATCCTAAGTATTTAGCATTTTGTTACTTCTGATATTGGGAATGTTTTTCTTCCAAATGGGAAAATAAACGATATTTAGCATTGGGAATAGGTCCATTCACCAGACCCTGTTATAAAGGAAAATTTACCAAATTCACCAAATTCGACATTTTGTTAACTGTTGCAACAGTCAACGCAAATCTAGGTGTGGGTGTGGAAATGTGTGCATGTGCTGAATTATTTTACAAGCAAACATCCAAGAAATTGAGATAAATATTTATTATTATGAAGAAAAAATCGAGTTGGCAGTAAGTGTAGTGTGAAGTTTTTGTTTAAGCACATTTAGGACATAGGAGTGAGACACAAATAATTATACACTTTATGTAAAGGATTTTTACTTTCGAATACTAAGTGTGATATAAAAATCAAAAATATAATTCCTTTTATCATTTATTGTAGTTTTAAACTGTCAAGAATGATATTAAGTTTTACAGAATATTTTGTTTCCTCTCCATAAGAACAAAATTAATCAATACAAGAAATAGCAAGTCTTCGAGGTGTGAAAGTTTGCCTTATTGTCTTATTGATTTGTAGGACAGTTTTATTGGCTGATACAATTTGTGTTTAAATTGGTAGCGTAACTTACCAATCGATCCTGATTTAGGAGTAGATCATTGCTTATAGAGATTTTTGAGTTGGTTTTCTGGGTAGAACCACTATTTGTTGTATTTGTTTACGATCATTTAAATTCTTTTTTCAGAGGAGAGGTAGAAACCATGGCTTCTCTGGATGAAAAATATTTTTTAGCCAAAATTTAATTTACATTAACGTGTTGAAAACTATAACATTTTTACAGGTTTTTTTTTCCTTCTATAGAAGGGGCCGTTATAAGGTGTCATCCTCTAAAAAAATTATTTCATCTTTGCCGCCGTAGAAAGTGCAAGATACGCTGGAGGCAATGGGGTGTTCAACATTGACATGGAGGTGATCGTCCAGCGACGTTTCCCCTAAAACTGATCTTATCACAGGATTTTTCATTTCCCTGCTATGAAAATGTTCCCCAAAATGCCCAAAATAACGCTATTTTTCCACAGAATGAGGACAAAGGTCCCCATCCCCAAGAAGTGAAAAAAGCACTATTTTGACAAATTAAAAGGTTTTTATGAAGAAAATGTTGTAGCCAAACTGAATTTCTTTAGCAAAATATTCCACATTTTAGCAATTGGCTGATTGACGAATGGCAATGTAAGCCCTGGAAATTAATCATGATCTGTCATTACTCTAAATGTTCTGATTAATACAGGAACGTGGTTTTCTTATCTTCTTATATTGTGTAACATTTTTGAACTCTAAATCATTACAACATCTTTTCATCTTTGCCTCTGTAGAAAGTGCAAGATACGCTGGAGGCAATGGGGGTGTTCAACATTGACATGGAGATGATCGGCCAGCGACGTTTCTTTAAGGTATGATGCCTACAACCAAAAACTTGTTATTTGTATAATAAGAATGGAATAGTTTAAGTCTTATATCGGCTGTGTTATGTTTGAAATTTTATAAATGTATCTTCTGATAAAATTAAGAACAATGTGAGTTTTTATGCAACAAATGCAACCATGTTTTGATAAGAATCAGTTTCGAAACCCTATCTGCAATCGAGAGTCATGCACATTTTATCAAAATGTGACTCTGAATGGTACAAACAGGCATTTGATAAGTGGATTAGGAGGCATGAGAAATGCGTGGACGTTACTTCGAGAAGGAGAAGCGTCCAAATCAGTATTAAGATTAGCTTTAGGCCATTGTGCACGCTGCGCTGATCATAGTGGGTACATTTGATTGTGTTGCTTACATTCATACAAACTCTTATATGATATTTAATTGTACATTATATCAAGAAAAAGTGAAAAAATTATAATTATGCTGATTTTTTTTATATAATTCAGACGATGTAAGGGTAAAAAAAACTGTGGATTTATGTTTAGAAGAGACTTTCTTGAATCAGAAAATATCATAAAAGCGGAAAGTGCCGTCCTGGATTAGCTCGTGCAGACTGCACAGGCTAATCCGGAACGACACTTTACGCACATGCATTTAACCCGGTTTTCCCACGACATGCCTAAAATGTATTATGACTGTACACACAGCAGTGAGGCTTTTCATACTACCTAAAGACTATTACCGGTATCTACAATCTGTCTGTACTGAAAATTGCATGATTAGGCCCACATTTTCACCCTCTCTTTCAACCGACACAACATAATATTGAAAATACATCAACAAAATTTCTGTTCTATGAGGAATTTTGAATGAATAAATGTCTGTGAAGGTTGAATTTGTTTAAGAAAATATCTATTTTATGTGGCAATGGACTGAATTTGCACATGCAAGATTCCATAATATGAAACAGACAGTGAATGTTGAATATGTTCAGGAAATTTATACAGCATGTACCAATTTTATGTGGAAATTTTGACCTTTGAACTGAAGCATTTCCCAATACTTGTTGACTTCGGGCCCTACTTCTGTTCTCATTCCAGTTCTCGTTCATCCTGGATGACAGTCAAACCTGTGAGAAAGTCCTCAACCGCTTGAAGGGCCTTGGGGTGGGTTCCGAGCGTGATTCCTCTGTCAGGTACGCCATCCTTGTGTGCCCTCAAACTTCCGTGTATTAATGTTTCCATGGTTTAATTGAGGGTTCTGAGCACCATTCCTCTGTCAGGTTGTGTGCCCTCAAACTTTCTTGTATTAATGTTTCCATGGTTTTCTTGAGGGTTCTGAGCACCATTCCTCTGTCAGGTACGCCATCCTTGTGTGCCCTCAAACTTTCTTTTATTAATGTTTCCATGGTTTTATTGAGGGTTCTGAGCACCATTCCTCTGTTAGGTAGGCCTTCATTGTGTGCCTTTAAACTTTCTTGTATTAATGTTTCCATGGTTTTATTGAGGGTTCTGAGCACCATTCCTCTGTTAGGTAGGCCAGCCTTGTGTGCCCTCAAACTTTCTTGTATTAATGTTTCCATGGTTTTATTGAGGGTTCTGAGCACCATTCCTCTGTCAGGTTGGTCATCATTGTGTGCCCTCAAACTTTCTTGTATTAATGTTTCCATGGTTTTATTGAGGGTTCTTAGCTCCATTCCTCTGTTAGGTAGGCCAGCCTTGTGTGCCCTCAAACTTTGTTGTATTAATGTTTCCATGGTTTAATTGAGGTTCTGGGCACCATTCCTCTGTTAGGTAGGCCAGCCATGTGTGCCCTCAAACTTTGTTGTATTAATGTTTCCATGGTTTAATTGAGGGTTCTGGGCACCATTCCTCTGTCAGGTTCGCGGTCCTTGTGTGCCTTTAAACTTTCTTGTATTAATGTTTCCATGGTTCAATTGAGGGTTCTGAGCACCATTCCTCTGTCAGGTAGGCCATCATTGTGTGCCTTTAAACTTTCTTGTATTAATGTGTCCATGGTTTTATTGAGGGTTCTGGGCACCATTCCTCTGTTAGGTAGGCCATCATTGTGTGCCCTCAAACTTTCTTGTATCAATGTTTCCATGGTTTAATAGAGGGCTCTGAGCACCATTCCTCTGTCAGGTTCGCGGTCCTTGTGTGCCTTTAAACTTTCTTGTATATAATGTTTCCATGGTTTAATTGAGGGTTATGGGCACCATTCCTCTGTTAGGTAGGCCATGCTTGTGTGCCTTTAAACTTTTCTTGTATTAATGTTTCCATGGTTTTAGTGAGGGTTCTGGGCACCATTCCTCTGTAAGGTAGGTCAGCCTTGTGTGCCTTCAAACTTTCTTGTATTAATGTTTCCATGGTTTATTTGAGGGTTCTGAGCACCATTCCTCTGTTAGGTAGGCCGTCCTGTGTGTCTTCAAACTTTCTTGTATTTAAGAAATAATTTTTGATTTAGAGTTGTTTTTTTGTTCATCGGCTAAAAAACAATGGTTGGTAGTTTAAGATACGCGCATCAGAATGACAAATCATTGTTTAGTAGCCAATAAAGAATGATAATTCAAAAATTATTTTGATTCTAACTTTACCTGAAAACATTCTGCAATTACAATGTGACCAACATTTTACTGTTTTGGAACTATTTTTTTCGGGTTGGTTATTGGAGATTTAACAACAGTAAATTAAAAAAAAAATTCTGTGCATGTTATGTTTGAGTATTGTTTCTAAAAATGTATGTTCATTGTTGTTTATTGATTACTTTATTGCATTATTGTTTCAATAGTTATGTTGTGCCATAAATCCTCTGTCAGGTACTCTGTGCATGTGGTTCAAATTTTTGTGCACAATGATTGTTGTGGAATATTTTAATCTATTAATTAATAAGTATTATGCGTAGATCATTGTATTAAATGATCTGCCAGATTATTGCGTGCAGAATTGCAACGGTATTGATTAATCTGTTTACGCATATTTAGATATACATGTATAGGCACACCAGTCTTGTGAATGATGTTTGGTACGGATTAAACCAGTTTAAGCTGATTTAGTATATTGAACTTATTTCCTGGACACTTCGGTAAAGAAATAAAGACTAGTGCATATCTGTTATTTAGCCCCCCCCAAAAAAATAGTCCCGTTTCTGGTCTCCCGACCGACTACTTTTGCTGCTGACCCTACATATTTTTGGTCCGAAATAATAAAGACTGAAAAAGACTGTTACTGTGTACAACACAAACCATTCTCCCATCATAAAAAAAAAAAAAAAAAAAATACCTACCTACCGACCCTTATTTTTGGGGGCAGGAGACCAGAAACGGAACTTTTTTTTGTTGTTGACCTTACCAATATGATTAAAATTACATCCTAAAAAACGCTACGCTTCCCTTAGGCGTAGGAAGATCATGCCCTTTAGTCAGATAGGTTATTTTCTATTCTAACATGTTAGACACAGTGTTTTCTATAGACAAAGAACAACATTCACCATTGTTAAACTACCAATAAACAACCCCAAAAAATATTTTCGAAAATGTAAATTATACTTTGTAATTACGGAATAGGATTTCAGGAAATGTTATAATATAAATTATTTTCGCTTTATTGTTGTTTATTGGCTAATAAACAACAATTTGTCTTTCTGGTGCGGTATATTAAACAACTCTAAATCGAAAATTATTGCGTAAACAATTATTACTAACTGGAAGTGGAAAAAAATCACCAATATCAATTAAACCTTTAAGTCAATTAAACAAATCACTGTACAAACCACATTTGCAATAAACTTAGTTTATATTGACAGGAACATCACTAAAGCTGAACTTTGTTTTCTATAACTGGCTTATTTTGTAGTCATAGTAGAAAATAAATAAATCCCAACTGTCATTATTCTTATTTTATACCTAACAAATCCGATTCAGATATATTCAAGTGGCTTCTAATCCCAACTAGTATTTTCACACTTATTTGAGGCGTGTTGTGGGAAACCGGGGCTTAATGCATGTGCGTAAAGTGTCCTCCCGGATAAACCTATGCAGTCCGCACAGGCTAATCCAGGATGACACTCCGCTTGTATGGTATTTTCAGTTTCAAGGAAGTCTGTTTTAAACTTAAATCCACTGTAAGTGGAAACTGTCATCCCGAATTAGCCTTTGCGGACTGCACAGGCTAATCTGGGACGACACTTTATGCACATGCATTTAAGCAAGCATCCCTGCAGTCTGAATGCAATGAACAGATGGAAGCCGATAGGTCAAGGTCTGTTCATTTAGCAAGAACCCATGCAGTCTAAAAGCAATGAACAGATGGAAGCCCATAGGCCAAGGTCTGTTTTCTTTAAGCAAGCACCTGTGCAGTCTAAAAGCAATGAACAGATTGAAGCCCATAGGCCAAGGTGTGTTCTTTAAGCAAGCAGCCATGCAGTCTAAAAGCAATGAACAGATGGAAGCCCATAGGTCAAGGTCTGTTTTCTTTAAGCAAGCACCTGTGCAGTCTAAAAGCAATGAACAGATGGCAGCCCATAGGTCAAGGTCTGTTCTTTAAGCAAGCACCCACGCAGTCTAAAAGCAATAAACAGATGGAAGCTCATATGTCAAGGTCTGTTCTTTAAGCAAGCACCCACACAGTCTAAAAGCAATAAACAGATGGAAGCCCATAGGCCAAGGTCTGTTCTGTAAGCAAGCACCTGTCCAGTCTAAAAGCAATGAACAGCTGGAAGCCCATAGGCCAAGGTCTGTTTCCTGAAGCAAGCACCTGTGCAGTCTAAAAGCAATGAACAGATGGAAGCCCATAGGTCAAGGTCTGTTCTTTAAGCAAGCACCCACACAGTCTAAATGCAATGAACAGATGGAAGCCCATAGGTCAAGGTCTGTTCTTTGAGCAAGCATCCATGCAGTCTAAAAGCAATGAACAGATGGAAGCCCATAGGTCAAAGTCTGTTCTTTAAGCAAGCACCCACACAGTCTAAAAGCAATGAACAGATGGAAGCCCATAGGTCAAGGTCTGTTCTTTAAGCAAGCACCCACACAGTCTAAATGCAATGAACAGATGGAAGCCCATAGGTCAAGGTCTGTTCTTTAAGCAAGCACCCACACAGTCTAAAAGCAATGAACAGATGGAAGCCCATAGGTCAAAGTCTGTTTTCTTTAAGCAAGCGTCCATGCAGTCTAAAAGCAATAAACAGAATGAAGCCCATAGGCCAAGGTCTGTTCTTTAAGCAAGCATCCATGCAGTCTAAAAGCAATGAACAGATGGAAGCCCATAGGTCAAGGTCTGTTCTTTAAGCAAGCACCTGTGCAGTCTAAAAGCAATAAACAGAATGCAGCCCATAGGCCAAGGTCTGTTCTTTAAGCAAGCACCCACACAGTCTAAAAGCAATGAACAGATGGAAGCCCCTAGGTCAAGGTCTGTTCTTTAAGCAAGCATCCATGCAGTCTAAAAGCAATGAACAGATGGAAGCCCATAGGCCAAGGTCTGTTCTTTAAGCAAGCATCCATGCAGTCTAAAAGCAATGAACAGATGGAAGCCCATAGGTCAAGGTCTGTTCTTTAAGCAAGCATCCATGCAGTCTAAAAGCAATGAACAGATGGAAGCCCATAGGTCAAGGTCTGTTCTTTAAGCAAGCACCTGTGCAGTCTAAAAGCAATAAACAGAATGAAGCCCATAGGCCAAGGTATGTTCTTTAAGCAAGCATCCATGCAGTCTACAAGCAATGAACAGAATGAAGCCCATAGGTCAAGGTCTGTTCTTTAAGCAAGCATCCATGCAGTCTAAATGCAATGAACAGATGGAAGCCCATAGGCCAAGGTCTGTTCTTTAAGCAAGCATCCATGCAGTCTAAAAGCAATGAACAGATGGAAGCCCATAGGTCAAGGTCTGTTCTTTAAGCAAGCATCCATGCAGTCTAAAAGCAATGAACAGATGGAAGCCCATTGGTCAAGGTCTGTTCTTTAAGCAAGCATCCATGGAGTCTAAAAGCAATAAACAGAATGAAGCCCATAGGCCAAGGTCTGTTCTTTAAGCAAGCATCCATGCAGTCTAAAAGCAATGAACAGATGGAAGCCCATAGGTCAAGGTCTGTTCTTTAAGCAAGCATCCATGCAGTCTAAAAGCAATGAACAGATGGAAGCCCATAGGTCAAGGTCTGTTCTTTAAGCAAGCACCTGTGCAGTCTAAAAGCAATAAACAGAATGAAGCCCATAGGCCAAGGTATGTTCTTTAAGCAAGCACCCACACAGTCTAAAAGCAATGAACAGATGGAAGCCCATAGGTCAAGGTCTGTTCTTTAAGCAAGCACCCACACAGTCTAAAAGCAATGAACAGATGGAAGCCCATAGGCCAAGGTCTGTTCTTTAAACAAGCATCCATGCAGTCTAAATGCAATGAACAGATGGAAGCCCATAGGTCAAAGTCTGTTTTCTTTAAGCAAGCGCCCATGCAGTCTAAAAGCAATAAACAGAATGAAGCCCATGGGCCAAGGTCTGTTCTTTAACTGACCTACCCTAAAAAAAGCCCTTATTTTACTTTTTTCCAATAAGTACATGTTTGTTGGATCAATACCGGTAAGTGTTTTGTTTTGATAGCATCCACTTCAAAACAATGTTTTATGATATTAGTGACATGTTTTGAATATTCATTCAGTTTTAGAATCTTCAAGTTGACCATTTACCCACACAAAAAAAGAAAAAAGAATTCCCTACCTACCTACCATAATTTTTTTGGGCACGTAACCTAAAACAAACATAATTTTTTTTACGCCTAACTACAGTGGCTACATTTATTCCTCGAGTTCTCTTTCCTACCTTGACTGTCTCATACAGTGGCTACATTCATTCCTCGAGTTCTCTTTTCTACCTTGACTGTCTCATTTCTGTTCACAGCGTTTTCCCGTCCACGCTGTACCATGGCTACAAGGCTGTTGATAACGCTGATTCCTTATACTGCAACGACGACTCCAGTCCGGAGAAGAAACAGTAAGTTTGTATGGGAAACTCTTGCAAGAATCTTGCACTTCCTGAAAGCTTTTCCGAGATTGTGGCCATTAAAGCTTTTTCTTCTCTGCAAACATGTATTTGAATGGTATTGATAGTTCATTTCTTTCCAGTATAATTTCATAATAGTTATCATATGAGTGGGGAAAGATACAGAGAGAAATAACAGGGTGCTTCACCCTGTTCCTTTTTTGATTCCGGGCTGCTTCCCCTGTGGGATAGTCAACTAATTATTCTTTAGAAATTTGATGCATATTATATAAATAACACCTTGCTGAGAGGGTGATATAAAATGATATCAACCCAAGAAATGTTATATCAACTGAGAGCGGTAGCCAGAGGTTGATATGACTTTTCAAGGGTTGATATTATTTATATCACCCTCTCAGCCATGTGTTATTTATTTTATTAAACCGAACAATCCGTAAAACACATTGAAATGATAAGCTTCGTGATTTACTTACATTTACTTTAATGTAGACTCTACTGTAGTAATAAATGCTGCGTAAGCCGAGGCTTGACCTTTCCATATGCACAATACGATAGTTATCTAGTTAAACAGTTGCAGAATCAGCCTTCCGTTTTTTCCAATTCTGCGCAGACATGATCTTAACTTTTACCGGCATGACCATTTAGTGTGTACATGCTCAATTTAGACGTATCGATATGAAGTTTTTACAGCGCTTTAGTTAAAATCAGTCATAAACATGGCGAAATTTGGGCGAACGTTATCGTGTGATTCAAAAAGGAATAATACACAGTTGATGGAAAGTTTTTAATGGATATTCAGGTCACGTATTCAGATCACTTAATGCATAAATGTGTGGCATAATCTGTAAGCAAAATGTGCAGTGACGACACAAACCAGTTTTCACCGTTTTTCAATGGACTGATATGAATACATAGGATTGTGTTGTGTCATGTTTAAACACAGAATTAAAGAAACTATGCGTCGGTGATGTCTAAAATTATTTTGGATGCCAATATTGGATATAGGTAGGTTTGGAGACAAAATACGAATTTGAAGATACGTTCTGACCAGTCATGGCGTTTTCGAAAACACATCGTGTTTCTGGTTAGCACGGTTCACATGAAAAATTTAAATAAAAAAGGTTAAGCTTAGTGGATACAAAAAGGAATTGCAAATGCTTGTAGCTGGATATTAATTGTAAAATGCTGTGGATCAAGATCAGCACTTTTGAGGTAAAAGTTTCATAGTCGTTCATTTTTGTTTTGTTTAAAAAAAATCGGTGTTCTATTTTTAGCTCCACGCGGGGGTGATATGAAAAAATATTACCCTGTGATATAACTTTTGGTATATGGACAAAATACACAGAGTGGTCATGTGAGGTGTAATAATTGCAAATATTCAAGGAGAAATGAGATGACTGTATTTAAAAACCTGAATCATAAGCATTAAAATGATAAAAACCCTGGATTAACCATAATATAAGATTAGGCCAGAGAACTGATTTGATGGCTTTCCCCCCTGCTCCTTTTGGGCAGGACCCTATAACTGTTTCTGATTTTTCCCTGATACGCTTATGTTTAATACTCGTTCCTTCTATATTACCCAGCGACTAACAAGAAATGCTAGTTGATTACCCTGCATGCATAATATTTGTTTCAGTTGGGTATTCTTTATTTCCACCCTGTATTTGCCAGTATGCTAGTCTTAAAAATAATGTTCCTGTGCAGTCACAATGTGACTGTGAGAACAATGGGAATAGAGTATGTGGCATATTTTTGTTGGCTAACCATGCTTCTTTGTCATCTCAATTCACGGCCTGTAAACACTGGCTCCACCTCTTTTTGGAGGTGATATATGTGTAGTCAAATTATTTCTACGTGGAAATGCATTGCCCGATTTGTAAAATAGAGCTTTAAATTAGTGTATTATAGAAAAATCCAGATCCACCTCTTAACTCTGTTTACGTTTTTGACTAATTTCCTGTTCTGAGCTCCACCTCGGAAGGTGCATTGGCTCAATTTCCATTCACCTCCAAAAAGAGGTGGAGCCAGTGTTTACAGGCCCTGCAATTGCTCCTACTGTTTCATTACTGGTAACATTGTTTTCAGCCCTGAAAAGCATAGACCTAGGGGAATGTATGATATTTCACACTGACTCTGGTCTTGATGTGCTATTAAATGTCATAATGATTTTGTGATCAGTGCCGTCATTTCGCATCGAAAGTGCAAGTTTCACATCTTTTTTGCTCATTATCGGTGACTGAAATATTTGTTTAATGTCATTTTTGCAAGGACTGCTTTTATAAGGCAGAACTATATGCTATATACCTTTCTAGCAGTCACAGAAAATGGAATAGACAATGATCAAATCTCCATTGTCAAAGTTTGAAAAAAATCTATGAATACAGGCTGGCCACTTGAATAATTATAATTATTAAAATACAAAATGTAGCAATAAATTAAATAACACATTCTGATGACAACTGTCTGCACTGTATCTGTTTCTAACTGTCAGTTTGATTTTGCTTTAACTATTTGGTGGACTTTTTATGTCAAAAAGAGTTCTTGGTTACACCAAATTTTTATAAGAAGACATTTCTCCCTGTAAAATCCTAAAATGTAAAAAATATAACAACTTCACCTCACTCGTTTGTCAACTATTTTCTGATAAAATGTTATGATTTCTTGAGCATTTATAATAAAATACTGCACAAAAAACAAATACAAACTATGGGTATAGGTCTGTCTTCTAATATTAAATAAATGTAATTAAGGACCCTATACTTTCGCATGAACAAAGTGTACTCGTACACTCTCTCCTCATTACCAGTTATTGTTCCAGTAAGTACGCTTCAAACATGAAGTCATCTTTTAATAAAAAAACATTGTAGTGGTAAAAGAGGGCCAAAAGATGTATATAAATTGTATTGTACTTTATTACTATTTGTTTAATTATTGTGTTTTATTTTATGCCAACCAATATACAGGTTCTCTCAGTTTACAGCAAATGCTTTAAATGTAGTGAAATACTGTATAAATACTATTTTTTTGCGGGGATTTAATTTTGGCCATGTAGGCAGTCTGACACTAAAGAAAGCGTCAACTTTAACTTTAGAACTAAGGCTCTACTCCTTTAACCCTCTGACATTGTAATGTACTCGGCAGATTTGTGTGCAGTGCCAGAGACAACTTTGACAAACAATCAGAACTGTTAGAAATGTGATGCTGTAAATATTTATGTCTCCTCCAATGTAGTGGGTAGAGAGACATATTGATTTTGTGCTGGACAGTTGTATATCTGGATGGATGGATGGATGGATGGATGGGTGGATGACTGGACTCCTGATAACAAAATTATGATGAAACATCCAGATGTAAGAATATGTTACACATGAAAAAGAGCTTTTTAACAACACTTAATAAGCATGTGATGTTTTAGGTTTCAGATGCAAGTTAAGGAAAAGCAATATATTTTTATCTATTTTAGTCTCTGTTTGTTTACGAACAACACTATGTCCAAAGTGTTATTTTGCTTCTATATATATCAAGGGTGGAAAACCAGAAGGTGCTAACTGCAATTGAAATCAATAGCAGTTAGGACCTTCTGGTTCTCAACCCTCGATATAATGTACTTTTCTGTTTGAAGTTTGTGGCGAACAGGTTAAAATTGTCATTTGACAAACTGTGACTTGTTCTGGGCCCGTATTCACAAAGCTCCTTAGGGAAAACTTAAGTAACTTCCTTAAGTCTCTGGAGGCGTATATGTCTTTTTGCATTAAAATGATTCAAACTAGTTAATATGGCATATGTTTTTCATATTTTAACCTTTTGGTAACAGAAGTAATTGGATTTCACATAGAAAATATGATCTAAAATTTCACATTAGTACCACTTTAGTTGAGATTTCCCTTAGGAGCTTTGTGAATACCAGCCCTGTTGAAGAAATGAGACGCGTCATAGGAAAACCGGACTTATGCATGTGGGCAAAGTGTTAGTCGCACAACCAAAAAGTGTCAGTCGCACAACTAAAAAGTTGCAGTCAGCACAGGCTAATCCAGGACGGCACTTTCCGCTTACAGTGGATTTATGTTTAGAAGATTTATACATTTATAGATTAATCATCACAAAACTTGCTTACAACATTTGTCCCAATGATATCTGGGACAAGTTTAAAACCAGGTCACATGGGGTCAAAAACTAGGTCACCTGGCCATATAATACAAAAGAGATATTCGGCGTATGTTGTAAATGTTTATGAAGAATGTAAATTGCATATCCAACATGAATATTTAAAAATGATGCATATGTTGATTTGGTTTATAAACAAACAGTCTCCTTTCTTCATAGATCGTTATTCTGCATGCATTTAGTATAATTTTTTGATATTATTTAAAATAAAATAAATAAGTAAATTTTCATTATCAAATAGCTAACTAATATTTTCATGTGGCTAGCTACTAAAACAGTAGTATGAAATGTTTCTATAAGTGAAATACATAAAAAGAATATCATGATCTCATGAACTGATGCCCCATGTTTTTAATCAGTGCTAGAGTCCGTTTTTTCTGAACTGTCAAAACATGAATAATTACATGGTGGTTGAATGTGTTATTTTTAGAATTTGACTTTCGTCGCAGTTTTCTGTCGTATTTACGGGTATTGATTAGCCTTTATGATATGCAAAATACATGATAAATGACATAAGCAATTCTGCACTGACACAAGTCGGAATGGCCGAGTGGTTTGAAGACGAAGAACATCGGTTGTTAACCGAGCGCTCCGGGTTCGAATTCCAGACAGGTATATTTTTTATTTCTTTATTTTAAGGTTTTTTTTATCACTGTACATTGTTTCAACAGGATTGCTTATAGTAAATAATGATTTCCAAGAATAAAATGATATAAAAAACACCACAGAGACTAACATGACAGACAAAGACGATCGAGAAGCGCTTAATTGATTTTGTTTTTCAGTTGTTATGTTATGAATTATTTATTTTATTTTATATGACAAAAAAAACAAAAAACAACGCATATATAGAAATAAAAATTAAAAAATGTGTATAATAATGCTTTTGAACATCTAAAATAAACCTTTTTGTTCAAAGTACCTTTTAAATGACGGGACTCGAACCAGCAAAAGCTAAGTTGGCGTGGCGAGCAATATACCACTAAGCTATTCGCTCTTCAATATTTTATAGGTAGAAGTTACTGCTGTGTTGAAAACCCTGCTTTAAATATCATACACTGCAGGTAGTATTTTCTACCCGGTACCCGAAGCATGCTATCGGAAAATCATGAATGCTGGTCGAGGATATAAATAACGAATTCAACCACCATGAAATTATTCAAGTTTTGACAGTTCAGAAAAAACGGACTTTACTTGAATAACTCAAACAATTCAGACTTATCTGCTCATCAACATCAGTATGTTTATCTAGACAAAGTAAAACTAAGCATTTTTCAATTACAAAGAAATATAAATATTTGAAGCGTATTTCATGATTAAATTATTTTAGTATACAATCCATTTATTCATAGTCTATATAAAAACAAAGTCTGTTTGTAGATTGAATAGCCTCTACACGATAATTTGGTAGAAGCATCAGTATTTCACAAGAAAAACAATGATGCAGAGCATGATAAGCCGCAGTGAAACTAAGAAAAGTCCATATGTTTAATGTATCTTAATTATGTAATGTCCAAACAATTTACTGATCTCGCCTCCTCATATTTTTCATTAGTGATTTTTTTAAATCTAAATAATTTATAAAGTATTTGTCAGGCAAATCAAAATTTACTAGAAGTTACATTGTTTCCAAGACAATAATGACGAGAATGAATATGAGCGTGTAGTGGATTTTAAGCGTTTATATACTATGTGTGCCAAATGAAAACACGCATCAGGGAGCATTCAACACAATTGAAAATAATGAATTTGACTTCATTTTGTGATAACAAAAACGTAAAGTTATATTAAATAGTGGCGTATAAGATAATATTCCTTTGGGAAAATACGTCTCGAGCGTTTTTGTGTATAACTATTATAGTTTATAAGGCATTCATAAAATGCACGTAAAGTAAAAATACCAAATTTAATTCAAATTAAATTACGATGTCCAAAGCTTTCACCAGTGTGTCTATTTATAAAAAGATGCAAAATCTATTTATACATTGAGTAGCCTCTACAGGAGAAGATAAGAGAAAATGTAAATCTAAATAATTCTTAATAAATAAATATATCAACCGTTATTCAAATTAACATGCATTGTGAGTTTATAAATATAAGTAATTCTCCATTCATTATTAATCTTATTGTCTATGGTTCTCTGGATGCTTGTTAGAACGATTCTGTGTTGTTGACGTGTATACTATTAATAACCAGTCAGCGAGTGTATTCTATGGAATGTTGCCTATGAAATATGCGATAATAACGGGGGATTTTCACAAGGTCATATTACACGGCCTGTAAACATTGGCATGTAAATTGAAAATGAAAATTGAGCCAATGCAACTTTCGCTTAGGGAGTTAAGAACTGGAAATTATGTAAAACATAAACAAAGTAAAGATGTATGTCTGGATTTTTCCACATTGGCTCATTTTTCGGTGTAGCTGTCTAAGATCATGTTTGACCTAGATTTCTTGCGATAATTATGCAGCGGGAAAATTGAATGCCAATAGAATTGGGCAAATTTTATAATTTTAGGGAATGCAAACTTCAAACAATGGTTTAACGTATACCAATAACTGTTGCATACTTTTGGGGATTAAAAATTTACATAATTGTTTACATAAGCGGTTAAAATGAAGTTATAAACATTTATCCTGCTACTTACCCAAACTGTGACCTAATAAAGCGGTGACCGTATAAACTTGTTGATATCCGGCAGTAGATCACGTGACTGTGATATACCGTCAATAGGTATTCCTACGCGCCGGATAACAACATTGTCGAGAATGACACAGCATACAGTCTACTTACAAGAGTTTTTCATCGATACAAACTTTGTGTTGTCTAGTTTAACAGAGTTAACCAACAAATGAGTTGTTTGTCCTCACATTCCATTTGACTGGTTAACAACAACTTCCTTCCAGCTCCATTCCATTTCAACACATTTGAATCTGATGCAAGCGGATTATTCTTTGTGGATAGACTTTCTTTGGTCAACCAACAGAGCATATTCATCAAAGAAATAACCTTTTATATTAATTTCCGATGAAAAGAAATGAAAAAAAGTTATCAAAATTTTAACGTATAACTAAACATTTTATTATTTATTTCACTTTCAGTTACACTGTCCTCCACCCACAACTAATACTATCCGAGTAAATCGTAGAAAATTGAAAAGGGATCAATCTCACTGTTTCCATTCGAGGCAAATATTCCATACACTTTTTATCTGAATGCTATTGCATAATATAATCCATCCAAAACACAGAAACACTAAATATTTATTCCGATTTCATGTATTTTAAACTGCAAAACACTCGCGTTTTGGTTTGACTACATTGTGTAAACTTACAACTCAAAATGAATGACGTAGTTGGTGTGACGTAGTTTAACTCTTTAAAAACCAATATAATCTGGTTTAAAACAAAAGCAGATTTACTACGTCATTTTCGTGTCGTACTGACATCAGCAAATGAGATTTATTAATATTTTACTTTTGCTTTTTGAAAAAGGTGATTAAGAAATAGAGAACTATTTTTTCCGGGTAGTACGCATTCATGCAAGCAAGTTATTAGGTCGAGTCCTGTCTATAATTTTTTTTTTAATTTACAACTTTTGTGTTTGGTGTTTTTTAATTTAATTGAATAGAAATCAGGATAAATCAGGATAAATAGAATACACGGTAGGTGCCGGGAAGGAGAAATTTTATCCGGTTCGGCCCGAAAACAAAAATAGGGCTCGCTAAAGCTCGCCCTATTTTCATTTTCTAAGCCTCACCGGATAAACTTTCTCCATCCCGGCACCAACCATGTATTCTCCATATCCTCGACATATACTCTAGAACTGAGGCTAATTATCAAACGTATTTTCTCATTGTATGCCATAAACAGAATGCTATATTCATTCACGTAACGAAATAACTATTTTGTTTAGCCTACATTTATATTAGCACTACGCTCTATAAATAGCAATTATGCAATGTTCCCATTCATAAATCTGATTCACAGAGTTGCCGTTCCATGTAGCCCATTGATTCTAGCGAGTGAAGAACATTCCAGAAACAGTAGTGTCATTCTAAAAATAGCGCGCGTAGCTAGAAACAGTGTATAGCTGTGTTAATATATTCGTACATGCATCAATAATAGCGTTCAGAGAATCATAAACCTAAAAATTTAAATAAATGGGAAATTTATATTTATAAACTTGCTGTTAATTTGAATTAAAATTGTGGTTACAATTTATTAACAATTATTTATAATTGCATTTTTCTATTAACTTCTCCAGTAGATGTTATTTAATCTGTAAAACAATGCTACATTTTCAATAGATAAAATGTTATGAAAGAAGATTCGGAATACGTCGAATTGTTATTCGTGTAGCATGAATACACAATTTGCAGTACTAATTATACACAGGAAGCCTTGATATATCATATTTCTACTGATATAATTTAAAATCGTCATAGTCTAATGAATTTCATGTTTGCGTTATCAAAAATAAAGTCTTAACATTTCAAAAAACGCTGAATGTTCCCTTACTATTGCTTTTTATTGGGATACTCAGTATAAATACTTATTTGACTTCAAATCGTTATTATATTAGATAACTAACCTGAATGGTATATTACCGGTACTATAAATAACTATATAGACTCGTCTGATACATAATAATTTTAATTCATTACCGAAAATATTTTCTTACATTGTTAATTTGTTAAATCAGCTTGACAAATTCAGATAACAATTATGTAACCTAAATTATTTTGGTTATTCATATATCACTGATGTAAAAATGGAGCTGTATGATTGGTTTATTCACAGCATAGATATTAATGATAATTTTATTTAATTTTTCAATTAATAAATTTATCTCAAATTAGTCCGAGAAGTTTTCTTATAGTGTCCGAAAAATCTGGGGTCCAATAAGTCTCTTAATATTGGTGGGGACCAAAATATCTGGGGTCTGAGAAGTCACGTAACAGATCATTTTGGCCGTCTGTTTTGGTAATTTTTAAATGACATCTCAATATTAATTGTAATGCCGATTGTCTTTTTTAAAGACATTTATTGTTTCCATTCACCTCCGAAAAGAAAAGGAACCAATTTTGTACAGGCCGTGGTGGGGAATTCTTTTAAACTAGCTGATGCAATGTTAGGATTTATTCATGTGGGACTACTGTCTGGAAATTGTCACAACATTTGACAGGATGTTGAGAAAGGTCCAAAGTTGGGTTAAACAGCTACGCCGAACACTGTGAACACTGTAGAGGCCACATTTTTAGCCAAATCTTAATGAAACTTGCTCAGAACAGTTTTGTTCATTAGCTTCAGGTGAGCGACCTAGGGCCTTATGGCCCTCTTGTTAAATTATGTGAGATGAAAATTAATTTGTGGGCCATTTAAAATAAAAGAAAATTTAACGGAAATCAATGTTAAATGCTATTATTACTTGTATTCCTCGACATTATTGCAACTAAAAATATATATTGTAAAAAATGTAGAAAAGTTCTATAGAAATGAAGGCATGTAAATGTAATTATTGTTAGGATGCTGCGTTCACTCAAATCCGCTATGCTTCTTGATATAATGTAGTGGTAACAGAATATATATATCGTGAGTTGCGACGCTGATATCTCCCCTCCCCTTCAATTTATGTTGTTTAATGGTTTAATAAACATAGCTTCACAAAAAAAACAGGATCATAAGAATTAATTCTCTGTAAGTTTAATACCAGTACAGAATTCTTTTATTTTAAAGTTTGTCATTTAGATTTGAGTGTGCATGAACAATTATTTAACAAAGTTAAACCATTTTTAATAATCCATCCACACTGTAATTTTCAAATGGAAGGTGCATGTTTTTGTTTACTTAATTTAACACATAGTTTTTTTTTACTTAATTTAGCACAATATACATTTCTTAGTCTGTAACAAGTCATTATTTGGGCAGGAAGAGAATTATTAAGATGAAGAATTTGTGTAACAAATTTTACAGTTTTAAAAGATTGACCGTCGACCATTTACTTCTAGAACCATGTACTTACAAAAAAAGACAACGTATTACGTAATTGCTTCTTAATTACAAAGGCACAAAGTATGTTTGTTTTCCCCAATGTTGTAGCATTGTTTGAATGTTTCTACTTTCAGGGAAAGTCGAGCGCGTGATGTGTTTGTGAAGTCCATCAAGTCCAGACTGGTCGTTCAACAGGTATGAGTTATGGACAGCTTCTATAAGACATTACTATGAACTACCATGTTAAATATACAAATGTAAACAAAAATTAATTCTCCAAACATGAAATGAGGCGTGTCTTGGGAAACCCGGGCTTAATGCGTGTGCGTAAAGAGTCGTCCCGACACTTTCCACATACAGTAGATGTTTATAAGTTACTTCCTTGAGAAGAAAAACCATAAAAGCTGAAAGTACCTTCCTTCATTAACCTGTGTGGACTGCACAGAGTAATCTGGGACGACACTTTATGAACATGCATTAAGCCAAGTTTTCCCACAACATGCCTTAAATATAAACAAAAACTATTTCTCCAAACATGAAATGTTTTCAAAGGAATAATGGAAATAATGTTTGATGTTTCCATATCTTCTCTTCGACGACATATGGTGGAGGGCATGTCTTAGAATACTGTACCCTGCTAGCACCATACTACACGCATATCATATGCCATGCACAAGTACAAGATTACCATTTTGAATAAGTAGTAGATTACCATTTTGAATAAGCACAAGATTACTATTTTGAATAAGCACTAGATTACTATTAAGAATAAGCACTAGATTACCAGTTTGAAAAATAAGCACTAGATTACCATATTTGAATGACCACTAGCTTTCCATTTTAAATAAGCACTAGATTACGATTTTAAATAAGCACTAAATAATCATTTGAAATAAGCACTAGATTTCCATTTTAAATATGCACTAGTTTATCATTTTGAATAAGCACTAGATTACCATTTCAAATAACCACTAGATTTCCATTTTAAATTAGCACTAGATAACCATTTAAGTTGAATACAAACTAGATGACCTACTATGGTAAATAATAGTTAGTTAACCAACTTTGAAATTTACCTCCTTGACAATCATTGGGTGTGTTTTCAGGTGGTGAACACAGTGACAGCCGATGCGTTGTTTACGTTCGACTACCTCCTACTGCTGATATTGGCGGGGTAATGATGTTGATAATATGTCACAATATTCATATTTTAAGCCACTTGCAGTCATAGAAATTAGCAGTTTGGCCAGGCAAGCCCATAATCGTATATTATCACTTAAGAGCACAGAAAATACTACAAGCTCCCGATATAAAACTGAGAATCTGTGCTATCCCGGTGTGCTAACCCGGTTTAAATTTACCTGTGGAGGGCTTACGGACTTGTGCTAATTTCGAGCACTTGCATTCACTTGTTGTTGTTAAGAAATTTACATCCTTCTCGTTATAAAAGTAATTTTGTAAAAGTTTTATTTACAGAAATTGTTATTCAGCAATAGCCATTTTCAATGTTTTCTATACAAAATGCAAAACTAAGGGACCTGCATAAAGAACAAAAATACATTCAGGATTATTTTAAAGCATAATAAATTGCGTGTTATATTCAAATGATATTTTAAATGGTGATGAATGGTCAGGATAAGTAATTAATGGCAAATATTTTGCTGACTCTTATAGTTAATTGTATGTGAAATTGTACAGTGCTGCACCAGAAATGCATGGATCACAATTATTTTGATTTTCAGCTTTCAGTAGTCGCTTTTTAAAGCACTGCCTGAGGTGTTTTAAATCAGAAATACCATACATAGAATGTATACAAGTCATTAGAAAAAACACAATTTTATATATACCCTTTTGCATATTTCCAAAAAACAACGTCTGAAAAGTGACAGAAAACCCTTTGCATATTTCCAAAAAACAAAGTCTGAAAAGTGACAGAATATTGTAAATACTCATACCTAATTAGTTTGATACTTACTTCCATATCAAATGTCAAACTATCTGACATCTAGTGTATTATTTTAGTCAATAAAGATTTATACAGACCTTCATTTTACCCTTTTTTCATTGATGATTAGAGCAACAAGTCCTACCATAGCAGCAATAAATCTGAAAAGCTTGGTCAAAGACATTGTGTCAAGGAATTCTTTTGGTATTGGTGCCTTTTGTAATTTACTAGTGTACAAATTAATACTCAAGTCAGAACCATCCTATTTTCTGTCCTATAAAATTCAGGCCACCATTGCAAATATTTTCATGTTCACACAATCTCATTAAAATCAAATCATAACATTGTTAGGATCTGAAGACATCGTATAACAGGTCACGTTTAAATGACCTTCCAAACAATAAAACATCAGCCCTGCTGCGCCCAATGAAATTGCCTTTTGCACAGCAATGTTTGGCCACGGTTTTTGAAAAGTGATGCATTGCCAGCTGATCCTTGGGATAATCATTTACAGTTTATTTTCACGGGGTAACAATAGATATAGTCGTACCTTAGGTGAGTAAACATCCAAAGTTCATGTTAATTTTGTGCATAGTATTTGTGGTTTATATATGAAGTTATACCGCAAGATTTTGAAGGCAACAGTTTGATTAGCTATTAAAAAGGTCATCTGAACGTGACCCCTAATTCGAAGTCATCAGATCCAGTCAGCGTATCATATAGTAGCGTCAGACTGGAGATGATTTTATTGAGATCGATGTTCACACAACATGTTACCTATTAGTAATACTCAAGGCAAAACAATCCTATAGTCTAGCCCAGGGCTCAGCCTAGGGTAAAATTTTATGGAGAAGTGACTTCTCCCTCAGGTCAATTTAGGGAGAAGTGAAGCCACTTTAAGGAAAAGTGTTTTCCGAAAAGCACTAAATCATAATTTTTCGTGTTATAACCATCATCATCATCATCATAATCATCACCACACATTAATTACAAAATATTTTCAAATTTTATTACATCATTTTTCTTGCAATACACACCGCAAGGCCCAGAGGTTTCATATTTGGTATGTAACATTGCATAGTGGTTCTCTACAAAGATTGTTCAAATGATGCCCCTGGGGTTAAAACTGGCAACGCCCTGGTGGTCACATGGTTTATATAGACTGTTGATTTCATTGTAAATTTATCCGATTTTAATTGAAGCTCAAGCCTAAAGGTACCATTATTTTCTGGAACCTGTGAAAAACTTGGATGTCTTTAATTTCTACTCAATCCGTTTACCGTCTTCGACAAAACAATTCATCAAACAGACACGTTTTACAGACAATTATCAAACGGCATTACACCTACCTGTTTGCTCAGAAAATACAGACAACGTCAATTAACAACAATAACTGCCTCTTAAATCCTGCTAATTGCTTGTTATTGACATCTTATCCATGTAATTGCACTGCCTGTACACAGAGAATGACGTCACAAATGTCTCAAAGAAGCTCGAATAAGCTTACTTCTGCGTGGATAAATGCCTATTACGCCGTCTTTTCAGTCATATTGCAAAGCGTAGGTATACTATGCGTTTTATTTGGCTAGTATTGATTTTACTGTGCGAAGAAACTCCGCCCAAAAGGTGGTGCTACACGGTGACTGCGGCTTAGGAATAACTGTAAATTGTAAAAATTTGCGGCGAAGTGACACTCGCTTTCATCTTTAGAACAGCGACTTGAATATTTTGAGTGGGTGTACATGTTCCTAGACGACTGAAAAACGTATGAGATAAGCTTCCCCAGCGGAAATGGTCGATATGCTGCAGTTAACATAACAATCATTAGATACAATACATGCGACTCGGGCGACTACACAGCTTTTATGACGCGTGTTTGATAAATAATTATTACTAGGCAAAGTTAAAAAAGATGGCGCAGTGGACTTCTCTTTGATGAAATTCAATGGCGAAGTCAATGGGTCCTGGGCGAAGTTATCGCCACGTCGCCCTCACGGCTGAGCCCTGTAGCCTATTAAATTTCAAAAGCTAATATTTTCATGTTCAGACAACATGTCACTGATTATTTCTTCTGTTCCGTTTGGCCATAGCGCTATGCATGACGTCTGTAATTATTTCGTTTTCAGTTTTATTGCCTGCGTGGGTCTAGTAGAGAACAGCTCCGTTGCTCTTGTAGCCAGTATGCTTATCTCACCACTTATGGTACGTACACGACCCACAAGATTGCGGAAAAGAATTGATATGGGACTGCACAGTTTAGTTTTGTTCAGATATATGTTTGAGGTCACATTAAATTTTATGGATTTAATGGATTTCAGTTTTTACTTCAAACCACGTCAATATTTTTACGAATATCTTTTAATAAAAAATATACTTTGCTCATAATGTTGAAATACCATTCATAAGTAATTGCACTACAATATATGTATTTCATTTAGTGATTGGAGGCTTTTTACTGAAATACGTAATTGAATATGATGAAATAGGAATTTAATGGGTGAGTTTACTAAGGTGAAAATAAACACCAATAAGTAATGTTTATCACCCAACATGTATATCACTTGATATATCTATTTATATGTATACAATGTATTTTTCATCTTGACATGCATTTCTGGCCATTATATTGTTGATTATGTTGTAGTTACACAGAAAGCTAGTTTAATTTCAAAAATGTTGGTGATAATTCTTGTCCAGAGGGCAGTAGTAATGTTTGACAAATGCTGGTCAAATAAAAAGATTTCAGACGGTTAATAGTATTCTAAGTAAAATAAGTTTGCAACAAAAATAACACTTGATATATTTCATTTAGTCATCATGAAATAAATAGCATTTCATGTCCTCTTATAGTACGGGTCCTTTCCTTTACAGACAGTTAACTAGTAAATATCAGCATCATGCTTGGTATAAATGTCCCAATGTTAATGTAAAATACAACTAATAAACAATGTTGTGTTTTCACTTTAAGATGCTTTTTATATTTGCTAACATCCTAGTTTATATATGCAATCTTGGCTCCAGGGCAATTAATAAGTCAGGCTGACCCATGCAAGTTGATGTAAATGGATCTTGTCTAATTAAAAAAAAGCGAAACTCCAGTTGCGACAGCAGGAGAGAACTCTTATTAGCAGCCCGAGGTCTTTTATTTATGGCAAGTGACCAATTGCCAAAAACAATACACAGGACATCACAAAAACACATAACAAACACAAAACACACATGAACAAAAGTGGGGTCACCGCCTTGGAACGGTCAATGCAAAGCATTGGGGATTTAAACCGGTTTATGTGCGCATGAACCTCACACTTGGCCCAGAATTAATCTGCTTTGATGCAAATATTCTGGAATTCTCTTGTTCAAATGGTACTGGAACAGTGTTACTCTGGCCGCTAAAGAATTCCAAATACATAAGGATCAATCTGTATGTATAAGGAGGCGTGTGATTATATACAAAATACATAAGGATCAAAATTGTATTAGCAATTCATAAGATTGAAAGAGACTAACATTGACATATGTATTGTGACACAAGGTGTGAAATTCCTGGACTGTCACAAGATGTATTTCAGCAAAAGTGTTTGATAAGGAAGTTTGTCAGAAGCTCAATATAATTTATAATTACCCCCCCCCCCCCTTCAAAGATGGTGGGTTATATTGGTTTGCTAATGTCGGTCTGTCTGTCGGTAGACCACTTTAGTTTCCTCTGTTAAGTCCAACAGTTTTTATCCAATCCTCACCAAACTTTCTTGAAAATGTTTGTGGCCAAATCTCCCCAGGAATTGTTGAGTTTAATGGCCCTTGAATGATCTACAATTGGCATTTTTAGACGTTTCTGCTCTCTAAGTTGAACAGTGTTTGTCTAGTCCTTACCAAACTTCAGGAAACTGTTTGTGGCCATAATATCTTGGCCAAGTTTGATAATCAGCCAAATTGCCCCAGTAACGGCAGAGTTATGACCCTTGATTTTACCTGAAATTGACCGTTTTGGCAGTATACACTCTCAATGTCCAACAGTTTTCATCCAATCCTCACTAAGTTTGATATTATAAAGATTGCATTTAACCTAAAGGTGGCATAACTGTTTTACAAACAGCTCTTGTATAATTCTGATCTACCTCATTTCAGGGCCCTATTCTTGCCGCTACCTTTGGACAGGTCATCAAGAACTACGAGCTTCGTAACTTAGGCATAACTTCCGAGCTGAAGGGGCTTCTAATATGTTTGGTCACTGGTAAGAGATTTCATAAATAATTCAGATTTGCTATAGCTTTTTAATGTAACAGCTTAATCACATGTTTTGTTTCACAGTGGTGTAATAAATGTGGTGTCTTCCTTGCGGGGAGCGTGCACGTGAACTCATTCAAACTTTACTGCTTCTACCCAGGAAATGTACATGAATTAGTCTCCATAGCCTCAGTCTTCCCACACTCTGATTCTGATTCCCTACAGCAACAGAGTCGCCAGGAACCAAAAGCCAGCGTCCTACCACTAGACCACTACTCCCACTATGCAATGAGTTGAAATGTACAGATTTGTTTTCAATGCTCCAGGTTTCCTGTTTGGTCTGGTCACGGGCGGCATCGGCCTGAAAGGTGCATCCTGGGGCAGCTCTACGGAATGGCCGACGTCTGAGATGGTCTCCAGGTATGATCACTCAAAAAATAAAACACAACTTAAGCAGGTACATGTAAAACATTTTCATTGAATGTGGCATAAATTGTCACCATGTTTAATATTGGTATTTTATGCACATAGTATACATTATTTTGCCCAGCTTTTAGCATTGAATTCATTTTATATACTTTATAATATTGATCATAAAAATGCAGTATGTCTTGAAGTAACATTTTAAAATGGGTTGCATGCATAAATATTGACTGTCGACGTGAAGAGACTCATTTTTGTCCTAAAAGGAAGATATTGTTGGTTAATGACTGTGAGGGTAACTACTGTACCAAAATGGTGCTGTATATGCATAATTTGATGTAGTTATGAAATTGCTTTTCAGGGTACGTAATATGATTAAAATAGTGTAGATATTTTCTTGCAGAGGTATCACTATATGAAAATGTGTTTAATTTACACAGCATGCATTAAACAACCAATACATTTCCTTTCAGGGGTATGCTGAGAGCCCTATGGGTGGGTGTGCTCATTGCTGTACCATCAGGGGCTGGGGTGGCCCTCTCTGTGCTGGGCGGGAACGCTGGGTCCCTTGTGGGTGTGGCCATTTCTGCCTCACTCCTCCCTCCCGCCTGCAATGCAGTAAGGATGGAAACTTCATACTTATTCATTGGAATTGTTTGAAACTTACTTAATGGTAGTTATTCCTTACTAGATTTTAGCTCGTTTTTTCAAAAAAGAAGGCAAGCTATTCTACTCGCCCTGGCAAGCTATTCTACTCGCCCTGGCGTTGTCATCCGCGTCCTGTCTAGGTTTAAGTGTGTTGGTAAGCTAGTTTCTCAGGAATGGCTTGAGGGCTTTCATACAATTTTAAAAGGTGTATTCCCCATAATATTAAAATGAACCTATTGGCCAAGTTTGGTAACTCTAGCTTGAAATTTGTCAAAATTATGGGCCTTTTTACACTTAAAAATTTCACACTCCCACGGATGGGGTGACGACATAATCTTTTGATTTCCACTGTCTACCTACTTGATACATTGATACCCTACAGTGATACTTTACTTGGAATTGCATGTGGGGTGAGGTGGATGAGGTCAAGGTCACTGTTACTAAAATTAGAAAAAAAATGTTTTTGTTCAAGTACTTCAGAACAAATTAAAAGATTAATGATAATGAGAAAATACATGTAATAACTTAATTTATAGATACTGTATAGCTAGACATCACATGAGATTGAATATGGGAGTGGTGGGGTCAAGGTCAAAGTAACTGTTTTGAAAATAAGAAAAATGCTTTCCACTCAGTAACTCGAGAACGAAATTAACTATGTTTAATTGTCCCCTACTATCCATACAGTTTGTTTTAGAAAAAAATGCCAGTAACACTGACAAGCACAAGAAAAGTCTAGTGTGCTGTCCTCCGACAGCTCTTACTAAAAGGTTATTATCTGTACAAAATAATTTTTTATGATAATTATTATAGGAACTATGTTTTATGTGATATTTTCTGAAACATACTTTCTGAAACAAGAACAATCTATTCAAGTTGTTTGAAGTGCTCAGTGAGCTATTAGTACATGGGACCTCTCCGGCGGCGTCCGGTGTCCGTATGCCGTCAACAATTTGGACCGTTATCGCTATAAAGACTACATTTTTTATTCAATCTTGACCTTACTTGCACAGTTCGTGTATGACCATAAAATCTTGGATGGGATTGTTATTGGGTCAGATCACACCAGTAACACCAGAGTTATTGCCCCTTTTTCATGCAAAAAAAGTGCAAAAATGGCATTTTCCAACATACAGACTTTTTTTTTAATCAAATCTTAACCAAACTTGCACAGTTTGTGTATGACCATCAGAACTCAGAGATGCAAAAAATGGGCCAGATTGTGTTTCAAACACCAGAGTTATTGCCCTTTGTTTATTAAAAAAATATACAAAAATGGACATTATTCAGGATAGAGACTTCATTTTTCATCCAATCTTCATCAATCTTGCACAGTTTGTCTATTCCCATGAGATTACAGTTGAAGTCGAATATAAGCAAGATCGGACCAGAAACACCAGAGTTATTGCCCTTTGTTTGTGAAAAAAATATGCAAAAATTGACATTATTCAGGATAGAGACTTCATTTTTCATCCAATCTTCACCAGTTGTGTACAGTTTGTCTATGAACGTAAGACTACAGATGAAGTCGAATAAAAGCATGGTCGGGCCAGAAACACCAGTGTTATTACCCCTTGTGTTTGGAAAAAAAATCAGCAAGTTTATCAATAATTGGCTTGCACACATGATTTTTATTCAATGTTGAGGGAACTTACTCAGTTTGCGCATGACCATAAAAATAGATTGATAAAATTTGATTTCCAACAGTTGCAAGACTTGCATGCAGTTATTTGTACATGCAACATTGATATCTTCAGAGCCTGCATTAACATCACGTGTCATCATTGGACAGAAAATTATCAAAGAAAAAGCAAAACTTTACCTTATAGCACAGCCATCACAATTATCGCATTGCAACTAGTTCTCCAAAACTGTTTGCTAAAAAGACATCAAAATCTACTGTTTCTGCATTTTCCAGAATTCTCAATGACTTACTGAAAAACGTTTAGGTTAGAATATCGAGAAAAATGATTTGAGAACCATTAGCAAAAAAACGCACATCTACTACCCAACTCATACTAGGCCATGGCACTAACCGATGTTTTAAATCAAAATTGATCCTATCCCCCTCTGCGTATTGTTCAGATACCTTAATTTTCAAACCTGTCACAACAGTATGGTCTTCATCTGTAGCAGTTCTCAGGTGAGTGCTTTGGGCCATCATGGCCCTCTTGTTTTAAAAATGGACCATATCAGTTCAAACACTTAATGGCAGAACTCAGAGTTTTAAATGTCAATGCTGTATCAACTGTATCTCAAGTTGTGTTTCAGGGAATGTTGTGGGCGTATGCTGTGCTGTCTGCCATAAGTCCCCCGGAAGTAATCAGTGCCCTTAATACAGCATCAACAACAGTGGGTATTCATTGTTCTTTGTGTGTCAAAAAGTGATTATTTTCTGCCAAATAAAAGTTTTGTGAGGTAAATTTGAGGCGTGTTGTGGGAAAATTGGGCTTCACACATGTGCGTAAAGTGTCATCTGCACAGGCTAATCCGGCATGACACTTTCGGTCTAAAGTGGATTTATGTTTAAAAGAGACTTTCTTGAAACAGAAAGCTCCATTAAAGCGGAAAGTGTCGTCCTGGATTAGCCTGTGCAGAATATGGGATGAAACTACGCACATGCATTAAGCCCGGTTTTCTCATGACATGCCTCATTTATGCTGATGATGACGCTGGTGATGATAATGGCTGATAGTAGAATGCTGTTGATGCTGCTAATGATGATGAGGAGGACAATGACGATGATGATTTAATTTGTACTATAGATTACAGGCTTATTGTTATTTCTTAGATGATTATTCCATAATATATTAAATGACTATTACCAATTATTATTGCAAACAATTTACCACAATATAACTTGAAACTTTCATTCTGGGCACCTTCAGGTATTACCAGATATTAACTCAACGAGCGCCACAAATATTTCCATGACAACGACAGATCCTCCCCCACCCCCCTCAGCCGCCCTGGGTACATGCCCCGCCCTTGTGAACAACGAATACGTGCCCACGTACTCGTGCAACCTGGCCTCGGACGCCGCCATTCTGGGCATCATCAGCCTCGGTCTCACCATTGTAAACATCATCTGCATCATGATCATGGGCGTCTTGGTGCTCAAGGTAGATAGCTGTGTTTGAACATAAAATGTACAATAGCATGGCAAATTAACATTATCAAGACATTCAAACAACTTAAAATACAATGTATAAATGCATTTATAAATGAGGCATGTCAATGAACATGGTATGTCCAGGATGACACCAAAAAAGTTCAGAAGATTTCTTATTTCCATTATGGTCCTTAAGGTTAGAATAGACCTGGGGCCTATTCACAAAGCTCCTTAGGGAAAACTTAAGTAAATTTCTTGAATCCATAAAATTCCGTACGTCTGTGGCTTTTTAATGGATAGACCATTTTACTTTAAAATGTTTTAAACTAGTAAATATTACTTAGTTTTTTTTGTATTTTACCCTTTTGCGAATAGAAATCTTTGGATTTGCTTCGAAAATTTAAACTGAAATTTTCACTTAAGTCCAACTTAAGTTAAGATTTCCCTTAGGAGCTTTGTGAATACCTGCCCAGGTCCCACGACTACAAAAGTTCTGAATCTTAAACTCATAACTTGAATATATAAGCCAAAAGAATTCAAGCCCATTTGTAGGTTTCATTGGGCCAACATTATAATTAACTTTGTTTGCCATTGCCTACCTACCTGATGAAAAAGTGGCGCTCAAATGTTTTTTTCTTTGTTAAATCAAACCATTTTGTTTTTTAAATTCCGAATATTCTATTTTTTCTTTGGGTTAAATAAAAGCTCGCTCTTCTTTCATTTCAGTCGTTTTCCATTGGGTTAATAAATTAACTGTATCAGCTAGACCTTGCTTATAATAGGCCATATCAAAATGCAATTCTAATAATGTTTATCAAACTTGTGGAAACAACACGGTGTTTGTCAGCATTTATAAAGATGATTGCTAGCAAGCTCTCGTTATAAACAGACGCATGATCAAATTATCAAAATCAATGTTTGTTTTATACGCTATATTTTGAAGCTAAATGGATCATTAATAAATTAGGAATTATATTTTTTTGTCAAAAAAAAAAAGATTGCCTACCTGCCTACCCGTTACCCGCAACCTTGGGTAGGCATGGCAAACAAACAATTTTTTAAGGTTGGCCTTGGTCAGTATTTTAAGTTGAGTCTAAGTTTGAGATTGAGTACTGTCATAGTCATGGGGCCATTGGTGTATGCCAGAAACATCTTTTAAGTAAAACCCTTTCCTAAAGTTTGTGACAATTATTTTTGTTTCAACTTTCTATTCCATGTGTATATGACAATATACTAGTACTTCTTATTTATTTATAATAAACTGTAATATTTACTATTGGTTAGTTAGAACTGTTACGATTCGCTGCTATTCATAATTTTACCATAATGTTACATTAAAAAAAGTTAAACCTTAATTGATTTTTTTTTTTTAAGAAAAATGGAACTTGTGTCTGAAATACAGTGCCTGACCAAGTATTGCAAGTTCAACATTTTTTAAGATGCACATAATTTTTGTGTCGCCTGAGAAGGCGACAAATAGGGGTTACTTTTGGCGGCAGTGTTGTTGGCGTCGTGGGTGGCGGCCCCATTAGTTTGTGCAGACAATAACTTGACAAGTTTTTGAGCAATTATTATGAAATAAAATAAAAAGAGGGAAGTGTTAATAGGCATAAAAGGAAGGTTTTGTTTGATTTTCGGCATAATTGCTTTTATCGTACTTGAGTTATGCCCCTTTTAAAAAAATATAGTTAAAATACAGTAAATTGACATGTTTTTGTGCAATCATTATGAAACTTTATGGAAGTGTAACTTAGGCATAAAAGGAAGGTTAAGTTAGATCTTCGGCATAATTGCTCTTATCGTACTTGAGTTATGCCCCTTAAAAAAACAACAGTTCAAATAAGGCTTGTGCAGACAATAACTTCAGAAGTTTTAGTGCAGTCAGTATGAAACTTTATGAAAGTGTAAGTAGGCATAAAAGAAAGGTTAAGTTAGATCTTCGGCATAATTGCTCTTGTCATACTTGAGTTATGCCCCTTTTTAAAAGAAAATAGTTCAAATAAGGCTTGTGCAGAAAATAACTTGAGAAGTTTTGGTGCAATCATTATGAAACTTTAGGGAAGTGTTAGTAGGCATAAAAGGAAGGTTAAGTTCAATTTTCGGCTAATTGCTCTTATTGTACTTGAGTTATTCCCCCTTTTAAAAAAAAGGTTCAAATACGTCTTGTGCAGACAATAACTTGAAGTTTTTGTGCAATCATTATGAAACTTTAGGGAAGTGTTAGTAGACATAAAAGAAAGGTAAAGTTTTGTATTCGGCATAATTGCTCTTATCGTACTTGAGTTATGCCCCTTCAGGTGACACATCTGACTCGCGGAGTTCTAGCTAAACCTAAGGTTTTAAAAAACTTTCTTATGATTATGTAGAATGTAGAAACCTTGCCTTTATATTCTATCAACATCAGCAAATACACTGGCTCAAAATGCACACATACCTACATTGTTGTGAGTCTTTTTTTCCTAACAGATCAAAGAAGTTGCCCCAGAGACTGCCGGGCCCAGTAAATCCTTCTTCACTGAGGATATTGAGGTATTCTTTCACTTTAAATTTTGGGATCATCTAAATGCTGTTCCCTTTAATGTTAATGTATATAAAATTTACTTAGTTTAACAATGTTGTCTCTCCTGTATTTAAAATCATAAACTTTTCCGCAAAATTCACTTAACAATTGTTTCTGTTCTCCAGTATCAAATTTATTGCAATGTTTGTCCACCATAAAGCCTAGTGTCAGATCCTTTTCCTCAATCTCTGAAATAAAGCCATTTTACAAAATATATGTTTCTGATAAATTGAGGCGTGTCATGGAAGAACAGGGCTTAATGTATGTGCATAAAGAGTCATCCTGGATCAGCCTATGCAGCTCGCACAGGCTGATCCGGGACGACGCTCCGCTTTTATAGTTTTGTCTGTTACAAGGAAGTTTCTTCTAAACATAAATCCACTGTAGGCAGAAATAATATTTTATGCACATGAATTAAGCCCGGTTTTCCCACGATGTGCTTTATTTATACCTCCCCCCAAGGAGATTCTATTTTTGCACAAAAAGTTATGAACATTTTTTTTTTTTCTGGAAAGATTGGAAATGGACCAATGAACAAATAGTCAGGCTGTGTGGATCCAGGATGTTTTTTAAGAGATTTCTTTTTATTGAGAGATGGGGTAAATTGCCACACTAGGCTTAGTTGCACAACACATGAGGGAAATGAGCATCCTTGGTGGAGGTATGTGCTTCCTAGTTATCAATATGTGTATGTGTCTTTTGTCTGACAGGTGGCTAGAAATTACAACGTGGTCCAGAAAGGCAAGACTGCCACCACGCTGGGCAAGCAGCTGCTGGAGGAGTACAAGAAGTTCAAGGACAACCAGGGCAAACTGAAGGAGGGCGAGGAGAAGAGCTCAGAGGAGACGTCAGACTCCGGCTCGGAATCAGACGAGTCCCTCGATGAGGATGTGGCTGTCCTCACTCTCGTCAATACATTGAAGGTGCGATTTCATTTGTTAGTTTGGTTGAAACCTAAGTTGATGGTTGATTATGAAACTAATGTATCTTTTATAAATACCGGTATGTCCAGCTTATACAACTGTTTAAACCTTATCTCAACCCTCGCCATATATTTTAGGTAAGTCATTGTTCCCCAAAACCCTCATTTGGGGGTGTGAAACCCCCAGTTTTAGCAATGAAACACCCAATTGTGTATGGAAAACCCATTGAAATTCAGAGTTTATCGATAATTTTTATATAGAAAGGGGTGCACAGGCGTTTGGTGAACCCCCATTTATAAAAAAAAAGTAGTAGGAACACTGTTTGAGGTGTTGATACCCTTAGGCTTATTGAGACACTTTTGAGTCTGTTACCTGGGTAGAACCAGTATTTGAGAGAAATCACTTAAACACTCACCGGGTAGTGATCAAAGTCATGATCTCCTGTTTACTAGGCGACACCATATCCAATACACCACTGTGACTGAATATCATGTGTAAACAAAATGATTCTATGAATTACTATGATATCCACAGAAACAGAATGCATCTTTAACTAATTTGTTACCTATTTCACGGTCAACATTAGTCTTGTAAATAACAAAAAAAAAGAAAAACAAATCAGAAGTATTTACAGGTTCATTTTTGTGTTTTATTTAGAATGTCCAACAGGCACCAGATGTTAGAGCTGTTCTTAGTAAATTGCCAACATTTCCAGCGGAGGTAAGCGGCTACTAGGATAATTTTATTATATCCTTATGTCTTTATTGTTATTGTACAGTTATTCTAAATATCGTGTGAGAGTATTGTCTTGAATGGTGATTTTGTGGAAACTTTTAAAAAATAACTTTCTTCTTTGTTCTATATAGTCTTAAACACGACTATGTTTTTTTGATGCTAAACAGTTAGTGTGCCAAACATTTTATTAGCATTCTCAAAGTATATATATGTACATATATTTTGCCATGCGAAAATTCTGTATTTCTAATGCAAAACGCTTACCTTGAATTGAAAAGAAAGAAAGTTTATTACCAGTAATTAAATAGAGTGAGTTTCTCAATTCATTTCATAAACTCACAATATTATTACAGGACATTACAGACGAGCTGCACACAGATTACTACAAGGCAGTTAACAAGGTCAACGACCACTTTGCCAGACATCCTAGCCATTATTTCAGCGAGCACAACAAGAAAGAACGCCGTTTACTAGAAGTTTACAACACTATCCACCATGTAAACACCCCGAAACCCATTGGACGAGTCGATGGGCTGGCTACACTGTTTGAGCCGCCGCTAGTTGTTCAGTCGCCGGTCCGTCGGAAGTTCAGAAAGAACAACTCTGACCTTCAGATGCGGCCTACCAGTATGCAGGTGCTTGAGCCTAAAGAAAAAGAACTGTTCCGGAAACGCCGGGGCACACAGGACGAGGGTAGGGGAGTAAGATTCCAGGATGAGGAACAGCAGAAACTATTGTAATTTTTTCTCTTTATTCTCTTTATTGGAATAACTTACCAACAATTTGTTCTCTGTATGTATGTGTTTTGTTTCTTTCATAGTACATGGGCCATCCTAGGTACTACACTTATTCACTGAACCTTCTTCTATTTTAATATGAGGACTGTCATGGGGAATTCGGGCTTGATACGTGTGCGTAAAGTGTCTTCCCAGATTAGCCTGTGCAGTCCACACAGACTAATCCACAACGACACTTTATGTGATTCCTTTTTAAAACATTGTCTATTTGCCATCACATATAATAATTATGTTTGTACATTTGTGCCAAACAGTATTAACTTACAATGGTTCCTATTTTGTACTCCTTGCCTGGTCATGCTTTTTGGTTATGACATAATGAGAATATTTGTTTACAACAGACGTGCCAAAAACTGTATCATACAAATAATAACATATTATATTTTGATGAGTAGATATTAAATGTAAACCAAAGCAGTCACATGCTAAATAGAAATGCATTCACCTCAACAAAATTAAAACCACTGCTGTTAAAACACAGTGGCATTTTGCATAAGCCAGTCAAAACAGAAGAAATTCTTAATATTTGTAATATGTATGCGAGGTCAATTTTTCTTGTGACTTCAAAAAAAAAGGTGACGTTTTATGCCAAATTAATTAGTCTTAGTTTGAAGTCATCCGGAAATAAGACAAGCTTATTTTCATAGGAATAATGTTTTCAGAGTAAGAATGACCCATCATTGTTTTATCATTTCTTATTCTTCAGAAACAAACTGTCAAAGGCTGCGATCTTAGTTTATGATTGTGCTCTGCAACTTGTATCTGTTCAATCATACCATGTCGCAATGTGCTTATGTATTCTATGTGCTCATCGAAATAGGTCCTAGGCAGAGTGCAGGTAAACAGGTTTTGACCTTGACCTGACATACATTCTCTGTAGCTGGCAGCCTTAAGTCATATAAGCTTGCTATATCGTTTGTTTATTAAAGTTTAAACATATTTTAAAAGGCCATCAAGTTATTTTATTTGCCTTGTTCTGTTAACGTTATTCAGTTAAGAAATAATTTTCAATTTATCGTTGTTTATCGGCCAATAAATTTGGAGTTCTGATGCATAGGAATTAAACCGCCAGGGCGTTAGCTGGAGTACCGTTAATAGCCACACATCGGAACAACAAATCATTGTTTATTGGCAGAAAAAAAAGATAATGCGAAAATTATTTTGATTCTAACATGATCTGACAAATATTTTGCATTTGTAATAAGAACTACATGTACATTTTACTATGCTGCACTCAGACTCAGGACTACTTTTTGCGTTGTTTATTGGGTAGTTTAAAAACAATAATTTTGTTCTTTGTCTATAGAAAAGTTCAAACGAGTATCATGTTAGAATTTCAGTTAATGCATGCTATCTATACCCATTGTTTATCAAAAGTGCATATTGACCTCTGTTACCCAGTGTTATAAGTTACCTCCAAATATTTACATTTCATAGGCATTTTAATAAGGAAGGGTTATGCATTTATAATCATATAAACGCAATGCCTTATCACTGGATTAGAAATATCTGTGTGTCCTATTTTTATGCAAATTATATTTCGACATGAACTAAGATGTCTTATACAGTAGAAGTATTCATGATGTGGATTTACTGTAGTCTTACTAACAAAGCACCTCTTATTTTATACTAAACTTTCTAAAGCATTAATAATGTTTGGTGCTTGTTGGCTATACCGGCTGAAAAAGCAGTTCTTCTGGATGTCACAGGTATTTTTGCTTATGTTTGAGTTACTTTTTTAGTTTTGTAGCGATATGATTTATGCAAGGAAAATAAAAATGACTTACAATGTTTACATTAAATTTCATTTGTCGCAGCAAATTGAATGTAAAATAAGGAGAAAATGACATTTTGGTAGGGAACTATTTTATTAATCATTGTTTGCATTCTTTTTTGTGTAGTTCGGTTACAGTACATACTACGCTGTTCCGATAAGAAAACTGCTGTGCGTGATATTTCTCTTAGAATGGCAATAAAATGCATGTTAAACAAAAACAATATAAAGGAATGCTATGAAATCATCCCAAATAGAATGTAAATATAAGGATTGAAATTAATTTTGGTTGCGTTCATGCGATTATGAACGCAATGGTCAAACTGGCAAATGATCCATGAAGCGCTAGCGCGCATCATGGATTTGCCAGTTTGACCATTGCGTTCATAATCAAACTGGCAAATTATCCATGAAGCGCTAGCGCGCATCATGGATTTGCCAGTTTGCCCATTGCGTTCATAATCGCATGAATGCAACCAAAATTAAATTCAATCCTTAATTTAACCACCTCTGTTATCATGATATTTAAGATATGCCATATGTAAGATTAACAATGGAGAACTGTGCATGTGAAGTTGCTTGTTATACACAGTGTATCAATAATATTCAAATATTTGGGATTTACGATTATTATGAGTATAATAATATCACTCATCTAGTTTTCAATTTTTCCCTATAGCTATACAAACTTGCTTAAGTATTTGATATTCACGTGTGTCATTCCGCCATTTTAATCCTTGCAATTGAATGGGGCTAATAACAGACAATAATGAACATAATTATTGTCGCCCTAAACTTGTGCCATTTCATTGTTTTCGAAGTTTAAGATTTCCTTGTGTGTGTTTCTTTTGCTATGAACAGTTTTCTACATTATCCAGTGAACAGCTTAAAAAAATGATTTAACATTTAAGTTATTAAATAATTCCTACAGGGTAATTTTACAATTTATGTGTACACATGTGGCCATAAGATTTACTTCCCTTTAACATCACAACCTTATAGCTCACCTGATCACGTATGCGAGCTGCTATCTATGATAATTCGTTTTACTCACTTTTTTCTTGTATCAGGTAATGGTGACATGGCGATGAGTGTGTGGTGTTGGTGCATGCCATTTAGTGGAGTGTAGCCGCACGTGATCTCAGCTAGCAACAGTAGGAGACGACTTGCCTCGAATCTGCAGCATGCTCGCATAGAAAATAACGACCTTGAAAATAATGTACTCACCCAAACATGTATGGCATGTCATTAATGTGTACATGTTGCATGAAAACATTCCTAAAGGGTTCCATAAAAATACAAGTTATGAGAAAAAGGTCAGTTATACCTGTGCCGCAGATTTAAATAGTTCATATGATTCTTCATTGTTCTTCCTGTGTAATTTGAAGGAGGAATCATTGGAACAAATTCTGAAAAAAAAAGACTTTAAACGATTCACCTTTCAGCCAAAGGTCTTTCATATTTATGTTGTAAGAGCAGACCATTATTGTAGTCTTTTTTTATACGAAATTCATCAGCATAATGTGTTGTTGTAGTTGAAAATTTATTATTGAGTGCATGTATTAATTTTAATGTTTTGAATATTATACAAATACAAATTTGTCTCAACAGTTGATATTTACACTGGGTTTTAATTAACAGATACACTTTGCATATTACCAGTCTACTGTATTTATTAAAATAAACTATTTAAGAGACAGTCTTTCCGGGAATGTTAGACCTGCTACCTCAGTTATATACTTGTGAACTGAACACATAAATATATAAACCTGTAAGAGGAAATGTTCAGCATAGAGTATACTAATGAAAGGTATGCAATTGTAGTATTTTCATACAGATTAATACTAATACTTTAGTAATAAAATAAGCCGGGCCGGCTAGCTCAGTTGGTTACTGGCATAAGTATCTGCACTCAGTACTGGTAATCCAGCTTAATGCGAGAGGCATAATAAACAAAAAAGTGATTGTCCTGTCTGTATGAGGTTAACTAGATTTTACCGTTTCGTCCAGCACCAACACCGCATACACTCGGATACTTACACAGTTGTTGCTTATGACCATTCCCAATCCAGCAATATCACCCATACTCACCTTGACTTTTACCTGTATATATAATTTGGACTTGATACTCCTACTACAACACTTGGTTACTTACCCAGTTGTTGCTTATGACCATTCCCAATGCAGCAATATCACCCATACCCACCTTGACCATGACCTATATATATAAGTTGGACTTGATATTCCTACTACAACACTTGGATACTTACCCAGTTGTTGCTTATGACCATTCCCAATCCAGCAATATCACCCATACTCACCTTAACCTTGACCTATATATATAATTTGGACTTGATACTCCTACTACAACACTTGGATACTTACACAGTTGTTGCTTATGACCATTCCAAATCCAGCAATATCACCCATACTCACCTTGACCTTGACCTATATATATATAATTTGGACTTGATACTCCTACTTCAACACTTGGTTACTTACCCAGTTGTTGCTCGACCTTGACCTTATTTCGGACTTAGCATAATTGAAATGGGCTGTCCAGCACAAACCAGTCGGGGCGCATCTGTGTTAGTCAAACACAGCGTCTTGTTCTGTTATTAAGATGGCATTAATTGTAGCAGTTTTGTTAGTTGTTTTTAATTGTCTTAGTTAAATAAATTTTGCGTTATACATTTTTTGTATTATTTATCGTGTTATAATTATATGAATTGTTAATGAGTGTTCTTGTTTTAAAATGCATTATCAGGTATGTCATAATGTTATTCATCTAAATAAAATTTTTGTGTACAATCCTATATTGATGTAAATAGAAAAAGCTCAAATGGTTTTAACTTGGTCGTCTTGACAATCCTGTGTACAAATTATTGTTATTGGGTTTACCACAGTAAATGATACATTATATCAACGGTGAATAAAAAAAATAGTGTTTGGTTGGGGGATATTAGATGTATGCAACAGCCAAATTAGTCAACTATGTTATCATGATAATGATAATAAATATTTAGATGAAAAAAAAAAGAAATGTTTCAGAAAAATATTTTTACAAACATGTTCATGCAAACCAATTACATAGCCATTCTTTATTTTAACAGGAGTCTGGTAAAACATTCTTTGTTTCATTATTTTGCTTGTCACCGAGACTTCTAAGATTATAACAAAGTTATGAAATTGCCATAATAATGTATTGATGTTGCAAGCTTTAAAAACTGCTAAATTGTCCATTTGACCTTAAATATTGGTACTGTTTACAAAAATATATGGTAGCTACATATGTCCTGTTTGTTTTAATTTAGAGGTATGTGTACTAAATCTTGCAAGTCCTCTTATTGGTTATTTAGCTAACCTGAGCACGAAGTGCTCGGTGACCTATTTGTATAGGGGACCTATCCAGCGGCGTCAATCGTCCGTCGTCCATATGCTGTCAACAATTTGGTCCATTATCGCGATAAAGACTACATGTTTTATTCAATCTTGACCTTACTTGCACAGTTTGTGTATGACCATAAACTCTCGGATGGGATTGTTATTGGGTCAGATCACACCAGTAACACCAGAATTATTCCCCCTTTTTCATGCAAAAAAAGTGCAAAAATGCCCGTTTCCAACGTATAGACTTTATTTTCCATCAAATCTTAACCAAACTTTCACAGTTTGTGTATGACCATCAGATCTAATCAGACGCCCAAAATGGGCCAGATCGTGTTTCAAACACCATTTTTTACTGCCCTTTGTTTATTAAAAAAAGTATAGACAAATGGACATTATTGAATATAGAGACCTCATTTTTAATCCAATCTTCACCAACCATGCAAATTTTTTTTTGTCTATTATCATGAGATTACAGTTGAACTCGAATATAAGCAAGATCGGACCAGAAACATCAGAGTTATTGCCCTTTGTTTGTGAAAAAATAAAGGACAATATTCAGGTTGGAGACTTCATTTTTCATCCAATCTTCACCAATTTTGCATAGTTTGTCTATGACCATAAGATTAAAGGTAGTAAGATCGGACCAGAAACACAAGAGTTATTGCCCTTTGTTTGTGAACAAAATATGCAAAAAATGGACATTATTCAGGATAGAGACTTCATTTTTCATCCAATCTTCACCAATCGTGTACAGTTTGTCTATGAACGTAAGACTACAGGTGAAGCTGAATATAAGCATGATTGAGCCAGAAAAACCAGAGTTATTTCCCTTGTGTTTGGAAAAAAACATCAACAAGTTATCAATGATTTGCTTGCACACGCAATTTTTTGATTCAATGTTGACCAAATTTACACAGTTTGCGCATGACCATAAAAATTGATTGATAAAATTTGATTTCCTACAGTTGCAAGACTTGCATGCAGTTATTTGTACATGCAACTTTGATGTCTTCAGATCCTGCATAAAATCATTTATTATCATAGGCAGACAATTATCAAAGAAAAAGAAAACTTTACCTTCTAGCACAGCCATCGCAATTATCGCATTGCAACTAGTTCTCCAAAACCGTTTGCTAAAAAGACATCAAAATCTACTGTTTCTGCATTTTCCAGAATTGTCAATGACTAAATAAAAAAGGGTCAGGTAAGAGTATCAAGAAAAATTATTTGAGAACCATTCGCCACTACCCAACTCATACTTTAGTTAGCCCATCACACTAAGCGATGTTTTAAATCAAAATTGATCCTATCCCCCTCTGCGTATTGTTCAGATACCTTAATTTTCAAACCTGTCACAACAGTATGGTCTTTATCTGTACCAGTTCTCAGGTGAGCGCTTTGGGTCATCATGGCCCTCTTGTTTTAAATATTAACTTTTCATTTCTCATATTGAGTATTAATATTATGTTTCATTGATTATATATTATTAATAATATATATGTAGTTTATTAATTTAAATCGTGGTTTAAATGTTGTATTTTCATTTCTCATATAGAGTTTTAATATCATGTTTCATTGATTATATATTATTTATATTATATATGTAGTTTATGAATTTAATTTGTGCACTGGTTTAAATGTAGTATTGTAGCATGCTTATTGTCGCTGTTCAGCAGTTATATAGCGTGTTAGTTAGAATTTAGTCATCTTTTACATTTCTAAAGATGTTCCTGATCAAGATGTTTGCTTAAAGATATTTGTCTTGTTGAGGGGTACAACATTTGTTGTTCATGTATAGTACGCCGATTACGTAATTTATCACCTTCTGTCCCATGTAATATTTATTACAACCACTGCACACTAAAACATAAATAATATTTTTTACATCACATGACATGTCTGTTTTTATTTTAAATATCTTGATGAATGTTCAAAATTAGAACCAAAATTTAAAATATTTCCTTTTTAGATTTATTTAAGCCATTGTTAAATTTCTTATAATATTTGAAAAAATATATTTTCAAAACATTGTAGTGACTAGTCTACAAAAATATTTCGAAAATAGAAATTATCCTAAAAATGTTATAGCAGATGGATTTACAAAAGTGAAAAATATGTCGCAGGATAGCGCACTGCGTGTTACGCAGAAAAGCACTAATTCAGTGATACCATTTACTGTATGTTTCAACACATCACTGTTTAATATTGCTGATATTATACACAAGTACTGGGATCTGTTACGGATATCTGACAAAGAGAGTGTAAAGTCTTTACATGTATAAAAGCCTATTTTGGCCTATAAACGACCTAAGAATATACAAAACAGTCTTGTTAGATGTTCAGTGTATAACAGCACTAAACTACATTCATCGGGTAAATGTAAACGACCACGATGTACGCGTGGTAATAATATCAACGTATGTTCTCAATTCAATAGTAGCGTTACTGGTTTAACATATGATTTGCACAATGATGTAGATTGTACCTCACGTGATGTTATATATCTTATTACATGTAAAAAATGTAATAAACAGTATGTCGGACAAACCAATCAAAATGTTTCCCGTAGAATGAATAACCATAGATTTATATATAAGAAACTGTTCAATAAATCCTGTATCACATGTTGCAACCCATTTTGGGTCTCTAAACAAAAATTGTACATTGTCAGATTTCTCTTTTGTTCCAATAGATGTTGTTCATAATAATCTAGACCGTTTATGTAAAGAAACGTTTTGGATACATAAATTAAAGACTATGCTTCCTAACGGTCTTAATAGCAAAGTGCTGTATGATATATAATACGTTCACATACTTGACATATATTCGATGTTTGCCTATTACTATGTTTTTTATTATATTATAATTAATAGGCTAATTAATCAACTCTGATCCATCATTTTATACTATCGTGATTATGTGTTCTATATATGTCAGCATAATGCTATTTTACAGGTCATCATTTTTCCGCCAAACGACGTAACGTCACTGTATGACGTCGACGTCACTTCCTTTGTTTTTATTTATTATTTTATTACTACTGATGAAGGCATCATGCCGAAATGTTTAGTGTATTAAAATTAAAAAAACAAACGTGTTTGTGCGATAATTATTACTGTGACATTTGACGTCATAACAGAAATGACGCTGTTAATTTACGTCGTTACTTTGACAATTTTGACGTTATTATTTATGTGTGATACGCCCTAATAGCTTGGCGAAACCGGTCGGCATATTTCAAATAAATGCATTTTTTTTTAACCCATGCTACGTGTTTTCAGTTTTGTCTTATACTGAATTCTTAATCCGGATTCACTTTACATTATATATATATATGACGAAGTCTTCGATGAGTTCAATATAATCTGAGTGTTAGAGTTTGTCATATTAGGGTTTGTCATTGTTATACGCGCCACTCCATTGCCCTACTGCAGTTGTTTGCTTTTAAGATTATTCATGTTGATTATATTGAATCGTTGGGACTTTACCTTTTGCACGCTTAAATATAGACGAATTAAAATACAAGCAGATATATAAGCACACTTCTTTGGACATCATTGTTGAAGTTGACCAAGAATGCCTTCATGTGATAACCTGTTTATATCTGCCACGTAACAAAAGATAAATCTCAATGGTTTGGAAAACACTTCAAACCGATTGTTTTAAAGTTTCAGCTGTATATTCGATCCTAGATATAAAATGACTTGGCGGTATCGCCAGAGAGACCATGCGATGTTTGCTATGCTATTCAACACAGGATATTGGATTTTTGTTAGATAACTATTGAACGCCGGGACTGTCTTATGTTGTATTTGGTTTTGTCGTTATGTTAGCAGTACATGTCATTATGTCAAACTTCAATGTTGTCTTGTCTGTATATCGGTTCATCTTGTCTACTCATAATGTTAGTTTGTCTTTCGCATGTGTTATTATGTTATGTATACGTGTTGTTTTGTCAATGCAAGGAGTTATCTTGTATGCAATGTTACTTTGTATGTCAAATTGTTGTGTTGTTATGTTAAAATGTCGTTTGATCTTGTCAAGAGATCAAGTTAATATGTTAGTGCAGCGTGTGATTATGTCAGTGTAGTGTGTTATTATGTCATGTTTAAAAGTTGTAAATATATGCTGTTGATTTGTCCAGACAGCATTTCATTTTGTCCATATACCGTGTTATGTTGCTAAAGAATGCTATCATATCAAGCCCACATGCTGTTTTGTCAAGTATAACTTTATTTTGTTGTAACACTGTCTTATCGTGTCTAAAGAAAATTCATTTTGTTCAAACGGTATGTTGTTTTGTTCAAATGACATGTTGTTGTTGTTGAGGTAAAAATAGCGTGCACTCACTACAATGGCGGAAAGCACCGCACATTGACACAATACCGACAATAATAGCATGCGTGAAGGACATTGAAGTCCATAAGTTAATTTGAGTTGTAGACATAATGACATGTCTTCTTGACATAATAACATATTCTTTTGACAATTTCACCTGATCGTAGCACATGATGAAACGCTATTTTAACATAATTACACGTCTTTTTGACATAATAACATATTCCCTTGACAAGTTCAAATGATCATAGCGCATGATGAAACAATATTTTAACATAATGACACGTCTTTCTGACATAATAACATATAAGTTGACAAGTTCACCTGATCATAGCACATGATGAAACACTATTTTAACATAATGACACGTCTTTCTGACATAATAACATATAAGTTGACAAGTTCACCTGATTATAGCACATGATGAAACACTATTTTAACATAATGACACGTCTTTCTGACATAATAACATATTCCCTTGACAAGTTCACCTGATTATAGCACATGATGAAACAATATTTTAACATAATGACACGTCTTTCTGACATAATAACATATTCCCTTGACAAGTTCACCTGATTATAGCACATGATGAAACAATATTTTAACATGATGACACGTCTTTCTGACATAATAACATATTCCCTTGACAAGTTCACCTGATTATAGCACATGATGAAACACTATTTTAACATGATGACACGTCTTTCTGACATAATAACATATTCCCTTGACAAGTTCACCTGATTATAGCACATGATGAAACAATATTTTAACATAATGACACGTCTTTCTGACATAATAACATATTCCCTTGACAAGTTCACCTGATTATAGCACATGATGAAACAATATTTTAACATGATGACACGTCTTTCTGACATAATAACATATTCCCTTGACAAGTTCACCTGATTATAGCACATGATGAAACAATATTTTAACATGATGACACGTCTTTCTGACATAATAACATATTCCCTTGACAAGTTCACCTGATTATAGCACATGATGAAACAATATTTTAACATAATGACACGTCTTTCTGACATAATAACATATTCCCTTGACAAGTTCACCTGATTATAGCACATGATGAAACAATATTTTAACATGATGACACGTCTTTCTGACATAATAACATATTCCCTTGACAAGTTCACCTGATTATAGCACATGATGAAACAATATTTTAACATAATGACACGTCTTTCTGACATAATAACATATTCCCTTGACAAGTTCACCTGATTATAGCACATGATGAAACAATATTTTAACATAATGACACGTCTTTCTGACATAATAACATATTCCCTTGACAAGTTCACCTGATTATAGCACATGATGAAACAATATTTTAACATGATGACACGTCTTTCTGACATAATAACATATTCCCTTGACAAGTTCACCTGATTATAGCACATGATGAAACAATATTTTAACATGATGACACGTCTTTCTGACATAATAACATATTCCCTTGACAAGTTCACCTGATTATAGCACATGATGAAACAATATTTTAACATGATGACACGTCTTTCTGACATAATAACATATTCCCTTGACAAGTTCACCTGATTATAGCACATGATGAAACAATATTTTAACATAATGACACGTCTTTCTGACATAATAACATATTCCCTTGACAAGTTCACCTGATTATAGCACATGATGAAACAATATTTTAACATGATGACACGTCTTTCTGACATAATAACATATTCCCTTGACAAGTTCACCTGATTATAGCACATGATGAAACAATATTTTAACATGATGACACGTCTTTCTGACATAATAACATATTCCTTGACAAGTTCACCTGATTATAGCACATGATGAAACAATATTTTAACATGATGACACGTCTTTCTGACATAATAACATATTCCCTTGACAAGTTCACCTGATTATAGCACATGATGAAACAATATTTTAACATGATGACACGTCTTTCTGACATAATAACATATTCCCTTTGACAAGTTCACCTGATTATAGCACATGATGAAACAATATTTTAACATGATGACACGTCTTTCTGACATAATAACATATTTCCCTTGACAAGTTCACCTGATTTATAGCACATGATGAAACAATATTTTAACATGATGACACGTCTTTTCTGACATAATAACATATTCCCTTGACAAGTTCACCTGATTATAGCACATGATGAAACAATATTTTAACATAATGACACGTCTTTCTGACATAATAACATATTCCCTTGACAAGTTCACCTGATTATAGCACATGATGAAACAATATTTTAACCATGATGACACGTCTTTCTGACATAATAACATATTCCCTTGACAAGTTCACCTGATTATAGCACATGATGAAACAATATTTTAACATGATGACACCGTCTTTCTGACATAATAACATATTCCCTTGACAAGTTCAAATGATCATAGCGCATGATGAAACAATATTTTAACATAATGACACGTCTTTCTGACATAATAACATATAAGTTGACAAGTTCACCTGATCATAGCACATGATGAAACACTATTTTAACATAATGACACGTCTTTCTGACATAATAACATATAAGTTGACAAGTTCACCTGATTATAGCACATGATGAAACACTATTTTAACATAATGACACGTCTTTCTGACATAATAACATATTCCCTTGACAAGTTCACCTGATTATAGCACATGATGAAACAATATTTTAACATAATGACACGTCTTTCTGACATAATAACATATTCCCTTGACAAGTTCACCTGATTATAGCACATGATGAAACAATATTTTAACATAATGACACGTCTTTCTGACATAATAACATATTCCCTTGACAAGTTCACCTGATTATAGCACATGATGAAACAATATTTTAACATGATGACAACGTCTTTCTGACATAATAACATATTCCCTTGACAAGTTCACCTGATTATAGCACATGATGAAACAATATTTTAAACATAATGACACGTCTTTCTGACATAATAACATATTCCCTTGACAAGTTCACCTGATTATAGCACATGATGAAACAATATTTTAACATAATGACACGTCTTTCTGACATAATAACATATTCCCTTGACAAGTTCACCTGATTATAGCACATGATGAAACAATATTTTAACATAATGACACGTCTTTCTGACATAATAACATATTCCCTTGACAAGTTCACCTGATTATAGCACATGATGAAACAATATTTTAACATAATGACACGTCTTTCTGACATAATAACATATTCCCTTGACAAGTTCACCTGATTATAGCACATGATGAAACAATATTTTAACATAATGACACGTCTTTCTGACATAATAACATATTCCCTTGACAAGTTCACCTGATTATAGCACATGATGAAACAATATTTTAACATGATGACACGTCTTTCTGACATAATAACATATTCCCTTGACAAGTTCACCTGATTATAGCACATGATGAAACAATATTTTAACATAATGACACGTCTTTCTGACATAATAACATATTCCCTTGACAAGTTCACCTGATTATAGCACATGATGAAACAATATTTTAACATAATGACACGTCTTTCTGACATAATAACATATTCCCTTGACAAGTTTCACCTGATTATAGCACATGATGAAACAATATTTTAACATAATGACACGTCTTTCTGACATAATAACATATTCCCTTGACAAGTTCACCTTATTATAGCACATGATGAAACAATATTTTAACATAATGACACGTCTTTCTGACATAATAACATATTCCCTTGACAAGTTCACCTGATTATAGCACATGATGAAACAATATTTTAACATAATGACACGTCTTTCTGACATAATAACATATTCCCTTGACAAGTTCACCTGATTATAGCACATGATGAAACACTATTTTAACATAATGAACACGGTCTTTCTGACATAATAACATATTCCCTTGACAAGTTCACCTGATTATAGCACATGATGAAACAATATTTAACATAATGACACGTCTTTCTGACATAATAACATATTCCCTTGACAAGTTCACCTGATTATAGCACATGATGAAACAATATTTTAACATAATGACACGTCTTTCTGACATAATAACAATATTCCCTTGACAAGTTCACCTGATTATAGCACATGATGAAACAATATTTTAACATGATGACACGTCTTTCTGACATAATAACATATTCCCTTGACAAGTTCACCTGATTATAGCACATGATGAAACAATATTTTAACATAATGACACGTCTTTCTGACATAATAACATATTCCCTTGGACAAGTTCACCTGATTATAGCACATGATGAAACAATATTTTAACATAATGACACGTCTTTCTGACATAATAACATATTCCCTTGACAAGTTCACCTGATTATAGCACATGATGAAACAATATTTTAACATGATGACACGTCTTTCTGACATAATAACATATTCCCTTGACAAGTTCACCTCATTATAGCACATGATGAAACAATATTTTAACATAATGACACGTCTTTCTGACATAATAACATATTCCCTTGACAAGTTCACCTGATTATAGCACATGATGAAACAATATTTTAACATAATGACACGTCTTTCTGACATAATAACATATTCCCTTGACAAGTTCACCTGATTATAGCACATGATGAACAATATTTAACATAATGACACGTCTTTCTGACATAATAACATATTCCCTTGACAAGTTCACCTGATTATAGCACATGATGAAACAATATTTTAACATAATGACACGTCTTTCTGACATAATAACATATTCCCTTGACAAGTTCACCTGATTATAGCACATGATGAAACAATATTTTAACATGATGACACGTCTTTCTGACATAATAACATATTCCCTTGACAAGTTCACCTGATTATAGCACATGATGAAACAATATTTTAACATGATGACACGTCTTTCTGACATAATAACATATTCCCTTGACAAGTTCACCTGATTATAGCACATGATGAAACAATATTTTAACATGATGACACGTCTTTCTGACATAATAACATATTCCCTTGACAAGTTCACCTGATTATAGCACATGATGAAACAATATTTTAACATAATGACACGTCTTTCTGACATAATAACATATTCCCTTGACAAGTTCACCTGATTATAGCACATGATGAAACAATATTTTAACATGATGACACGTCTTTCTGACATAATAACATATTCCCTTGACAAGTTCACCTGATTATAGCACATGATGAAACAATATTTTAACATGATGACACGTCTTTCTGACATAATAACATATTCCCTTGACAAGTTCACCTGATTATAGCACATGATGAAACAATATTTTAACATGATGACACGTCTTTCTGACATAATAACATATTCCCTTGACAAGTTCACCTGATTATAGCACATGATGAAACAATATTTTAACATGATGACACGTCTTTCTGACATAATAACATATTCCCTTGACAAGTTCACCTGATTATAGCACATGATGAAACAATATTTTAACATGATGACACGTCTTTCTGACATAATAACATATTCCCTTGACAAGTTCACCTGATTATAGCACATGATGAAACAATATTTTAACATGATGACACGTCTTTCTGACATAATAACATATTCCCTTGACAAGTTCACCTGATTATAGCACATGATGAAACAATATTTTAACATAATGACACGTCTTTCTGACATAATAACATATAAGTTGACAAGTTCACCTGATTATAGCACATGATGAAACAATATTTTAACATGATGACACGTCTTTCTGACATAATAACATATTCCCTTGACAAGTTCACCTGATTATAGCACATGATGAAACAATATTTTAACATGATGACACGTCTTTCTGACATAATAACATATTCCCTTGACAAGTTCAAATGATCATAGCGCATGATGAAACAATATTTTAACATAATGACACGTCTTTCTGACATAATAACATATAAGTTGACAAGTTCACCTGATCATAGCACATGATGAAACACTATTTTAACATAATGACACGTCTTTCTGACATAATAACATATAAGTTGACAAGTTCACCTGATTATAGCACATGATGAAACACTATTTTAACATAATGACACGTCTTTCTGACATAATAACATATTCCCTTGACAAGTTCACCTGATTATAGCACATGATGAAACAATATTTTAACATAATGACACGTCTTTCTGACATAATAACATATTCCCTTGACAAGTTCACCTGATTATAGCACATGATGAAACAATATTTTAACATAATGACACGTCTTTCTGACATAATAACATATTCCCTTGACAAGTTCACCTGATTATAGCACATGATGAAACAATATTTTAACATGATGACACGTCTTTCTGACATAATAACATATTCCCTTGACAAGTTCACCTGATTATAGCACATGATGAAACAATATTTTAACATAATGACACGTCTTTCTGACATAATAACATATTCCCTTGACAAGTTCACCTGATTATAGCACATGATGAAACAATATTTTAACATAATGACACGTCTTTCTGACATAATAACATATTCCCTTGACAAGTTCACCTGATTATAGCACATGATGAAACAATATTTTAACATAATGACACGTCTTTCTGACATAATAACATATTCCCTTGACAAGTTCACCTGATTATAGCACATGATGAAACAATATTTTAACATAATGACACGTCTTTCTGACATAATAACATATTCCCTTGACAAGTTCACCTGATTATAGCACATGATGAAACAATATTTTAACATAATGACACGTCTTTCTGACATAATAACATATTCCCTTGACAAGTTCACCTGATTATAGCACATGATGAAACAATATTTTAACATAATGACACGTCTTTCTGACATAATAACATATTCCCTTGACAAGTTCACCTGATTATAGCACATGATGAAACAATATTTTAACATGATGACACGTCTTTCTGACATAATAACATATTCCCTTGACAAGTTCACCTGATTATAGCACATGATGAAACAATATTTTAACATAATGACACGTCTTTCTGACATAATAACATATTCCCTTGACAAGTTCACCTGATTATAGCACATGATGAAACAATATTTTAACATAATGACACGTCTTTCTGACATAATAACATATTCCCTTGACAAGTTCACCTGATTATAGCACATGATGAAACAATATTTTAACATAATGACACGTCTTTCTGACATAATAACATATTCCCTTGTCAAGTTCACCTGATTATAGCACATGATGAAACAATATTTTAACATAATGACACGTCTTTCTGACATAATAACATATTCCCTTGACAAGTTCACCTGATTATAGCACATGATGAAACAATATTTTAACATAATGACACGTCTTTCTGACATAATAACATATTCCCTTGACAAGTTCACCTGATTATAGCACATGATGAAACAATATTTTAACATAATGACACGTCTTTCTGACATAATAACATATTCCCTTGACAAGTTCACCTGATTATAGCACATGATGAAACAATATTTTAACATGATGACACGTCTTTCTGACATAATAACATATTCCCTTGACAAGTTCACCTCATTATAGCACATGATGAAACAATATTTTAACATAATGACACGTCTTTCTGACATAATAACATATTCCCTTGACAAGTTCACCTGATTATAGCACATGATGAAACAATATTTTAACATAATGACACGTCTTTCTGACATAATAACATATTCCCTTGACAAGTTCACCTGATTATAGCACATGATGAAACAATATTTTAACATAATGACACGTCTTTCTGACATAATAACATATTCCCTTGACAAGTTCACCTGATTATAGCACATGATGAAACAATATTTTAGCATAATGACACGTCTTTCTGACATAATAACATATTCCCTTGACAAGTTCACCTGATTATAGCACATGATGAAACAATATTTTAACATAATGACACGTCTTTCTGACATAATAACATATTCCCTTGTCAAGTTCACCTGATTATAGCACATGATGAAACAATATTTTAACATAATGACACGTCTTTCTGACATAATAACATATTCCCTTGACAAGTTCACCTGATTATAGCACATGATGAAACAATATTTTAACATGATGACACGTCTTTCTGACATAATAACATATTCCCTTGACAAGTTCACCTGATTATAGCACATGATGAAACAATATTTTAACATGATGACACGTCTTTCTGACATAATAACATATTCCCTTGACAAGTTCACCTGATTATAGCACATGATGAAACAATATTTTAACATGATGACACGTCTTTCTGACATAATAACATATTCCCTTGACAAGTTCACCTGATTATAGCACATGATGAAACAATATTTTAACATGATGACACGTCTTTCTGACATAATAACATATTCCCTTGACAAGTTCACCTGATTATAGCACATGATGAAACAATATTTTAACATGATGACACGTCTTTCTGACATAATAACATATTCCCTTGACAAGTTCACCTGATTATAGCACATGATGAAACAATATTTTAACATGATGACACGTCTTTCTGACATAATAACATATACGTCTGACAAGTTCACTTATCATAGCACATGATAAAACACTATTTTAACATGATGACACGTTTTTTGGCATAATAACATGTTCTTTTGACAAGTTCACGTGATCATAGAACATGATGAAACAATATTTAAACATAATGACATGTCTTTTTGACATAATTACACATTACATTGACAAGTTCACATCATCAAAACACATGATGAATTAATATTTTAACATAACAACACGTATTTTTGACATAATACGACAATCCTGAACAAGACAACACGAATCATCACGACATAGTCTAGACAGTCATGGCGTTCCATAGATAACGATGTAAAATGTTTTTATCTCGTGGCATTTCAAGTTGTGTAGATACAAACTGGGTTGTATTACGCGATAGACTGTGCTGTCGATATTGATGCGAGTTCAATTGTTTACAATGTAAGCGTAGATAACTACACTTTTGCCAAAAGGATTTATACACCGTCGGGCTCAGATGACAAAATGGTGCGTAATTTATCTACGTATGTCAGTTATATGCCTTGTGTACTTATGATTATATGAGAAAAACGTTTATGCATTTTCATATTGAAAAAAAAAGTAACTTGCTCCATGAACGTGAACTATATTTATCACGAAACACATGTATGTTTTGCGATGCATGTAACTGAACATTTGATGCATATATAATGCACATTGTTATATTAAAAGTATGTATTTTGTTGTAGATATTTTAAATTTCAAACATTTAATATAGTTAATTACTCAATAATATTTACTTTTAGATCCAGTGTAACGTCTTTTTTTGTAAATATTAGTACATCCATTGTTATGTAATTTTAATAAATTGACGTAAACTTTTCAGAATGATCCTAAATTATCAGCGATGCTTTCCCGGGAACTTGAAAGGGTTGGAATCAAGTGTGAAACTGTAACGGCCAAGAAAAGATCTGGTTTATTAAATGAGAGTTGGATAACCATAAATCATTTGCTAGTGGAATCATACGACCCAGCGACCGTTTTTATATTCGGAAGCCAGTCTGAAGGTACGGCAACTCCTGGTTTTAATTCGGACTTTGATATTCTTTATGCCAAACATTTACCCGAAATTTTCACACGATGGGAAGACTGGGATATCGGAAAAACGCTTATGTTGTTTAAAAATAGCAGTACTCCTCCTCAACATTACTACTTGCAAGCAGCCAATTTCATAGCAAGGTCAGCAGTGGTTACATTTGAGGAACTGGATGACGAGGAGAGACATATGTACAGTCGATTGTCATCTGGTGAAATAGTGCTACGATCAGATGTCACGTTAAACGCTCGGTTGGAACGTTTTGCAAGTTTGTTAAGCGGCAAATCTGTTATACATGGCCCGGCCATTACTATCGAATCCAATGCCGTTATAGTTCATCCCCACGGGCCAGAGACTGCTGGTCGTACACTGGAAAATGAACCAATCGAGCAGCCCATGGACAACGTTATTGTCTATCAGGTCCATGACAAGATGCCTGAAATTCAACACTTCATATCTAGACGAAGACCAGGCCATTGGCCTTCACCAGAAATGCTAGAAGCTGCAGGCCATTGTGTCAACTTTGTTGTACCATCAGGTAGCTCATCTGTTGACGAAAAATGTGTGGAATGGAGACTGTCGACAAATTTGATTGAACGAATTATTATGTTCAGTCTAAACCAAACACAGACAAAGTGTTATGTTGTGTTAAAAATGATCAACAAATCATTATTTCACTATGTAACGAAGGGCTTTTCAAGTTTTCATTGCAAGACCATGCTGTTTTTTACCATAGAAAGAACCGCCACACATAAATGGCAAGAAGATAATTTGTGGCTGCTAGTTAAACTATGTTTGCACACATTGAAGCGATGGCTGCATGCGGGCGTTTTTTCCACACTTTACCATTCCGGACGTTAATTTGTTCGACGGCAAACTTTCATATGGCGATTGTCGAAGGCTGTACAGGTATGTCGCGGAAATGCTGATGAATAATCTGCAGGATATAGTCCTATTGCAAAGGGACGACCGCCATGTTCTTTCCAAAAACTTTCTGAACTTTGGGAAACTAATGTCGTCACACACAAGGTTTTTTGTCACAGAAATGAAATCAAATATTGATTCGAGTTGCTGTGTCGATAGCCTGATTCGGAATGCTTATGTTGCGTTTCGGTACTGTAACGAGGGCCATACAATGCAGAGGAAGATTGCTCGTTGCATTGCAAAGCACATGTTGTTTGACATTGCACATATAACAGCATCAATATGTATTCAAGACGGATTGCACCTAAACGATTTAATATTGGCCTGTTATCGTTATTCCCTCAATACAGATGTTGCATCCAGTCGTCTGAAGATGGCATCGATGTTGTTCTCTACTAGAAACGTGAAATCAGCCGCTTTTGTGCTAGAAGACGTGGAACGTAGATATAATAATACCGTCCAAACACTGTGCCAGTGCTTTGAAAATATACACGCTGAAGAAAGATGCCAAACAGAGATGAACAGTGAAAACACTGCACTCTGTGTTACCTATTCAAAGGATGAGGCGTATTGTCTACCGCCTTTGTTGGTCCTTCAGCTTTTGACTGCTTTGAAAGAACACAGTCATCAACACAGAGAGTTTGACAAAATTCTGGAACGTCTCCAAACCATACAATCTGTGGATGCACGGCCGTTTCTGTACTATTTGCAATATCTGACTTACGGAGCTCTTAGTTTACGGGAACAACAGATTGAGGCCCTGAGAAAGTTTGTTTACCTCGTGGTGAACTCTCGTCATCTGTTACATCACAAATATATGGCGTATACCCTGCTTGGACATTGCTGGGAGATGGAAGGAGACATTGATATTGCCCGTCAAGCGTATCTAAGATCTGCTGCTGAAAACTAGACGTAATTCTGCTCAACGGCATCTTCGAAGGATTCTAAACACTGACTGCAATGAGTATGAACTTTATACTAGAGTTCCACGTTACAATTCGTAACTTAAACAAGACTTTATTTCAATTCTGAACGTAATTCTGCCCAATTACATATCTGAGGAATTCACCACTGAGCTCAACGCTGTTGAAAGACTAATCTGCAGGATTTTAAGCACTAATATGAAGGATTTTAAGCACTCAACTGTAAGCAAAAGCTCCAGGCAATGGTTTGATTTCAAGGACGTGTTTTGTGATAAAATGTAAACAGTTTTCATGTTTTGTCGAACATGAGCCGATTACTGCACTAACAAATATATTACATTTTATGATGACACTTCATGTATAATGTACTGACATAATCTGTAAGTGCATTTTAACGGTCATGTGTTATGATCATAATTATGGTATTATATGTAGATATAAATGTAATTGATGCTTTTTGGCAATCGTGCGCATGTTTTACGTCTGCATCTTTCCTCTTAACATTTTAAGCTGTAAAATAGAAGAAAAATATTTGTAGAATTGTATATCAATTCTGTTAAGCATGTACACAAAAGTATAATACATATGTATGTGTATATAAGTAAATATTTCATTTCATATATATTTAAGCAAATGTGTTTTTGTGCTTGTTATTTTATCGAACACAGAAAAACTAGTCTTCAAAATACATATACAATCAAATCGTGATTTAACGAATAGTCAACGGAACGCCACGATTGTTCATGTAATCTAATTTTCTGTACTGGCTGTAGTATCCTTTCTATAGCAGCAACAGTTGTGTATTATTTTATTCAAACTTTTGAAATAGTAATACAACATGTCTTATAGTAATTAGAATATAAATAAGAACTGTAAACATAAAATAAAACACAGGTGTATCTATTATGTTTATTAAAAAAACATAGTATAAATAGAAAGAGTCTACACTAACGTAACTACACTAACGTAACAAGTGTATGTAATCTCTTCTCTTTGTGACCACATTTTGACCAATCAAATGGTGTTTGCGTCTTTTTACGTGATGTATGTGTTTTTATTGGTTGACGTATTATAGCCATCGCGACACGTGGTAGCTCAATTGTGGGCGTTGTCTCATCGATTCGTGTTCATTGCGACGTCACTAGCGGTGGCTGCGTCATCATTTCGTTATCACTGTGATTTCACTAGAAGTGAAAACGACATTACTTCGTAATCACCGAGCCGTCACTGATGATGGCTGCCTCACCTGTTAGTGATCAATGTGACGTCATTCGTGATGGCTGCGTCAGTCTTGGTTATCACTGAAACGTCACTTGTGATGACTGTGTCATTTCTTGGTGATCAGTGTGACGTCACTAGTGTGGACTTGGTCATCTCTTAGTGATAAGGCGTGACGTCACATGTGATGACTGCGTTATTTCTTAGTGATCAGTGTGACGTCACTAGTGGTGGCTTTTTCACCTCTCAGTGACCTTTGTTACGTCACAGTTGATGACAACGTCATCAAATTTGATGACAACGTCATCGCATTATCATTAATGTGACGTTTCTATTGGTGGCAGCTTCATCTCTTCGGGACAGTAGTGTTGTATACGCGGATACTGTACAGCAGGTAGTCGATCACGTGCATCTCCCAGGGTAGGACTTTGTGGAAGCTAACCGAGTACGGACTGCAACAGTCCTTACCCTTCAAATATAGAAGAACGTGTTCAAAAGCAATATTATTATTAACAATGACAAAAATTCTAATAAGTAACACGTATTACTAGTAAGCGTTTAGTAAGGATTCTAACCATCGTATTTTCTTTACCCAACGTACGAAAGTAAATGTATTGCCGTTTTTATAATGTAGCTCATTGGCGTTGTGTGGGGAGTACAAACTTAATAGCAACCTGTATTACAAACAATTCTTGACCAGCATATTTATGTATAGCGAAGCATAAACTAAATAACAACTCATATAACAAAACAGCTCTTACAATGACCAGCTGGTTCCATGCAAACTTCTGTATAGTGAAGTACGACATATCGTCCCATATAAAAAAAAACAAGAGGGCCCTAGGACGCTCACCAGGGACCTTGTAACCCAATTGGGAATTTGCATCCCAGAGGCGTGGCTTATTTTTATCCCAGGGGCATAATATTAACAATGTTGAAAAACCTCTGGGCCTTGCGGTTTCAGGTAAAGATTTTTAAAGTAACTGCCATTTAAGTCAATATAAAGCATGTGACCCCTCGGGGTGCCACCAGATTTGACCCAAAAAAGGGCAAAAGTTGACGACGCACGCACGCACGACAGACAACGGGCGCACGCACGACGGACAACGGGCGATTACAAACGCTCACCATCGGCACTTCGTGCTCAGGTGAGCTAAAAGGTACAGAATATTTAAAGGCAAACTGTACACTATATTTTTTGAAGACACATACACAGGGTTGTCATTAAGAGCCGGCCGCTGGCCAAATTGACCGTTTCAAACGAGTTATTGGTCGGCTCAAATTTTCAAAGAAATAAAAATAAATTATTGTGTACCTTGTTCTGAAAGTGAAAGCCAGTCTTTGACCTCAACACACTCTAATCTATATTGAATTTAATAATCATGTTAATATCCAATAAGTGTTTCCTCGTAACACAGTTTCCATTTTTATTCAAAGACATGTATATTTCGTCACCACCATTTAAATCTCCAATTTATCCAATGCAACATAACTACACTCTGCTTTTTGTCACACCCTGACTTTTCCCCAAGAACGCTAATTCACTAATGCTCTATCGACAGTGCTTGTGTTGTCCAGGTACAGTAGTACTGATTGCTGCTTTTCACATTGACCATGTGCTAAGCGTGTTACACGGGGTTACTGCTACATGTATAAACTGCTAGATGATAGCCAGAGAATGGCAGTAACATCAAAGACTTTTGAATTCAAACCGACACAGTTGCTATAGCTTGCAGATTTGGAAGCCCATCTAACTGATGACGTCATGCTGTTACGCTTCTTAGTTTTAACAGGTGTTATCATTAATGACTCATGTGTTAACGGATATTGTTGTTTGGATAGTTCTAATCGGAAAAAATGATTGCAAGGTAAAGTAAATGCACTGTTTTATTAATTAAAAAAATATGAATTAATAATGAACAAAATATAATGAATATATAATTAAAATTTTCGAATTACAAAAAAAAACATTGCCAAAAATGCATTTTATAATGTGTTACGATGCATTTTGAATGTTTATATAAAAAATAAAAGTGTTACACTATTAATCTATTAAATCTACATGTTGTCTATAAAACTCATTTTAAAAATGTGTAATGAATTTAAGAAGTCGAGTCATAACAAAATCACACAAAAGTAAACAGCTTTATTTTTTTTGTTATTTCTATAATTGATTATAAAAAATCTGAACTACCAAAATTAAGTATAAAAGGGTAAATTTCATAGGTCAAACTATCATGAATCATTTGTCCAAAAATGCTAGCAGGGCTTTCCCTAGTTTAATTTTTTTTAGCCAAATTTACCATACAACATTGAAATCCTACTCATATTGGGTATTTTATAGGGTTTTATAAAGAAAAAGTTGTAACCAAATGGAAATGTTTAGCCAAGTAGTGAAATTTTTAGCCATTGGCTAATTTGACGAATGTTAGAGTAAGCCCTGGCTAGGATTTTGCATCTAAATTTCAAAAAATAAATTCTGGGGGAGCATGCACCCAGACCTCCCTAGTTCACTTCGGCGTTTGAAGCTTTGGCCTCCTCAATTGGTCATCGAGCCTCCTTGGAAAAATCTAAATTACAACCCTGCATACATGTATGTAAATGTAAATGGATGAACGTTTATTTGTCTTTGAACGGAATATTTCAGATCCAAGAATAAAACAAAAGAGCCGATATGGTCATGGGTCGCTCACCCGAGTTCAATAAGTCACAAAGGCATATAAAAATTAATGGTGAACCACTGACAGCCGTGTTTTTTACGAGAATCAAAATGATTTGAGGTTTTAATTTTAATGGAAGGAAAATTTCAATTTCAAAATGAGGTTACTGGTCCTATATTGCTATAGTGCTTGGTGAAAATAAACATAAAGATTTAAGTCCTTTATATTGTATGCTGATGTAAAGGAAATCATAGATAACATCATCATCCAGTTTTTTTGTTTGTTTTATAAATGAGATAGAGTGAACAAGTTTAAACCCACATAAACCACATTTTATCTATATTCCTACGTGCCCAATCACAGCTTTCAGCAAGATGACACCGCATAAAACTGAAATATCTGTCTAATTGCTGTTTTTCATCAATAAAACTGTGTGTGTGGTCGGTCTTCTTGACAAGCTTTCACATTTGACAATTATGGTATTGAATAAATATGTAAATTCATATGATATCTGCATTTTCCAACACCACTATTCATATTATTAAACAATCCACCTGTCCGTTGCGCAACTATGGAAGTGTATTACAATTTCTGCCACCGGCTTTAAGTTTAAACCTATTTATTTTAGCTTGGCGAGAGTTTGTTGATTTCTAGGTTCTCCTGTTACATGGAATGCAAAAAACAACAAGAGGGCCATGAGGGCCCTAGGACGCTCACCTGAGACCTTGTAACCCAATTGGAATTTGCATCCCTGAGGCGTGGCCTATTTTTATCCCAGGGGCATAAGTTGAACAACCTTGAACAAACCTCTGGGCCTTGCGGTTTCAGGTAAAGATTTTTTTAAGTCATTTTGCTATTTAAGTCTATATAAACCATGTGACCCCTCGGGGGATGGCCAGATTTGACCTCAGGGGCATAATTTGAACAATCTTTGGAAAGGACCACTATGCAATGTTACGTTCCAAATATAGGAAAGCTGTGGGCCTTGCGGTTTCAGGTAAAGATTTTTTTAAGTCATTTTGCTATTTAAGTATTTATAAACCATGTTACCCCTTGGGGGGTGGCCAGATTTGACCCTAGGGGCATAATTTGAACAATCTTTGGAGAGGACCACTATGCAATGTTACGAAACAAATATAGGAAAGCTGTGGGCCTTGCCGTTTCAGAGGAGAAGATTTTTAAAGTCATTTTGCTATTTAAGTCTATATAAACCATTGACCCCCCCCCGGGCGTGACCAGTTTTGACCCCAGGGGCATAATTTGAACATTCTTTTTAGAGGACCACTATACAATGTTACATACCAAATATGAAACCTCTAGGCCTTGCGGTTTCAGAGGAGAAGAATTTTAAAGTCATTTGGCTATTTAAGTCCATATTAACCATGTGACCAATGGGGTGTTGTCTGCTTTCACCCATGGGGCATAATTTGAACAATCTTTGTAGAGTACCACTATAGGATGTTAAATACCAAATACAAAACCTCTGGGCCTTGTGGTTTCAAAGATGAAGATTTTAAGACGTTTTGCTATATAAGTTTATACAAACCATGTGACCCCCTGGGCGTGGCCAGTTTTGACCCCAGGGGCATAATTTGAACAATCTTTGTAGAGGATCACTATAGGATGTTACATACCAAATATGAAACCTCTGGGCCTTGTGGTTTCAGAGGAGGAGATTTTAAAAGTCATTTTGCTATATATTCTATAAAACCATGTGACCCCCGGGGTGTGGCCCGTTTTGACCCCAGGGGCATAATTTGAACAATCTTTGTAAAGGACCACTAAAGGATGTTACATACCAAATATGAAACCTCTGGGCCTTGCGGTTTCAGAGGAGACGATTTTTAAAGTCATTTTGCTATATATTCTATATAAACCATGTGACCCCCGGGGCGTGGCCCGTTTTGACTCCAGGGGCATAATTTGAAGAAACTTTGTAAAGGACCACTAAAGGATGTTACATACCAAATATGAAACCTCTGGGCCTTGCGGTTTAAGAGAAGAAGATTTTTAAAGTCATTTTGCTATGTATTCTATATAAACCATGAGACCCCCGGGGCGTGGCCAGTTTTGTCTTTAGGGGCATAATTTGAACAATCTTTGTAGAGGACCACTGTAGGATGTTACATACCAAATATGAAACCTCTGGACCCTGTGGTTTCAGAGAAGAAGAGTTTTAAAGTTTACACTTTTTAAATATATTTTTAGCTCTGATGACCTACATATGCAGCACCCATAAAGATTTGAACAACTTTGAAAGAGGGTCACCCAAGGATCATTCCTGTGAAGTTTCATGATAATCCACCAAGCGGTTTAGGAGGAGAAGTCGTTTGAATGAAAGGTTGACGGTGCACGACGGACAAAGGGCGATCACAAGAGCTCACCATGAGCACTTTGTGCTCAGGTGAGCTAAACACAGATATTACAATGACCAGCTGGTTCTATACATGCTTTTGTAAAGTTAAAAATATAAAGGTTACATAACATCGCATACAACAAAACATCTCTTACAATAACCAGCTGGTTCCACGCGTACTGGTGCAGCCAGGAACCAGTGTCTGTCAGATGTTTGTAGAGGCTCTCCGGATGGAACGTCTCCTTGCCGTCACGGTCCAGTGAACTCCGGATAGGGACGCCGGAAGCCTGCAAGTGGCAAGTACCCATTCTATATATAGCGTTCACGTTGCAGATACATACCTCAATCCCAACATAGATCACTTAAGAAATAATTTTCGATTTAGAGCTGTTGATCTGATAATAAATAACGAGCTGGAGTAGGGCACAAGTTCGAGTGGTTTAATATACCGCAAAACAACAACAAATCTGTGTTCATTAGCCGATAAACAACGAATCTGCGAAAATTATTTCGAATCTAACATGACCTGATGACACTATTTGCAATTACAAAGCGAACAATATTTTATAGTATCGGAACTATTTTGTTCGGGTTGTTTATTGGTAGTTCAACAACGGTGAAATTTTGTCTTTAGTCTATAGAAAACACTGCGCGTGTCATGTTAGAATCGTAATTATCACAGGTTATGAATGTGTACCCTCATAACAGAGGCATATTAGCCTTCTGCAAATGCAAAAATCCAGCAAGGAGTTTAAAACAAACCAAATGATCTTACGTTATTACAAAACATAGTGGTCAAAACACAGACAGATCGTATCGTAATTTCAAAATTGATCTCCCATCGTACCTTAAGTGTATTGATATGCATCGTGTACGCTTCGGTTGTAGCCGATATTAACAACAGTTTGATATAAATTTGAGGTGGTAGTATATAGTCAGCCGAAATGTACAAAATCTCCGTGTTGCACTAGTGATTTAGTCCGAAATATTTCTAGAGGATTTGTTTTGCCTTCATTGCCAAGGCAAATTCTTCCCTGTCAGAACCATATACCATTTTGAGTTATGCTGTCATATTTTTACAAACATAAGAAAATTATATCTAGGTCCTTAATATGTTTATTAATTTCGTGTCATCTGAGTTTAAAAGAAAAATCAGACATATTGCTAAGTATTGTTATAATGCTATGCTTTGACGTAAAGAATTGGTCTCTGACTATATTTTGATATGCTGTGTATTGTATTGCATAACATTGTATTTATATATTAATTTTTGTGTCTTGGCCATAATGTTTACTGGTCATGGACGTAATTCCGGCCTGTACGTTAATATTCGGCCACCCTTCAAAAAGCCTTTTTGCGATAGAGATTAATAGTTTTAAAACAATTAGCAAAAGAACTTTCTATAGCAACAAACTTCTACAGATTTCTCGATTCCAGTAAGTATATCGTTATTTACTTTTGAATTGAAATCTCAGTATCATAACAGGAAATATTGAGTCACGTGGGGAAACTGACGTCATCATACGCACGCACCGAAAATATGGTGTTGCATGATTACATATATTTAAATTGATTATTTCTTCTAACCGTTAACAAATTTTCACAAGCAAATTTTACGAAATAGGAAACACCCGCTTGTGTTTAACTATTTTGCTCAGACATGTTTTCTCTTTAAATTCGGTTATCTCAGATTTTCTTACAATTCTCGCTGAATTTAATACCAATATCATCGTAAACTCTAGGCAGCCCCGGTAAGTTTATGTTGTAGCCTTCTTCAGCGAAGGGGTTACTCAAGGTATCGAGAATATTCGGCCCCAAGATTTATCCGGTCCCAGTTCTAGTTAGCAATTCAGCAGACATGGCAATTCAGCAGACAAATCGGTCCCTTTTCCCTCCGACTCATCGATCCGTATCATGAATGATGTGTTTCGTATATCTCAGAAATTTATATTCATACTAATAATATATATATTTAATTGAATAATGTATTCTCTATTTTATTCATATCAGTTATAACTGTTTACTTACTCACATAAAATGCATACACCCGAACAAGTGAAAATTCACAGCTATACACTAAAATTTTCAAATTGAATTATCTCCCTTGAATAGAATTAAAGGAAGTTTAAAGTTATTTATAGCTCACGTCACCCTTGGCTTCAAATTTTAAAAACTTGTTTACTTTATTTTTGACATAAAAATGACGTTTAAACAAAACAAACACAATATAAACAAGCAAAGGAAAGAAACGAAACCAATTGCAGTTCACCATTGCCAACATTGGTTTAAATTATACAGAATTTAAGGGGAGGGGGAGGGGTACCGGTGAAAGAAAGTCGTTTAGGTAGGAAATTTTAGTCAAAATTTTAATTTTTGTAAACCTTAATCGTTACTCTTTAGATAAGGATAGTTTTTTTTTTTTTTAACTATTTTGTTATAAACATTGCCGAGGATACTAAAAAGTGGCCGATTTTTTACGTACATTTGAGCTAGGAAAATGGACATTTTATACGTTGTTTATTGACATTTTATACGTTGTTTATTTCCGTTTATTTAGTTACCTTACAATCGTCCATTTTGATTTAAACTTACACGTTATATGAGTTTCGAACCCAGGATTATTGATGTGAAGTTCAATTTTGATCAGTTGTGTACAACGTGAGATTAAAAAAAAACAACCACCAAAGTGGCCGGAATTACGTTCATGACCAGTATATAAATTGTAAATGGCTCGATGCAATTCTTTTGCCGTTGTTGCCAATAAACGAACAAACATAACCACCAGCGCCTAAATCATGTTTCTTAACTCTCAAATCCTATTAAATCATGGTAAATTTGAAAAAGGTAACACTTGTGAAAACGTACCCTAAGATACCACAGTGCATGAGCGATCATGTGGACATTACCTCCAAGCTGGATATTTTATCGTACTGCTGGATTTCAATATACCTATTCATATATTCCAAATAGTTAATACCTATGCGTATGCTTAACGTAGCATACGTATAAATTAATTAAATAGTCCATAACAAGCGTTAAAATTACTTTTATGCTTTCCGGTGGTTTATAGGGAAATATCAGGGAAATAAAACTGGTAATTCACAGTGAAAATTACCACTTTGATAATCGAACTACTTGTCACTGAGATGTCGGAAAATGCCAAAATAATACATTTACAAGCATAAAATAAAAAGAAAATGTGTTGGAGTCTGTAGAATATCGATTTTGATTCACTCGTGAACATATAAATTTATACGATCGCTCGCGAATTCAAATCGATATTCTATCAAAAATAACAAATATCCTCTATATCTATATCTTACATTTTGTTGTCATATCGTCGTTTTGCAAATAACGGCACCAAGGAAAGGCAAAGGAAGCACTACCTCCAAGCATTTTCCTAAGTCCACATCTTCGTCGGGCCCGTCTGTGTTGCAGGCGTCTCCTTTGAAGCCTTTGTGTACTACGTCATGAAGTGCGCGAGAACTGATGACGTAACCAGCACCTCCGCTCATGTACCCGCGTGCGTTATGTGGCTGAAAATAGTTCTACACATATTAAAACTGACACAGTGTGTTTAATGACACCCGTGACAATACAATAGGCATTTATAATAAATAGATCATCTCTCTTGGAAAATCAAGAGTAAGGTTCCTTTAGAGGTGCTATGTATCTTCCTTAAATTTAAAACGAATAACGGAATATTGAATGTAAAATATAATATGAATATAGGTGCTACCTAGTTAACAGGCAAAAGCATATTTATTTAACAGTATAAAACAATATTTAGTGTCAATTTTTATTGAGCTACGTCTTATGTGGGTAGCACCCCACCCCCCAACCCCCAAAAAATTGTCTAATATAAATATGAGTTTTTAATATTAAAAAAAAAACTGAGACAGTCTCTTTCAACGAACACTGATATAATAAGTGTATTACATTTCGTATCAGTTTATGCTGAGTACAACTTAAGTACACGTCTAAAATATCTGCAAAAAGCTCAACTATGATATTGCGCAATTTATATGACATCGTTTTCAATATATAAAGGCGTGTCGTGGGAAAACCGGGCTATATCGTGCGTGAAGTGTCGTCCCGGATCAGCGTGTGCAGTTTACACAGGCTAAGTACGACACTTATGGTATTTTCCGTTTTAAGGAAGTATCTTCTAAACATAAATCAACTGTAGGTGGAAAGTGTCGTCCCAGATTAGCCTGTGCAGACTACCCAGTTTTCTCACGACACGCCTTTCATAGTTTATAAATAAAAGGTTGGTAGAAAAACATCTGTCTCCTCCCACTACAAAACCTGTATCCTTGCCTGTTATTTGTATAAAATACTTTTTTAATAAACCTTCATTTGGAAGCCCATATAAACCGGCTGGGTTGGGTCTTCTTTGGCGAGCAAATGACGTAAGTTCTCCATGATGACGTATGTGTCGTCGTCAGCCTTTAGTATCCAATCAAATGAGTCGTTAAATGTGTTGTAAGCTAAAGATAGCGCCAGTCTCACTTTGGCGGTCAGGTGGGATTTCCCCTCAGGTAACGGAAGCTGTAGTGTGTACTGGGTGTGAGGGGCCTCTTCCGAGTTAGCTAGAAATATGTGCGTAAACAATGAAATTTGTTTAACTTTTTGTCAGGTTCAATAATATTTAAGGTTAAAACAAATAAACTCCCCTGAGTTAACTAGAAACATTTAATATAATACGTACACAGTCATACTGTTTTACATTTCATAAACCTGGTCGGAGCTGGTCAGACCTCAATAGTGACATTAATGACCCTCCAGCACGCCGCTACTGTTTACGACTTCTGGTGTAATATAAGGTCCTAAATTGGTAGGACCTGATCGGACCTGGTAGAAGCAGGCCGGACCAGGTCGTACCCGAGTTAGGGGCATGCACTACCTCTAAATGAATTTCGATCATTCTGTACGCATTGGTAGGACCTCTATAGAGCCTGTTTTTGCACGTTTGTTATTCTAACCAATCAAAAAGCTGTTTGCATAATTTAAACTGTATGTTGCAAAACACTAATTGTTTTTCCTGTTCAAGATCCTCACAACGCTTATCTCCCTCACATGTTCATACGATTTAACTGCTGCCTACACCTGAAGAAGCTTCTAATTTAGGACCTAATAGTACGCTATAGCGAATAGTATTGTAAGGATGCCTATATAATTATATTGTGTTGTGTAAATATGAACTCGTTTACAACGTGTACATGTATATAACTAAATGTGCATGCATAAACAAAACTAATTTAAGCAACATACCGATATTTTTGCTTTTTTGTTCTTTAAAAATACATCAAGAATGAGTTTATATCTACTTTTCTTGTAAAAAAAATGTAGGTAAGTGCCATTAACTCACATACATTCCTTGATTGTACTACATACAAGTTTCTTACAATACAGGAAGAGTCTCCGATCACATCGCAGACTCCAAGTCTCGTTCACCGCCGTCATTCTCGTGATGCCCGCACTGGAAACGGAAGTAAGAATTAGACACAGAATGCGCATGCGCGAACTTCGTGAATGCCCGGATGAAATTGCGTCATTCGTGATTGGACGTATTAGTTTGGATATTGGGTCGTCATTGAATACGGATTCGGGCTTTTCCATATTTTCCGAGGCAGGGTTTCGGAAGATTTCGGCATGCGCCTTTGGTGGGCTATTGTCGAAACGTGGTTTTTGAAACAGGCCTGTTTTGCGAATCGTGTTTGTTCGGACTTTCCCGGGAGTTTCCGTAATTATTGGCAGCTTGCTTGTATACTGTTCTTGGTCTTTTGCTGCATATGAAAAATAAAACAATAATCTCAATAATAATATATTTAGGCACACTTATCCGAAACATATCATTCTCTTTAAACTATGCAAACGAACTTTAGAGCATTATTGACTTTGTACTCCCGCAATGCACATATTTTAAGCAAGGATGTGTATGGGCGCAAACATAAATTACAGAAAGTACGATAGTATAATAATCTTTGTTCAGTTTACTAAAAAAACTACAATTTCCAGTTTAGTATAAATTATGCTGTATAAATCGTCATATTGGTTTACACAGTTCATGTAACAAGCGAATACAGGGGTGGTATTCACAAAGAATCTTAAGTAAAATTTTATCGTTATCCATAAATCTGGAAATATCCTCAACTGTGTCATTACATATTGAAACAGTTAAGCACCAAGTTATATTTTAAAATAACTTCAGTATTACAATTTTACTTTAGGAATATCAACAACATATGTATATCTTTATTTAGTACATAAATACAGTAAATTTGAATTTTACTCTTTAAGGGACGTGTTCACAGATCTTCGCATTTTTTTAAGTATGCCATTAGATGTCTTAACTTGACATATTTAAGCATTGGAACTAGAAAGCTAAAGTATAATAATAAGAAAAGTATTTAGAAAAAAAAAGAAAAGAAAAAAATGGTTTCACCGTTGTTCGAACCAGGGACCTCCGGATTAAAAGGCTATCGCCTTAACTACTCGGCCATTTCGACTTTCTATATTTCTTCCTGCATTATTTATGTAATAGTTCCACGTGTTGTCAAAAATTTCAACGAAAACAACAGAAACACTCCAAATTATTCGATGGTTTAGTGTTACAAACGCATTATACTTTTATCAATTTCAACTGATGATTACTAAAACGGGTTTTACAGTACATTTCTAGGTCCGTAGTGTTATTTTGCTCCTTTGTATACACTGTTCTTTTATTTTTGGAATCGGAGACCAAACGTTTTTAAAATTTCAATGCGTCAATCTGTGAACAGGTCCTTTAAGGTAAAATATTTGAGAAATTACTTCAGATGCTTTGTGACTATGACCCAAGACTGAGATACAATCTTAACCTTTTGCGGTTAAAGTCTTCGTCATATTTCTCGGTCGGAACACACGTTTTACTTCCGGTTTCGGCATGTTCTGCACCAGGAATATGATGGCTGTCACTAATATAAGGGAGACAACTCCCACAATCTTGACGCGCCACGATCCCATTATCTCCCTTGTATTTAACTATACCGCAAGAAACGCTGTGTTTTCCTGAAACTGACATAGCAATCAGAAGTACATCAAATAAAATAATAAACGTTAGTATATAAGGTAAATAAAAATAAAGCATATTTTATTTATAATCATGGATAACTTTCTTTCATTTTGTATAAAAACGCCGCTTTGTAGTTACGACCTTACAAATAATAGTGTTCCGAAAAAAAGAACTACACTATATTATATTATAATAATCGCCGTATATATACAGTGTTTTCTACTTTATTTTATATGTTTAGCAGAACTTATGACAATAATTCGCATGTCCAACTTTCATTCCGGTCTCAAAGGGAAATTACTCGCACAACCTGGTTCCCTTTAACGAAGATGGCACAGTTGGCTGAACTCGATGACCCTTATCATATATCTGACCAAAGTAGGTCACCCAAGACCTGTCGAGTGGCAATTTATTGCTTAATGGTCGATAATTTGTAAATAACAGAGATGATTCTGATTCTGGTAGCTCATAGTTTATCCACTAGACATAAACATCTCGAGCTTTTTAAAGGGACCTGTGCACATATTGGCAAATTGACAATTTTATTTTCTTCTTTTGTCCTAGAACCCGAAAAAGACAAATGGATATTATACAAACCAGCAAAATAACATAACTGACATAGAATTATATTGAAAATATAGTGTCGTTTATGAAAATTCATCAAGTGAAATGGATAACATTATAAAGCGTATGTAACACTTTTCATCTGTATTTTGGGAAACACGTGTATCACTTTTATAGTGTTAAAAATTAACTAATACGATTGTAAGTCAGAAAGGCCAAGTAGTTACAGCGACAGTTTTTGTGATCCAGGCTGTGGCAGGTTCAAGTCGTGGCGAAGGAAAATCATTTTCCAACTATAGTAATAAATAAGTGACAGTTTCAACTTACAGTTAGACCTGATCGAAAGAAAATAATATATTGTTTTAATATTCGACGTTTTAGAATGCTTAAAAAATGAATTCTAACATGAAAAGCGCAAAATCTCCATTGTTAAATTGCCAATAAACAACTCATAAAATTTGTTCCCAAACTGTAAAATATAGTTTGCATTGTATTTGCAGAAAATGTTGTCAGGTCATGTTAGAATCGAAATAATTTTCGATTTTCGCTTCATCATTGTTTATCTGTAAATAAACCATGCCCTCGTGGTTTAATTCTTGCGCATCAGAACACAGAATCGTCCATGTACAGATAAACAACTCAAAATCGAAAATTATTTCTTAAATAGATAATACGAAAATCGTAAATAGATCGGCACACATTAACAATTTAATAGAACCATACGCACATAATATTACTGACAATTTTATAATTTATGACAACAGTGTGTAGAGTATTACCGTTTTATATAATATGTACAATATTACCGAACGATGCCAGTGTCGAATGCATTTTCAATACTGTTCACACACTTTCAATAGGAATAGTTTTAACCTAAGCTTCCAATTTATTTACGGTAGTTTTGAAACTGGATCACCTGCTTTTGAATTATTAATTACCAATAGCATTTTAGAAGAAAAAAGAACGCAGATCAGAGAAAGGTATAGGGATTTTTGCGAATTATGTATTAATCATTATCCCATCGTTTTGTTTCAAATAATTGATTGCTGGGTGATTTAATTGAGTACTTGAACACACAAATGGCTTGGGAATTTGATTGTAATCAATATGTATACCATTATACACTCATGCATGAATTATGGGATCAAAATACAGTATTAAACTACAGGTACCATGGCATATTTATCTTGATATTTCACTATATGGCTATCAGTGATTTACCCAATCCTGTTGGTGTTGTGTTTCTAAATATACGAGGGTATGTGGATTTAGTTGTGTCACTCATCTGTTTGAAATTGATAGGGTAATTGGTGTTTAGAATTGTTTAAAGTATATACGCAAATAAATAGCTTATCTGTTGCTCTGATGCAGATATACGTGAACTTGCCCGTTTAAACTTCACTGTGTGATATATTCGTGAACATGCCCGTTTAAACTTCACTGTGTGATATATCCGTGAACATGCCCGTTTAAACTTCACTGTGTGATATATCCGTGAACATGCCCATTTAAACTTCACTGTGTGATATATCCGTGAACATGCCCATTTAAACTTCACTGTGTGATATATCCGTGAACATGCCCATTTAAACTTCACTGTGCGATGCCACTGATGCATAACAAATCAAACAATAGCTGGACTTTACGCTCGTTCAAACACATTTTCAGCAAGTATATAACCTTAACATTCTGTGACATTATTTCATAACTTTGACCTTGTTCTTGCATTTACACAACATTTTTGTCTGCATTTATAGCAAGTGCATAACTGATTATGCACTAACATTATCTCATTATTATACAAACCATTATTACGCATATGGTAATAGATACGATGTTTTGTAAAGTCTATGTTCATCAGAACATAGATAAAAAATAGTATTATAATATACTTTAATATTAATACCATTAATATGATGTTATGAGTAAATTAATACAATGTGTTTCTTAAGGTAGAAACGTCCTAATGACTTCGTAAATACTCACGAAATATCAGTTAACTTCGACCCATTCGCCAACCGTAAATCTAATCGATGTGATCCGAAACAGACATTATTTTCGCGAAATGAAATTACTTTTTGAATTCTGAGTTATTTTCAATTAAATTTGTAAAATAAATGCTTAATTACTGATTTTGGCATACTATAAAATAAATTTTTTAAAAAGGGAATTGGTGTTGGGCATTTTTTTTACTGTTATGAAAAATCTGTTGTTTTTTTTACTATATGCGTAGCCAGGTCATACGTATTTTTGGTCAGCTCAAGTACTTATTTTTTTTTTATACTTTTTCAATACATACATCTTTAATGTATCAAATAAAGCTATTCAGGAATAAATAAAATACCTTTTGACAATATGTCAGTCATTTTTGTAAGAGTACCCCATATAAATTTTAAGTTCAAGTAGAAAAATGAGGGGGTGATAACAACAATCGCATTTTTGTCAAAATATGTGGTTAGATTTTGTTTATATTTCACAGACAAAAAAGTTTAGTCTCATAATACACTTAATGATTAAAGATAATAAGAAAGTCAAGGTTTGAAAAAAGTCCCATTAGGGGCTTTCTACATTAAACAAGATCTATAATAATCTAATATTTACCCCAACACGCTAAAATACAAATGCAGTACATTTAAGGGTAAAACAAAATAATTAAATTTGCATGTTTACCCCAGTTAATATAAGGTATCAATTATCCCTTGTGTGGTTAAAGAAGCCCTAGATTTTAACTCACCTTTTTTGATAACCTTTCACAAAAATCCTATACAGGTAAAAATTTACTTTCGGTTGACAAAAGGTAAAATCATGTATTTGTTTACTTCCGGTTTAAAAGTGATCTCCCTTGCTACACAGTGTTGTAATCCGGATTTAGCCAAACCAGACGATGTACGGGGTTTAGGCGAAGACCGGCGGTGACGTCATTCGGCGGGACACACACTTTGAAATTCAGGAGACGACCGGCCGATCGAGAACAGAGCTCTGAATTTTATCTGTATTTTAACCTGAATAAACCTGTGTTTTAGAAAGTATTAATGACATCGAGTAGTACATAGTATTACTTTAACAGCAAGACTCGACACTAGTAAATATTCGGCTATTTATATTCTCTAAATAGCTGCTTTGCGTGGGTATGGTGACATACTTATGCATAAGATAACCAGATACGTTTCATGAAAATTTTACTAATTGTCAAGAAAAGTTATTAACTTTGCATAAAAATATACCCAGTGTTAATCAAAACTGTTTGGTGTCTACTTCACATACGGTCACCGTTCTAAATAAAACAGTTCACTTTACTGCAGTAGTGCATTATTTCGTTCACTATTTAAAGATCGTTATATTTTTCGCGAAATATTTAATATCGTATTGAAAGTTTATGAAACAAATAATAACTATCTTGCCGAGATAGCTTTTATTGAAAATCTTAATTTTCCGCGATAAGTAACACAAAATCCTAGTATTTGTTTCGCGAATTAACCAAAATAACATATCTCTCTATACGCTATAAACCCGCACCACACCTCAAAGCATGGTTCGTACTATAATACGATAACTACCAAAAGAAAAACCTACACATCTTCATGCTTTGTAGAGAGTACTGGCGCAGTGCCTAAATCCGCCACATTTAGGGGGTATTTTTAAGATATTTTCAAAAGTTGTTTACCGATTTACATAAAAATTTATATAAATCAAGTTAGGTTTAATGTGCATTTACTGGCGTGTTATGGTTACATTTCAAATACTTGGCAAATGAAAAATATCTATTGAAATTGAAGGCCTAAACAGTGTAAAAAATGAGCGTCGGAGTGCCTATCCGCCCCCCCCCCCCCCCCCCTCTTTAAAATGTTCAAAATGCTCGAAAATAATATTCTTTTATAAATAATGTTTTCAAAGCAACTTCTATTGACTTCTATTGACAAAACTCCCACTTATGTTTCTTTAAGGTTCATTTTCTAGTGTTTAAGATAAACACGGTGGTCCGAAGTTGTTTGGTGAAAATCGTAGATCAGGAACCGTGGCATTCTTATTCCACATTTGATTATTTATCTTATTTAATGTTCTATATTAAGCAGCTCGTTGTGTGTTGTTCCCCCAATGCAGCTTGTTTGCATTTAGGGGTTATGTACAAAATAATTGGATAAAATATCCATTTATGCACAAATCAAGATGAAAACTCGTCTGCGTTGTTAAGGGGTCGAGATCAACAAAATAGAAATCGCCGGTAAAAGAAAACGCTTATTCGGATGGGGTGGCGGATTTCGGAAAGTGGCGGATTTAGGCCAGCAATGTCCAAAAACTAACGACAACACAAATAAATACAACACAAATCAATATACATGCAATATATAGGCTACGATTGACATTAAGATTTAAAACTGCCATTGTCTTTCCTATATTTATCCTACACCAAAATAATATTTGCAATATAAGTTCTACGCTTTCCAATTCACTTGAAAGTGTTATAGCTTTATATTCCGCTGTTTAGAAAGGGTTAGCGGTCAGATATGTCTTTATGCGCATGTCAGAGCCGTCAAACACTTACTGTAAGATAACTGTCAAGGCGACTTTGTACGGCGTATTCTGAATCGTATAGGCCTTTCCCAAAACTAGGATACTTCCCTTGCGTAATCACGAGTGATGTCCCCTGCTCACTTCCGGCGACTTTTATGGTTACGCATGCGCAAATAAATTCCTTCTTTGTTACATATAAAATATTCCAAATTTGATCTCACTTTTCACCATGACCAAGCTACTTTCCAATATATCACCATACATCGTTGGAAAGATGAGGACATAACCTTTTGAAAAAACAGCATGTCAAAAAATTCTATGCGTTGTAACTCAAAATATTTACCTTAGAAAAAACACACCGGTTTTGACGGGCATGGAGGCTGCCATTTTGCGCATGAATACATGGGCCAAAAGTTATGAAGCTGGGAACCACTAGACATAAAAGTAGTGCACAAAACAGCCTTTTTTCTTATTGCTTACATATATACCTTTAAAATGATACCAAAACATATCATTTAAACTGTATTTTACAAATTATATGCATCCTGCACTCAGCCACATGTGCTTATTATCTAAGTGACATGTAACCCTGAAAGAAACACTAAATATTTATTCCGATTTCATGTATTTTAAACTGCAAAACACTCGCGTTCTGGTTTGACTACATTGTGTAAACTTACAACTCAAAATGAATGACGTAGTTGGTGTGACGTAGTTTAACTCTTTAAAAACCAATATAATCTGGTTTAAAACAAAAGCAGATTTACTACGTCATTTTCGTGTCGTACTGACATCAGCAAATAAGATTTATTAATATTTTACTTTTGCTTTTTGAAAAAGGTGATTAAGAAATAGAGAACTATTTTTTCCGGGTAGTACGCATTCATGCAAGCGAGTTATTAGGTCGTGGCCCGTCTAGAATTTTTTTTTTTATGTAAAACTTTAGTGTTTGGTGTTTTTAAATTTAATTGAATAGAAATCAGGATAAATAGAATACACGGTAGGTGCCGGGAAGGAGAAAGTTCGCCCTATTTTCATTTTCTAAGCCTCACCGAATAAACTTTCTCCATCCCGGCACCAACCATGTATTCTCTATATAACAGATTTTTGTCCCCTTTTGGTAGTAAAGAGATTATACTTTGTTTCTGAATTTCTGTTAAGGTTCCTATGTCATAAGTTTAGTTTAAAGAATTAACTAAGTATTTTTTATATCCCTTCAAAATATTTTATAAAAGTCTGCTGTTAAGCCATCAGATCCCGGGCTTTTGTTATGTTTCATTTCTTTTAAAGCTTCTCCACATTCAACTTCTGTAAGATAATCAGGTGTTTCAATATTGATGTCATTACTGATAACTGTTACATTATTTTTAAAAAATATAGAATTATTGCAATCCTCAATATTTCTGTCTTTTTTATACAAGGTTTGAAAAAAAATCCTTAATATGTTGCAAAATTTTGTCTGGGTGTTCTTCTATTTTCTTTTCGTCGATTTTAATTTGTTTGATAATTTTCTTTTCGGAGTTATATTTTTCTAAATTAGCAATGTATTTAGTGTTTTTTTTTCTGCACCTTCAACCCATTCAGCCTTACTTCTTAAGATATAACCTTTCATTATATTATTAGTAAATTCATTCAGTAATTGTTTATGTTTCTCTAGTTGTGCCAAAAGTTTATTTTCGTTGGGAATATTTGCTAGTTGATTTTCTATGGTTTTAATATTTTGTAGGAGTTCATTTTCTTTTTTATCGTTTATTTTCCTTTTATGGCTTGAATATTTGATAGTGTCATCACGTATTCTTCCTTTCATTAACTCCCATATAATATTTGGATTCGCTTCCTTATTAAATTCAACAACTTCGTTTATAGCATCTCTAATTTTTGATTGATATTCTGTATCTAATAATACCGTGTTATTCAATTTGAAATATCCCGGACCTTTTTCATAATTATTTGCATTTAGTTTCATTATTACTATCAAATGATCAGAACGATAACCAGGCTGGATTTGACAATCAATCATGGAGCTTAACATATTGTTTGATAGTAAACAATAGTCCAATCTACAAAATATTGGCGGGTTAGTGTTGAATGCCAAGTAGATACTTTTTCAAAAGGGTGTTTTATTCGGAATATATCACAGAGATCCTACTTTTCTATATTATTTATTTTATCCGATGTTTTCTCATTCGAATTATCTCGTCCATTTAATTTGTCAATTTTGTAATTTTAAACAGCATTAAAATCCCCTCCAATTAGTATTGTTTCCTCTTCATGCTCTTTAATAATATTCTCTAAAATGTTATAAAAATAAATATCATCATTGTTTGGCGCATATACATTAATAAGTATAATATTGCTTTCTGATATTTGTATTTTCATAAAATTGCATTCTTCCAGATATGATTTCTTTATATTCAGTGATGTAACAATTGCATGCTTTATTTATTAGGATTCCGACACCATTACTATTGGAACTTTCACCGCTTAAAAAACAATTGACCCGTCCAACAGGCGCCCCAAATGTCGTGATTGTTATTTGTATTTAAATAGTGAATTTCTTGTAGAAGTATTACAGAAAATGCCTTTTGATTTAGCCAGCTTACCACTTCATCACGTTTATGCTTTGCCCCTAGACCAGTGACATTAAATGTTGCAATTTGTATTTGTGTTATAGTGGATATTTATTTAGTTGTATGTACTGTTATTTAACGCTAACCGCCTATGTCTTCAACATTTATATACATGTAGCTTTGTAATTTGAGATATTAAGTTATAAATGTATGTACATGTGCCAATTATTGTCTTACAAATGCGATTTTCTGCATCCAAACAGTATAAATAACTTGAAGTAAACATGTCAAGCCTTTTTATATTTTCTCTTTAATACACCAACATCCTGAAAATAATTGATTGGAGCAAAAGATGTGTGTTTCGTTGTAGTACAGAGCTTTTGAAAATGAGAAAATGAGAAATAAAAAAATGACATTACATTTATAAGTCAACAATATAGATAGTCCATTTCTCATTATGATATGGTTCATTTATAGTAAAGGAAATCGTACTCAACTTACGGATTGTTTATAACTCTAAAAAAAATAATATGCAAAGTTTAATTTAAAACAAAAATAAAATGTCTTTAATAGATACCGACAAAGATACTTAAATCATAATATAGAATCCCCTCCCCAACCAAGACCGAATGCTAGTTATTTCAGCACCTGGTGAATTCGGCACCTAGTCACTTCGGCACTAGCGAGTCGGTTCGGCACTTACAATTGGCCACTTCGGCACTAGCGAGTCGGTTCGGCACTTACAATTGGCCACTTCGACACTTACAGTTAGACACTTCGGCACTCACAATATTTCCAACGTATGATGTACTTTCTATTTTTGGAATACTTAAATTTTACTTCTTTATGCATTTATAGAGATTGCATTTACGATGGCGAAGTAGATGAATATAATATTGAATATATGACAAAGTAAACAAGTAGATATTTATTACTTTTATTTTTCAATGTATAATAAACATACATAACAATAATAACAGATATAATAGATGTGACATCCAAGACAGAAAACAAGACTGGACTGGAAAAAATACCCTGAAAAAAACGAACAATTAATATTATATAATGCATAATGACATAAATGACAGAACACAAGACCGGTAGTTTTAAATTATGCTCTTACACATACAAGGTTTTTAAGGTTACACAATACAGAAAATCACGTCGGTACTGAACACCGTACGTCGCGTCAGAACAATACTATTAATCATAATTATGTAGGTTCAAAAACCTTAATCATCTATTATAGCGTATTTAGCATCTTAAGCGTGTTTCTTATTTTTACAACTCGTACTATAAATCTAATTAAAAGTTAATATACTAAACTTTAATTGTTTACTTAGTTGTTAAATATTACCTTAATATGAATTAACTATATCAAATCTGTATTCTGACACGATACACATTTTTTGTTGCTACGCGACATCACCTTATAACGCCTGGTATTAATTGTTAAAGAGACAAGCGCCAAGTATATTACACAGTTCGCTGATAAGTTTTGTTTGTTTGTTTTGGATTTTTCGCCGTATTCAACAGTATTTCAGTCATAAAACGGCGGTCAGTTAACATACTCACACTTTTCCTGGGTGAGCTGGTTTACCAGTACTAAGTGCACATACTTATGCCAGTAACTGACAACTGCCCGACTTGTATCAGAGGTAGGGGGAGAATGGCCGTAGAAATAATTATTTCATGACCAATCCCGACACGAGTTATGTGGCCGGGCTGGGAATCGAACCCGCGATTCTCTGATTTGTAATCCAGCGCTCTACCAACTGAGCTAGCCGGCCCGGCTTCGCTGATAAGAAACAATGGCACAAACTGTAATCGTATATGGGAGTTACCACCCAATATTGGTATGTTTAAATAATTGAAGCAAAAGTTAAACTACATAAGTTATTATATTATCATCAGAACTTGAATGATTGCATAGTTATATATAGGATGAATAATAACAATTCGGTGAAACGAAAATATACTTTTTTAATAATATATATTGTCAACCTGTCTTTAAGTTTTAATACACAAATTCGCATTAATATACATATTCCTTCTTTTATTAAAGTTAGGAATTAGTGTACAACGATATTTCTGACTGTGGAATTGTCCATCGATCTAAGTAATCTTAAATTTATATTTAATAGCATTAACATTCATCTATCATCCGCACTGACGCTAAGATGTCAACAAATATACGAAAGAACTACATGTTAACACAACATAAATTAAATTAATACCTTTTATTTCAAAGCGAACCCTGTGTCTTTAAGCATACAATGCCATATGAAGGAAGACCAACTTCTCATTTACACACATGATTATCGAAATTATATTAAGAGAACAATCTTACCAATATTATATTAAGAGAACAAACTATCCATTCAAATATAACTGATACTAAATGCAGCGTGTTTAATATGAGACATCGTACACTTAGTCAACAGTAATGAGCATGTGCCAGTATTGCACATTACAACTTATACAATTATCATCTGCCATTGCGAGAATGAAATGAAATGCAGTTTTCAAGCTTTTATATCATTGCAATCTTCAATATATTAAATGCTCACGCCTAAATTTCAAACATTAGTATGTGTTAATTAATTGGTTCTTTATATTTTTATTTATATATACATGATTGTGGCAAACTAATGAAACATCCCTTTTAAAATACCTTTGTGTTTTTTTTACGCCTATCTTTAAGCAGTCAAAATGTGCTAATTATTTGCAAACTGATAGAACATCAATTAAAGATGTGTTACTTTACCAGCGCCGAAGTAACTAACTGTGACTGCCGGAGTGGCCAAACTTGAGTGCCGAATGACACTTGACCAGGGGCCGAGATAACTAGATACCCCAAGACCATTAGTGAGGTGTAGCCGCTTTGGGGGAAAAACTGATTTTCAGACAAAATTCAAGTTGTGCTAAAGGGATATAAATATTTTATGTATTTTTAAACCACAATAATTATTAACTACTTTGTTACGTAAATAGCTTAAAATAATAAAGTATTCCATAAATTCACTATTTAGCTTTGCTTAACTTTCACTTTGGCAGCCATTTCACTTGAAATGTAAATGCACCATCATTTTGGCTTTTCAGCCAATCAGAATTCAGCAATTCTTTGGTGCGGTTAAATATTCAGTTAAAACTGTCAAGGCTGTCAAAGTGAAAGTCAATAATATTTAATAATGAATTTACGGCGTTTAAGTTGTTGTTAATATGTTTTGAAGGGAATCACTTTGTGGATTTAATGACCATGGTGGAGTCTAATGAATACACAAGAAGTTTACAAGATCTACACAATAGTACAACCTAATCTAAAATCGCGATGTATCTTGATTCGCGGCCATTTTTGTTTTGACCGGAACTCTCGCGCGAGGTCACGGATCAGTAATTTTAGTGACGTCACATTAACTACGATGCGTACTTGACCGTATTTGCTGTCAAACTTCAAAACATGATATTTAAACAGGTATTTTGTACTATCCTTTACAAAAACACACAAAAAAACTTAATTTTTATTATATTCATTTAAATTACCATGGAAATTAGTTGTTTTTCTGCATACAGAAGGTATTTTTAAACAGTTTAATTGTCGGCTGCAATTGTTTACTTTCATCAATGAAAGTCACGTGACGTAAAATTTTCGTAGTAAGGCCAAACATATTAAACACTATGTTTTTCAAACACAATCACTTTTGTGATTTTTTTTTCAAAACTTGTTTGTTTTAGGCACATCCACAGCCTATATAGGAAATACAGACTCTACTCGCCATATTCCCTCATAAATGCATTCAAGGCAGTAAAAGATGATGGAATGTCTGTTCTTAGAGCATCAAGGGTGTACATGGTGCCTGAAAACACACTCAGGGACAGAGTTTTGGGGAAAGTTGACCCAGAAACTGTTGTTATGGGGAAAGTGCCTTTGTTTGATGAATTTGAAGAGGCCCAAATAGTAAATCATTTTAAGACTATGGGTATGGGTATACTCAACAAGAGTGTATAGATGTTGCTTCACAGTTCGCTGTTCAACTAGGTAAAAGAACAGCTGATACACCACTTTCCATGATGTGGATGAAAGGTTTCCTCAAGGTTGTTAAACCAAGAGCACTAGAACACGTTCGATCCAAAATGGCCAGTGCAAGCGTGGTGTCAAACTTCTATGACAACCTTCCAAAGTGTCTGCAAAAGCATGACCTTCCAGACGAGCCTCATTTAATATACAATATTGATGAGAAAGGTGTGTCTATAGATCACAAACCGCCGTACATTGTAGCTAGTTCTAAATACCCTGCCCAGGCTGTGACATCCGGTAAGGGTAAGACAGTCACTATCATTGGTGCTGGTAGTGCTAGTGGTGTAGCTATTCCGCCATTCTTCATTTTCCCTGGAAAGCGGATGAACCATGAATTGTTTAAAGGAGCATCTCCAGGGGCAGGCGGAACAATGTCTGAAAGCGGATGGTCAAATCTGCAAGTGTTCACTCAATATTTGACCAAACACTTCATCAAGTTCGTGCCTGGTAGGTGTGACTCAAAAGTTCTGTTGCTTCTAGATGGCCACAAGTCACATGTATCCTTTATTCTTGCAGAGTGGGCAAAGGACAATGGTATCATTTTGTTTGTTTTACCAGCCCACAAAAGTCACTTGCTCCAGCCATTGGACGTTTCATGTTATGGTCCTTTCCAACGGATGTACCATTCGCGGTGTCACAGAATTATCCGTGAAACATCAGCTGCCATTACGCAGTATAATGTTTGTGATATAGTCAGCCATGTATATCACAAAGCTTTGTCAGCTGAAAACCTTCAAGTGGGATTCCGTAAAACAGGAGTGTTCCCATTGGACAAAAATGCAGTTCCCAGAGAAAGTATGCTGCCCGCTGAAGTGTATCAGACAACTCATGTGGGCAGTGATGATTCAGATGCAACCATTGAAGGAGGTGAAAGAAATGAAACTGAAAAAAGTATTAGTATTTGTGAAACAGTAGAAAACAAGATCAGGTCTGTAAAAAATGAAAATGCAAAGAAACCCAGGAAAACAGTAAGCAGATTAGTGTCTGGAAAAGAACTTACCAGTAATGAGGTGATTGAGCCGATAAAAACTCATGAAGAAAATCAGAAACCTACCACAAGGAAATCTATGAAATCAAACAAAGGCAAGACCGCAGTAAGTAAAAGTAAACAAACTGTTTCATCAGTGGCACCGAGTCCAGTAGCTGGTCAATCTTGTGTTCGCATGGCTGATGACAGCTCCAGAGACAGCGAAGGAGTTTCTGATGACGCTTGCTGTGTGTGCAACAGATTCCAACCGAAGGAACTGTCTGGCTGCATATCTCTGACATTTGTAAAGTGGGTACAGTGTGATGGTGTGAACAATGGGATCCCATGTCAGCACTGGACACTCATAGTTTACTGCACCCCTGTTAGATGTGTCAGAAGGGGTGATACATTTCTATGCCCCCATTGTGATTCCAATGAAGAATAATTTTGAGGCAAAATGACTTGTAAATAAGTTAAAACATGTTCTCTAATTTTAAATTTGTTTTTGTTTTAAAAGCTAATTGACATTAAAACCTCATTGGTGACTTGCCTTGGCCTTAGCCATGAACTATTTGAATGACGTCATAGGTCGCGACCTTACATTCAGCTGTCAAAATGGCGGACGCTGATAACTTATTTGGGAAACAGTGATGCTGTGGATTACAGTGAACATGTTTCAAAAAATAAATTTCATCAATTAACTGGAGGATTATTAAACTATTTAATTCAGGTGAGTAACAAATTTCTACATTTGTATTTTGTTGTTCATTTTATTGCAAAACCGTAACATCGCGAATCAAGATACATCGAGGATATATGTGCTGAAATCGACCAGAAACTGTGATTTGTGCATTCAACTGTGTGGACGTCCAATTCGACATGGTCGAAAAATACGTTGATTTTGGTGAAACTTTTCATCATTTCCGAGCCAGTTGACCGATTTTTACGAAATAAAAAGTGTTTTCTACAAGAACAATCTGTCCTGCGACGATCTGCGAGAGGAAATCGGGTTAATCGGCGGTTTTAGTGACCTGTACCAAGACGTTGTGAGGTGACTGTAAAATGGGCGTTGTTTACATTTCTCTTATTATAGTATATATACGTATGGAAAATTTAAAAAAAACATTGTTACAAGTACATGTGATTTCTACATCTTCATCGCCACCATCTTCCCTGCACGCGCCCGTCTTGAATCCTTTGTGTACTACGTCATGAAGTGCACGAGAACTGATGACGTAACCAGCACCCCCGCTCATTTATCCACGCGGTAGATATTGCTCATAATACCCAAACATTGTCTGTTGATAATAAACGAATAAAAAAATAATGACCTTCATCCAGCGCTAAAGCTTGGATGAGGGCACAGCTTTGCGAACGTGCCTGTTCACATCTTCATAGTTTACGCAGCTTGATTTCGCCTAAGGGTTAGTAATTCGTAGAGATGTTGAGCATTACGTTCTATAATCCTATTTGTTATGAATTGAAATCCATGTACGTTATGCGTGAGAAGATTTATTCGGCAAGTTGCCCGGATGTGCGGGTAGTATAAAAAACGTGAGCGTTGGTAAATTCTATTAGTTCTGCTCCAGCTTTAGAACAGAGAAGTATTTAAATTATATTTTGGTGACGTACTTGGGACTTTGGGTGTTCTAAAGCTGGCAACCCTCTTTTTACGACTTGTGCCATGTTAGCATGCTTCATACCCCTCAAACGCCAATGTCTCTAGTAAACAATAAAACGAATAGAAGCAAACCTTCTTAGCAAGTCTCAATGTGTAAACTATATACGGTTATAACTCTGGCTGACACACATGATTGCTGCTCGACACATGATTGCTGGTAAGCGTACGGTGTAGCCAAATGTTATAACTCTGGCTGATACACTGATTGCTGCTCGACACATGATTGCTGGGTAAGCGTACGGTGTAGCCAAAGGTTATAATCTGGCTGATACACTGATTGCTGCTCTACACATGATTGCTGGTAAGCGTACGGTGTAGCCAAAGGTTAGAACTCTGGCTGACACAATGATTGCTGCTCGAGACATGATTGCTGGTAAGCGTACGGTGTAGCCAAAGGTTAGAACTCTGGCTGACACAATGATTGCTGCTCGACACATGATTGCTGGTAAGCGTACGGTGTAGCCAAAGGTTATAATCTGGCTGACACAATGATTGCTGCTCGACACATGATTGCTGGGTAAGCGTACGGTGTAGCCAAAGGTTAGAACTCTGGCTGACACACTGATTGCTGCTCGACACATGATTGCTGGTAAGCGTACGGTGTAGCCAAAGGTTATAATCTGGCTGACACAATGATTGCTGCTCGACACATGATTGCTGGGTAAGCGTACGGTGTAGCCAATTGTTAGAACTCTGGCTGACACACTGATTGCTGCTCGACACATGATTGCTGGGTAAGCGTACGGTGTAGCCAAAGGTTATAACTCTGGCTGACACACATGATTGCTGCTCTACACATGATTGCTGGGTAAGCGTACGGTGTAGCCAAAGGTATTAAGAATACCAGTAGTGTTTGTTGTGTTACCAGGCACGGAGAAGTGTACAGGGATCGCAGAATATGGGGTTAAACATCATATTATATATTATATATATATATAAATATTATACCGTCCTGGAACAAAGAATGGAGATGCAGATGCTCTAAGCAGATACCCACAGGCAAAAGCTGTAGATGCGGGTCATCGGTTACAACTTGATAATAATGCTGTCAAAGCTATTTGCAATTCTCTTCAGAATAGTGATTGTTATTTTGAAACATTACCTTGTTTATCTTTGAATGTAGTTGACATAGCCGATAACTTTGGACAACCACTGGCTCAAATGGAACTGAGAGAAATTCGAAAAGCGCAGAGATCAGACCCAACAGTTGACAAGTGGAGAAGAGCGGTCATTGATAAGACACTCCCGCAACACATACACAGTAAGCAAGATCTGAATATGAAAAAGAACTTTGCAAGTTTGAAGATCGAGAGAGGTGTGTTGTTCAGAGAAATTGAAGACCAAGGCGAAAATATTGAACAGTTAGTGATACCTGAAGTGTATAAGGCAGATGTGCTGAAAGGTCTTCATACTGATGTCGGACATCCTGGTAAGGAAAGAACTCTGAAGCTAATACGGCAAAGATTTTTTTGGCCTGGAATGGCAACGGATGTAGAGAAATATGTGTCACAGTGCAACAGATATTTAAGACGGAAAACTGCTTCTAACACCAGAGCACCTCTAGTTAATGTGCATACAACGTATCCACTAGAGCTCGTTTGTTTTGATTATATTTCCTTAGAATCATCGAAAGGAGGATACAACAGCGTTTTAGTGATTACAGACCACTTTACGAAGTTCGCACAAGCCATTCCGACACGAAACCAGACGGCCAAGACTACTGCGGAAACATTTTACAACAACTTCATTATACATTTCGGCATACCAACCAGACTACATTCGGACCAAGGGGCAAACTTCGAATCAGAAATCATTAAAGAACTGTGTAACATCACCAACATGAAGAAAACCCATACTTCTGTATATCATCCACAGGGCAATGCAGGCCCCGAGCGATTTAACAGAACAGTGTTAAACATGTTAGGAACATTAGAAAATGAACAGAAAGATAATTGGAAGAAATACATCAATTCATTAGTTTACTGCTATAATTGTACACCACACGAATCAACAAAGTTTTCACCTTTCGAACTGATGTTTGGTCGTAAACCCAAGTTACCGATTGACACAGTATTTGAGAAATCACAGGACAAGCCGATTAACAAGACTACTCAAGATTATATAGATGATTTAAGAGACAGACTCAAGAAAACCAAAATGATAGTAGTCGAACATGTGTCGAAAGCGAAGCAGAAACAGAAAAAATACTACGACCAGAAGGTCAGAGGTGCGAAGATTGAAGTTGGTGACCAAGTGCTGGTAAAGATACTAGCCAGAAGAGAAGGTAAGTATAAGATAGCCGACAGGTTTGAAGAAGAAATGTACACTGTCACTGATCAACCTAGGAAAGAGATACCAGTTTTCATTGTAAAGGGCAATGAAACAAACAAGACCAAGACATTGCACAGAAACCATCTATTCCCAGTGAATCACATGGTAGAAATAGATCCGGCATGTGACAATGATGAAGTACAGAAGGTAGAAGAGAGAGAAGTAGAAGCACGTGCAGAAGTGAAAATTGATGATAAGAAAAGTGACGTCACTAGAAGTGAAGAAGATTCAGATGATGAGGTAGATAGTGTTATTGTTGTACCAACAATCATACACAGGGACGCCTGTGTATCTACAATGGATCATAGAATCACAACAGACGGAATGAACACAGATGAAGGAAGAACAGATCCGAGGAATAAGGATACTGCTACAGCAGAACCAAACGATGGGGAAAGTGAAGTATTTTATGAATATGTGTATACGTTTTTGTTAAAATTTCGTTAATTATGATTAATTGTTATACTTATTTTAGTAAAGTTATGAACATAACACAAAAAATTATGAAAAGAATACATTACAGTGACATAAAAGCTTAATACTAAAATATGTTTTTTGGTTATGTTTGTTTTTCAGATGGACTATGAAAAAAATCAATCAATTGGAGTTGGTTACCCTCGGGACTTCGGTTAAAAACCATTGCCCGAGCACACTGCTTAACATAAATACTTTGCTAATAATTGGCAATACATATATAAAACTTTGCAGTGTGGGTGCGGATCTAAAAATAAAAATCTATGCTTAAAAATAGGAATACTTGTAGATCTAGTACAATAGCTTACAGAAAGCACACTGTTCTTGTATAAGGAGACAACTACCAGGGTATACACAGTTTAAAGGGAAGCAATTCTGCAATAACCTTTTATTTGTCAACAGGAGTTACCTCCCTTATACTAATAAAGAGTTCAAATGTTAAAACCATATGTGAATGTATAAATGACTAAACTATTTGTAAATATGATGTATATTAGGGCAATAGCACTAAATAGGTATAGCGTACTTTGCAACAGGGAAAAAAATAAAGGATAAACACTGGGTTTGATCTATACTAACATGAGAAAGGGGAAGTTTGAAGAAATAGCCCAACTAGAATAAGAATAAATTGGAGGGAACACATAACTTTATGTGAATCACCATTTTTCTATATCCATTATGCAGCAAATGCTGCAACGGGATTGTTGGAGTCTTGTTTACTTAGAGATCTGGGAGAGTTCGGGTAATAATTACCATATACTATATGTCGTATTAAATTTAAAAACCAATGTGCGAATACACATGGGATAGTATTTACAATAACGACAACAAACAGTGTCAATTATTTCCAGATCACAAAGTGGTTCAGCATTGTTTTACAATGTCTGTGTTATTTGCATGTCTTTACATACGAAGATAGAAAAAAAAATAGGTTAAGAAATGCTTTCTAACCTTTATTCATTATAAATGTCAAGTAATATTACTTGAATATACTGTGTAAAATGAACTATTTAATTAGTAGGAAGTTAAGTAAAATATGATTACTAATGTACCTTGCATCTGCAAGTGTATGTTGTTGGTATGTAGTATTTTATTTATTTTTTTAAATTGTTATATTCATTCTAATGATGGATGTTACAATTGCATGACATCCTTTTAACTAATGCTGAGCACTTGTAGACATGGAATATAACTTATTGCTCCAACGTGAGACCCTGTCCATGAAAAAAGATCATCTTCCTGGCTTTTAACACATAACGGAACAATATAGATTGGAAACTGACCAATCATATGCCGTTAATATTCTGGATTACCCGCCCCTATCACTCCGTTAATGGGTCAGGCGGCTGTGATAAAAGACTGTTAACTATCCATACATATAGCGTTATTTTATTATATATTAATATTTGTCTTCTCTAGCACTTAAATCTGTTATGCACATCATTTGTTGTTGTTATTTTTATTGAGCAAAGTAGGTACTATCAAGGGCTGACCACTCGGCGCTTGAACAGCTAATAGGTACTATCAAGGGCTGACCACTCGGGACTTGAACAGCCAATAGGTACTATCAAGGGCTGACCACTCGGGACTTGAACAGCCAATAGGTACTATCAAGGGGCTGACCACTCGGGACTTGAACGGCCAATAGGTACTATCAAGGGCTGACCACTCGGGACTTGAACAGCCAATAGGTACTATCAAGGGCTGACCACTCGGGACTTGAACAGCCAATAGGTACTATCAAGGGCTGACCACTCGGCGCTTGAACGGCCAATAGGTACTATCAAGGGCTGACCACTCGGCGCTTGAACAGCCAATAGGTACTATCAAGGGCTGACCACTCGGCGCTTGAACGGCCAATAGGTACTATCAAGGGCTGACCACTCGGCGCCTGACCACTCGGCGCCTGACCACTCGGGACTTGAACAGCCATATAGGATTGCCATTTTAATTTTAGAACAATGCAATTATTTACATGATGTGATTCTTTTGTTTGCAAAAATATCTTGTTTTCAAGTTATTTTAATAGATGATGTATCTGTGTTACATGATTTAAATCTGCACATATCTCAAGATTTACAGAAGAAAATGCCGAGCAAATAGTGGATCCTTCTGGCATATTGAGTTAATGTAGAATAATCTTTTAATAGTAAACCATTAATTTTCTTCCCAATGAAGTTAAGAAGAGTGGTTATAATTTTCTGTAATACCAACATGTGTATTAAAACTACAAATGAATTATTGGGACTGAAGAACTATGTCAACAATAATGCTACTTCAACAGCATTTGCTTTGACACATCGTAATTAGACACAGGATTATTCAATTGGAAGTTATGTCCGCCAATCTGTCTTTAAAGAAGAAATTCTAATTAATGGAATCAGCAAGCAGGATAGAAGCAGGTGTATGCAGTGGCTTTAAATTGACTTTATATAAGTATATCATGTAAAGACTACTAGGATATTCCATGATACACTAACAAAATGTGAATACTGAAATTAACATGTGATGTTACATGGAGCATATAAGTTTCAAACGTTTAAGTAATAATGTTTTGTCATTGTGACGATTTTATTTCATCGCTTCCCATTTGATGATGATCAAATAATCGCCATTCGTAAAGATTTATTGACAGGTCAAAGGTGAGTAATGTTACCACATCCCCACAAGCAATGACGTGGTATTAAATCCAAATCACCTGGGTGAGAGGAGAGCGTGTCAAACACTTCTTTAATACGCTCCTGCTGGTAATGATTGAAAGGAGAATCTATAATGCGTGCGTCATATATGTAAAAGTAGCGTGCGATTCATGAGATAATCAATTAACGAATGCAACGCAGAACGGAAAACACTCTGCATTATTGGTAACGACAATATAATACATACATTATAGGCATCTACAAGAAAGATAGTTACGGTAGACACATAATAGCATACAATACATGTGCACATATAAGCAATACTCGCACAGACTTTAAAAAGAACGTATAGCTTCGGCAAAATGCTTAATCGAGGCGTGTCGTGGTAAAACCGGGCTTAATGCATCGGCGTAAAGCGTCGTTCCGGATTAGCCTGTGCATTCCGCACCGGCTTATCCGAAATGCACAGGCTAATCCGGGACGTCACTTTCCGCCGGCAGTGTATTAATGTTTATAAGTGACTTCCTTGAAACAGAAAATACCAAAAAGCGGAAAGTGTCGTCCCGGTTTAGCCTGTGCAGCCCGCACAGGCTAATCCGGGACAACACTTTACGAACGTGCATTAATCCCGGTTTTCCCATGACACTCCTCAATTATGGACAATACTATATATGCGAGTGAAATATAAAGTATAACACATTGGAACATTATTCTTAGTTGATAACCCATTTCTTGAGAGCCCTTAACGAGTATACGGTACGGAAACGCATCAGGGCCCATATCCACAAAGCTCCTTAGTGAAAACTTAAGTAATTTTCTTCAAATCATAAAATTCCTCAAGTCTGTGACTGGTTCATTCGATTTATTTTGTCTTAAATGGTTTAAATATAGTAGAGAATGAAACGATGTTTCTTATTTTACCATATTTCAAATAAAAAAAAATTATTTTCAGAAGAAAAATTTTATTTTAATTTTTTAACTTAAATATGACTTAAGATTTTCCTTAAGAGGTTTGTGGATATTGCCCCAGGAGTAGGCCACTGAACTATTTTGAGGTTTGAACATATACTATGACAAAATCAACATTTACCACGACAAAAGATCAGCTCGCGCAGTAGAAACCCGCCAATTTATTTATTCGTTCGGTTACAAAGAAGTGGTAAATTAACATAAGAGTCAGCGTCCTCATCAGTTAATGTTCAACAGACGTATTTTATCGGTCAACGAATGACCTTGTTCTCGCTTCGTTTGCCGTGTGAATAATATTCGATGCAAGAAAAAGAAACAAACAAACCAAACTAAACGACGAAGGCGCCGTAAAGAATTTAGGTAGTGGTTGTGGTCTAGATGATCTATCATAAACGTACGTGTCTATATGATATATGCCTTCTTCCATTGATAAAACCCTGTGATATAAGTAATAACTGAACAATACAGAGGCATGTTTATAGACGAAACTATATTATTGTAATTATTTCACAATTGTAATAAGAAGATAATGTCGAGTATTTTGCAACACGTTGAGCTAGTGTTGACACACATTCTTAACATCTAGCTGCTGTCTAATGGTTATTATTTCTATCTTTAAACAAACAAACCAAACTAAACGACGAAGGCGCCGTAAAGAATTTAGGTAGTGGTTGTGGTCTAGATGATCTATCATAAACGTACGTGTCTATATGATATATGCCTTCTTCCATTGATAAAACCCTGTGATATAAGTAATAACTGAACAATACAGAGGCATGTTTATAGACGAAACTATATTATTGTAATTATTTCACAATTGTAATAAGAAGATAATGTCGAGTATTTTGCAACACGTTGAGCTAGTGTTGACACACATTCTTAACATCTAGCTGCTGTCTAATGGTTATTATTTCTATCTTTAAACAAACAAACCAAACTAAACGACGAAGGCGCCGTAAAGAATTTAGGTAGTGGTTGTGGTCTAGATGATCTATCATAAACGTACGTGTCTATATGATATATGCCTTCTTCCATTGATAAAACCCTGTGATATAAGTAATAACTGAACAATACAGAGGCATGTTTATAGACGAAACTATATTATTGTAATCATTTCACAATTGTAATAAGAAGATAATGTCGAGTATTTTGCAACACGTTGAGCTAGTGTTGACACACATTCTTAACATCTAGCTGCTGTCTAATGGTTATTATTTCTTTCTATCTTTAAACAAACAAACCAAACTAAACGACGAAGGCGCCGTAAAGAATTTAGGTAGTGGTTGTGGTCTAGATGATCTATCATAAACGTACGTGTCTATATGATATATGCCTTCTTCCATTGATAAAACCCTGTGATATAAGTAATAACTGAACAATACAGAGGCATGTTTATAGACGAAACTATATTATTGTAATCATTTCACAATTGTAATAAGAAGATAATGTCGAGTATTTTGCAACACGTTGAGCTAGTGTTGACACGCATTCTTAACATCTAGCTGCTGTCTAATTGTTATTATTTCTTTATATCTTTAAACACCATGATATGCGTTCTAATTGTTATTATTTCTTTCTATCTTTAAACACCATGATATGCGTTCTAATTGTTATTATTTCTTTCTATCTTTAAACACCATGATATGCGTTCTAATTGTTATTATTTCTTTCTATCTTTAAACACCATGATATGCGTTCTAATTGTTATTATTTCTTTATATCTTTAAACACCATGATATGCGTTCTAATTGTTATTATTTCTTTCTATATTTAAACACCATGATATGCGTTCTAATTGTTATTATTTCTTTCTATCTTTAAACACCATGATATGCGTTCTAATTGTTATTATTTCTTTCTATCTTTAAATACCATGATATGCGTTCTAATTGTTATTATTTCTTTCTATCTTTAAACACCATGATATGCGTTCTAATTGTTATTATTTCTTTCTATCTTTAAACACCATGATATGCGTTCTAATTGTTATTATTTCTTTCTATCTTTAAACACCATGATATGCGTTCTTGAGAATGAGTAACACTTACATGTAGATGTTATAGCACAGCTGTAGAAAACTAAACATGCCTCGGTAGGCAGAATAGAAATTAAATCACTTTTAGCTTACTGAATGATATGCCTCATGTCACAGACTGAGAAAATACATGTATACATTGTCGTGTTTAGCATCAGTAGGACTCACAAATTGAGAAAATACGTGTATACATTGTCGTGTTTAGCATCAGCAGGACTCACAAACTGAGAAAATACATTGTCGTGTTTAGCATCAGAAGGTCTCACAAATTGAGAAAACACATGTATACATTGTCGTGTTTAGCATCAGTAGGTCTCACAAATTGAGAAAAAACATGTAAGCATGATCGTGTTTAGCATTAGCATGTCTCACAAATTGAGAAAATACATGTATACATTGTCGTGTTTCGCATCAAGCATGACTCACACATTGAGAAAATACATGTATACATTGTCGTGTTTAGCATCAGCATGACTCACACATTGAGAAAATACATGTATACATGGGTCGTGTTTAACATCAGTAGGTCTCACACATTGAGAAAATACATGTATGCATTGTCGTGTTTAGCATCAGTATGACTCACAAATTGAGAAAATACATGTATACATTGTCGTGTTTAGCATCAGTAGGACTCACAAATTGAGAAATACATGTAGGCATGGTCGTGTTTAGCATCAGAAGGTCTCACACATTGAGAAAATACATGCATACATGGTCGTGTTTAGCATCAGTAGGACTCACAAATTGAGAAAATACATGTATGCATTGTCGTGTTTAGCATCAGTAGGACTCACAAATTGAGAAAATACATGTATGCATGGTCGTGTTTAGCATCAGCAGGACTCACAAATGGAGAAAATACATGTATGCATGGTCGTGTTTAGCATCAGCAGGACTCACAAATTGAGAAAATACATGTATGCATGGTCGTGCTTAGCATCAGCCGGACTCATAAATGGAGAAAATGCATGTATGCATTGTCGTGTTTAGCATCAGAAGGTCTCACAAATTGAGAAAATACATGTATACATTGTCGTGTTTACCATTCGCAGGTCTTACACATTGAGAAAATACATGTATACATGGTCGTGTTTAGCATCAAGTAGGACTCACAAATTGAGAAAATACATGTATGCATTGTCGTGTTTAGCATCAGCATGACTCACAAATTGAGAAAATACATGTATACATAGTCGTGTTTAGCATCAGTAGGTCTCACACATTGAGAAAATGCATGTATGCATTGTCGTGTTTAGCATCAGAAGGTCTCACAAATTCAGAAAATACATGTATGCATTGTCGTGTTTAGCATTAGCAGGTCTCACACATTGAGAATAGACATGTATACATAGTCGTGTTTAGCATCAGTAGGACTCACAAATTGAGAAAATACATGTATGCATTGTCGTGCTTAGCATCAGTATGACTCACAAATTGAGAAAATACATGTATGCATGGTCGTGTTTAGCATCAGTAGGACTCACACATTGAGAAAATACATGTATGCATGGTCGTGTTTAGCATCAGAAAGTCTCTCACATTGAGAAAATACATACATGCATGGTCGTGTTTAGCATCAGTAGGACTCACAAATTGAGAAAATACATGTATACATGGTCGTGTTTAGCATCAGCAGGACTCACAAATTGAGAAAATACATGTATACATGGCCGTGTTTAGCATCAGTAGGACTCACAAATTGAGAAAATACACGTAAACATTGTCGTGTTTAGCATCAGCAGGACTCACAAATTGAGAAAATACATGTAAACATTGTCGTGTTTAGCATCAGCAGGACTCACAAATTGAGAAAATACATGTAAACATTGTCGTGTTTAGCATCAGCAGTACTCACAAATTGAGAAAATACATGTATGCATGGTCGTGTTTAGCATCAGTATGACTCACACATTGGGAAAATACATGTATGCATGGTCGTGTTTAGCATCAGTAGGACTCACACATTGAGAAAATACATGTATACATTGTCGTGTTTAGCGTCAGAAAGTCTCACACATTGAGAAAATACATGCATGCATGGTCGTGTTTAGCATCAGTAGGACTCACAAATGAGGAAATACATGTATACATGGTCGTGTTTAGCATGAGCAGGACTCACAAATTGAGAAAATACATGTATACATGGTCGTGTTTAGCATCAGTAGGACTCACAAATTGAGAAAATACATGTAAACATTGTCGTGTTTAGCATCAGCAGGACTCACAAATTGAGAAAATACATGTAAACATTGTCGTGTTTAGCATCAGCAGGACTCACAAATTGAGAAAATACATGTAAACATTGTCGTGTTTAGCATCAGCAGGACTCATAAATTGAGAAAATACATGTATGCATGGTCGTGTTTAGCATCAGTAGGACTCACACATTGAGAAAATACATGTATACATGCTCGTGTTTAGCATCAGCCGGACTCATAAATGGAGAAAATACATCTATACATTGTCGTGTTTAGCATCAGTAGGACTAAAAAATTGAGAAAATACATGTATGCATTGTCGTGTTTAGCATCAGCAGGACTCATAAATGGAGAAAATACATGTATGCATTGTCGTGTTTAGCATCAGTAGGACTCATAAATGGAGAAAATACATGTATGCATTGTCGTGTTTAGCATCAGCACGACTCACACATTGAGAAAATACATGTATGCATTGTCGTGTTTAGCATCAGCAGGACAAACGCTGTTACTAATAGAGCCTATTAGAGGGATGACCAACAGCTTGTGTAGAAAGAATTGAATGCTCAATCATATCCACTTATAAATAACACAGTCAAGTATCGTCAAACGTTCATAATAATGACAACAAACTTGGTCGAGTTTGCACAACTCTGCAAAAATCTATGCAATTTATTTGTTCATGTAGTATTCGCTGCACAACGAAAAACTGCCCTACACTTCTCATGTGTTAAAGAACGAAAAAGTGTTATTCCGGTGCCGGGAATCGAACCCGGGCCGCCTGGGTGAAAACCAGGAATCCTAACCACTAGACTACACCGGAAGTTGAACGTTTGCGCTGTGGATTACCGAAAAGATATATTTAATAAAAGTAATACTCGTTATGAGATCAATTTCATGGACACGTCAAGAGTTAGTAAGGTTACTGGTAACTTCCCGCGAGCAATGATGTGGTATGTAATCCAAAGCGCCTGGGTGAGACGTTCCAAACATTTTAGAAATGCAAAGAATGCACATTACACGTGAAATAGACGTTTAAAACGAACGTGTATGACAGAAATGGATAAGCAACGCATGACAAACACTGGCAACACTGTGCATTAGTCTCCTGCACTATCCGCCGTACTCCAACTAACAATTTAGTCGTCTGGGGTCGATGGCCACACGAGAGAGAATCCAGGTGCAATCAAGGAGAATGTGACTGAACTCTTGATCTGCGAATATTTTTCATTAGTAAGCAGAGCTGGATGGAAAAAAATGAGCTGATTCATTATAACCTCGATTAAAGCCGCACAAAAGGTGAATATGGCCAAATTCAGAAACTACCAAAAACGGTAACCGGTATCCTGTCGTATGTCTCAGCATGTGTTTACCTTAGAATATAACATAAGTTAGAAACATTTGGTTTGCTGGATACTGATTATTGCAAAAACACCATGCATCCGAGTATAACTGTTTACAAACGCTAGCTTTATTTACTGCCACATTTCGTGGCGTTGCAGATTAAGTCCGACTAATTCACCATTAACATTCGACGAGCTGCACGATACTCTACATACAACACGTGGAACTTCGGCAAGTGTCGTAGTGTTGAAAATGTTAACACCAAACTGAACTTCAAACTGTTTAAATTCGTTTTATTTTATGAAAATGTGTATACGTTTTTGTTAAAATTTCGTTAATTATGATTTAATTGGTACACTTATTTTAGTAAAGTTATAAACATAACATAATAAATTATGAAAAAAACACACACTACATTGACATAACATTTTAATACTCAAAGATTATTTTTCGTTATGTTTGTTTTTCAGATGGACTATGAAAAAGATCAACTTCCTGGCTTTCAACACATAACGGAACAGGATAGATTGGAAACTGACCAATCATATGCTGCTAATATTCTGGATTACCCGCCCCTATCACTCCGTTAATGGGTCAGGCGGCTGTGAAATCTTAAATCTCTTATGCACATCATTTGTTATTGTTATTTTTATTGAACTAAATAGGTACTATCAAGGGCTGACCACTTGGGACTTGAACAGCCTTATAGGATTTAATTTTAGAACAATGCAATTATTTACATGATTTCATTCTTTTGATTGCAAATTGAACTTTTTTTCAAGTTATTTTGATAGAGGATGTATCTGTGTTACATGATTTAATTCTGCACAAATCTCAAGAGATACAGTAAAAACTGCCAAGCAAATAGAGGTTCGAATAAACTGTTAATAATAAAAACATTAATTTTCTTCCCTATAGAGTTAAGAAGAGTGGTTATATTTGTTCTGTAATACCAACATGTGTTTTAAAACTACATATGAATTATTGGGACTGAATAACTATGTCAACAATAATGCTACTTCAACAGCATTTGCTTTGACACATCGTAATTAGACACAGGATTATTCAACTGGAAATCTTGTCCGCCAATCTGTCTTTAAAGAAGAAATTCTATTTCATGGAATCAGCAAGCAGGATAGAAGCAGGTGAATGCAGTGGCTTTAAATTGACTTTATATAAGTATATCATATAAAGACTACTAGGATATTCCATGATACACTAACAAAATGTGAATACTGAAATTAACATGTGATGTTACATGGAGCATATAAGTTTAACACTTTTAAGTAATAATGTTTTGTCATTGTGGCCAATATCTCTTAATTTTACACAGATAGTAATGAAACAAGTCATTTATCCGAAATCGCATCTGGACTGTTATGTCCGAAATACACTTCACTTGCGGTTTCCACTGATTCAGCATAAACATCTCGCGCAATACACACAGTACGTGTTTTCAGTACGAGCTGCTTTTCATCTCAATTATATTAATGGTCTTGAATTTATCACAAGTATCTAAATATAATGTGTTTGAAACAGACTAAGCTTTAGAGAATATATGGTTTGTGAACGCCATATAGGGCCTCATTCTAAATTACATGTATCATTTTTTAAACCTGAAAATTAAACTCAACCTATACAAATGACGCAGGATTCAGGTCCTATGACTACCAAACAGTTGTAATCTCAGACTTTGTCTTTATTTTAAGCTATGAACCAATACAAATGCGTTTTATAAAAAAGTTTTTTTCATTGGCAAAAATAGGTTATTTTAATTTATTTTTTACTAGCAATAATTAAAAGAATGGTCGTAGTAATGGGGCTAGGACAATGTCTACAAAGTCAGCCATTTTTTTCCCTCGTTTACCCGCAGTAATGGGGCTAGGACAATGTCTACAAAGTCAGCCATTGTTGCCCCTCGTTTACCCGCAGTAATGGGGCTAGGACAATGTCTACAAAGTCAGCCATTGTTGCCCCTCGTTTACCCGCAGTAATGGGGATAGGACAATGTCTACAAAGTCAGCCATTGTTGCCCCTTGTTTACCCGCAGTAATGGGGATAGGACAATGTCTACAAAGTCAGCCATTGTTGCCCCTCGTTTACCCGCAGTAATGGGGATAGGACAATGTCTACAAAGTCAGCAATTGTTTTCCCTCGTTTACCCGCAGTAATGGGGCTAGGACAATGTCTACAAAGTCAGCCATTGTTGCCCCTCGTTTACCCGCAGTAATGGGGCTAGGACAATGCCTACAAAGTCAGCCATTGTTTTCCCTCGTTTACCCGCAGTAATGGGGCTAGGACAATGTCTACAAAGTCAGCCATTGTTGCCCCTCGTTTACCCGCAGTAATGGGGCTAGGACAATGTCTACAAAGTCAGCCATTGTTTTCCCTCGTTTACCCGCAACCCCACATCTCATCCGTGTAAAAAGTAACAACACATAGGACCTAATGACATCTCTACATATAAATTATGACGTCGAGGATTTGTTACATGTAATTAATGTCTTCTCTTGTTCAGCCGAAGGTCACCTCAAGTCTTCCATATCTGGGACATGTTCACGCTGTTCAACGCTCGCGTCGTTTATTTACGTTCCGTTGATGCTTTTCTACAACAGTGCAGATCTACGTTAAAAGAAAATGCGTAAGGTTTAATAAATCAGAAAAGAAATTCGAATCATAATACTTTTTGAATGTTATAGTTATTATTTTATATTGTATAATGACTTAAATTGTTGACATTAAAATGCTTTACTACTTTGCAAATATGAAATAATATACATATATAATTTGGAATCGGTATAAGAAGATAATTTAAACCTTATGAAACAGATTCATTAAGGTGTTTTATTATATTTTCTGACTCCTGTGTTTATGGTGTACTACTGCCTTGGGGTTCTGTCTATCATTGAACGATTAGATGCATCAGTCCATTTAAATGTGTCACATTTATGCATCCGTTTTAGCATGGCCAGCTGTATTACACTAGATATATTTACGATGGGGTTTAGGTCTCAAATCCAGGATATAAATTTAAATGCCACTTTTCATAGCTTGATCTATGCATTTTTATTACCAAGTTGTGTGCGATAAGCTCGATCGAGTATAGTTTCGTATGCTTAAATAAAATAACTACACTATAATAATTCGAATTGGCACATTCTGTCTAAATACGATGAACACGTTATCTCACAAAATGGCATTACACATGTGTACAAGTCATGGCTAAAAACCGATCTTCCGGTGCCGGGAATCGAACCCGGGCCGCCTGGGTGAAAACCAGGAATCCTAACCACTAGACCACTATGTATGTTCACTACAAGTTTTTAGTATTGTTATAGTCGAAAATAACTGTTCTGACAGCATATTGATTATTAATTTTAATGCAGATCTGCAGCATAACATTATACAAGTACCGTTCGTCTTCAATGTTGGGTAGTTGGAGCATATCAAATATCAAATAAATTAATATATTTGTTCACAACACAGTGATACCTTATAAATGACCCAAGTGTAACAATCCATGTCTTTATTACAGTACAACGTGTATATGGATTCGTTTCATAGCAAATAAAAAAAAATTCAAAATGTGTAAAAACAGTCCCATCATAATAATGTATAAGATTTTACCTTTATTCTACGCTAATGTTAACATGTTAAATTTAACACTTTTTTTTTACCGAAGTTGAACCCGTGTGGCCTTTTCTTAGACTTAGTCCAGTTAATGCTTCTAATTAAGGCTTTAAACAATCGCTCCTTCACTTAAATATGTCCTTGTATATTCGCTGATCATGTTAATTTTCTAAGAATATTCACATTTCTTTTTTAACAGACCCGATGGGCAGCACATCCACCAGATCCAAACGTTATAGAAAATGCGGTATAAAGAACACACTGGATGTGTATTTAAAAACTAGTACACACGACTCTTTTAGATAGGCGAGATATCATGGTTGCAATATACAAGATTTCTTGCTTAAGGTTTTCTGCGGGTGATATTTTCTCTACCAACTGCAGAAAGGGGTTGCACCAAAACGCGTGTTAGGATCGCTTGCAATTGTCATACATCTGGTAATGAATCATACCAATATAATTACCTCGTACATTTTCTGAGACATGGTCGTTTGCGAGGGGAGTTGTTAACGTAACGTAAAAATACGCGGTTGTTTTAAAATACACACCGCCAAATGTAACAAAATACAGCAGCACAATTCGAAAGCACGCTGAAAAGAGCAAGGACCTGAAAACATTCAAAGCGTCCAACTCAAACTGAGCGGCGGCGAAATACAGCAGCACAATTCGAAAGCACACTGAAAAGAGCAAGGACCTGAAAACATTCAAAGCAAGGACCTGAAAACATTCAAAGCGTCCAACTCAAACTGAGCGGCGGCGAAATACAGCAGCACAATTCGAAAGCACACTGAAAAGAGCAAGGACCTGAAAACATTCAAATCATCCAACTCAAACTGAGCGGCGGCGAAATACAGCAGCACAATTCGAAAGCACACTGAAAAGAGCAAGGACCTGAAAACATTCAAAGCGTCCAACTCAAACTGAGCGGCGGCGAAATACAGCAGCACAATTCGAAAGCACACTGAAAAGAGCAAGGGCTAAAAAACATTCAAAGCGTCCAACTCAAACTGACCGGCGGCGAAATACAGCAGCACAATTCGAAAGTACACTGAAAAGAGCAAGGACCTGAAAACATTCAAAGCGTCCAACTCAAACTGAGCGGCGGCGAAATACAGCAGCACAATTCGAAAGCACACTGAAAAGAGCAAGGATCTGAAAACATTCAAAGCGTCCAACTCAAACTGAGCGGCGGCGAAATACAGCAGCACAATTCGAAAGCACACTGAAAAGAGCAAGGGCTAAAAAACATTCAAAGCGTCCAACTCAAACTGAGCGGCGGCGAAATACAGCAGCACAATTCGAAAGCACACTGAAAAGAGCAAGGACCTGAAAACATTCAAAGCGTCCAACTCAAACTGAGCGGCGGCGAAATACAGCAGCACAATTCGAAAGCACACTGAAAAGAGCAAGGACCTGAAAACATTCAAAGCGTCCAACTCAAACTGAGCGGCGGCGAAATACAGCAGCACAATTAGAAAGCACACTGAAAAGAGCAAGGGCTAAAAAACATTCAAAGCGTCCAACTCAAACTGAGCGGCAGGGAAATGCTGGAGTAAGTAAAATAGTATATAGCTTACAATTTAAACATGCCGCGGTCGTATGCTATAATTTTTACGTTTCAAACCTAGTTAGACTGTTGGAGGAAGCCAACGGTCTTTTGAGAGGGTAATTCCGAAAACAGGTATCGCGGAAAACTACTTCTTTTCTTTGCAGGCTACGAGTCAGTAAATCGAAACCTGAAATAGTCCTTCTTCAAAACAGCAAAAAATCACGAATGTTTTCTTACCTTTTAATTATTTACGAAAATGTATGTCATGTGTATTATAATGCGTATATGATGTGATTTATTACGATTACAATTTCTAAAAAAAGTCTATTTATTCAAAATGTTACGTCAAATTAATGACACCCCTATTTTCGCTATTTACTTGAATGTAACCGAAATATTCACTGGGTAGCCTGGAATAAGACCATTTAATTAATGCGCAACATCGGTTATTTTTGACTCGTTTGTGAAGTGTTATTTTTGGTTACCGATTTTACTCGGAATATTTTGACAACAAATTACTGCAATGTTTTAATTTTAAATTGTATGATGAAATATAGAGAACACGCATCGTATGACCTACTTTTGACTCAGTAAGCTAAAAATAACTAACAATCGATGCTCCTAACTACAACGCTTTATCGGTTATTCTGCAGCAGATACTTGTTAACTGGCATGTATATAATGCCGTTTGCATATTTTTACCCGTTGTAGATTGACATGTATGCATAAAACTCTGTTTGCTTTTTAAATAGTTTGCACAAAAATATTTGCCTCCCACGAATTACAAAAAATAATGATGAGAATGTCGTAGATAAATTGCACTGAATTAGACGCGCGCTTTATTAGTTTTAATTTACAAAAAACAGTGGCCTGGATCTCCATCTTCAATTAGGTTAAACACCAGCTTACACCAATTTATTTTATGTGGAGTGTATAAATATGAGTTTCGAGATATTTTTGTTGAAATGATGTAACAGACAGGTGACTCCCTTCAATAAATGTTCCTTATGATAAAAATACTCTCAAAATTCATTTGCTCCTAGTTTCTTTTCTCGGCAACAGTCTTTCTACGCTGTCAGCGTTTTGATATTCCTTTTAACGTGGTCAACTAGTGATGAAATTATCCACAAGCACGAAACAGACACACAATTTTATAACAATTAAATCTGATAATCGCATTTGATATAAGTAATCGTTTCGCTTTCAGTTTCACCGACACGTCAAGAGTGAGTACTGTTACTGGTAACTTCCCTCGATCAATGTTGTGGTATTAAATCCAAAACACCTTGGTAAGACGAGAGCGTACCAAACATTTTGTGCATCGAAAGAATGCGCATTACACGTGAAATAGACGTATAAAACGAACATGTATTACACAAATGGATAACCAACGCATTGCAAAACTGGCAACACTATGCATTATAGACAATATCGTTAAACATTATAAAACCACCGTATGAACAAAAAAATACAATGTATAAAAAATGTATATATTAATTAGGCCGCGATTATAACGTTTCTAATGCCCAGGTAACGCTAAGTCGCGGATCAGTAGTAACGCACTGGCTTCACAATCCAGGGGTTGTAAAGTCGAAAAAACTAAACCCTTAAATGCTCACTCGTCTTTCGCATGAGACGTTCAATCGAGGTGCAGTATATTAGGTGCTTCTCACCTGAAACTAAAAGACCAATGGCCGCCTCTGGAACAGGTCGTCTCTGAATCTTGCACTATCACCCGTAACCTAACTAACAATTTGGTCATTTGGGGGCAATGGCCATATGGAAGAGAATCCCGGTGAATCGATAAAAAATTGCCAAGAGTTGGTGACTGAACTCTTTTGATCTGCGAATATTTTTCGTTAGTAAGCAGCTCTCGATGGACAAAATGCGCCAATTCATTATTGCCTCGATGATAAAAGCAGTTATTAAGCATCGGAAAAAGTCAACATCCTCAGTAGTTAACAACAGTCCTGTTTTCTCGGTCAACGAATGATATTTTTCTCGCTCTGCTTGTTTTCTGAGTAATAATTGAAACAAAGACGATGATCACAGAGGCAGACACATGTATACATAGGTCCAAACAAAGGCAATCTTCAGATCTGATGTTTCCCACTTTGTATTGAAGAGCAGCGCTGTTCATTCGAGGCCTATACCTGCGCCAAGATATCCGGTGTTGTGTAGTGGTTAGGATTTCTGGTTTTCACACAGACAGCCCAGGTTTGATTACCGGCACCGGAATCTTTATCGTTCGTTTCTGTTTTGCCCCGCCAGAAGCTGCGTGTATGTTTAAAAAAAGGTTCAATATAAAATATGTGAAACTCCAGCCGGATCAGCAGCAGAGAAACCCATATTAACATGAACTGGGTCCATATTTACAAAGATTCTTAAGCCATTCTTAACTTAAGCTGAGCATAAGTCAAAATTAGAATTTGTGTTTAAAACACTTTGCTTTGGATGACTATGCTAGAAATTAATACACGTTGAATTATATTGCAAATTATGTGTCAATCTTTCAGAAATGCATTACTTTGTCAGAAAATCCAATAATGAAATTTGAGATTTTTATGATTTTTCTTAATTTTCGACTAAGATTCCTTATAAATACCAGCCCTGGTTCTTTTTTTAGGACAAGTTAGCAATTGCCAATACAACACAAACAACACGACATACAATCACAAACGGGGGTCCATATGAAATAGTTACAAGACATAACTAATGACTGAGTACACATATGACGTCGATGACTTGTAGCATGTAATTAATTTCTTCTCTTGTTCAGCCGAATGTCACCGCGTGTCTTCCATATAAGGGTCAAAATGTTAACGCTATTCAACGCTTACCTCGTTTATTCACGTTCCTTTGATGTTTTTCTACAACAGTGTAAATCTACGTTAAATATCGTAACGTTTTCAGAAATAAAAGCTGTAACGTTTAATAAATCACAAAAGAAAATCGATTTACAACACATTTTGAATGTTATAGTAATTATTTTACATTGTGTAGTCATAAATTATTGACATTACAATGCTTAATTACTTTGCAAATATGAAATATTATACATATATACGTGTATTTGGAATCGGAATAAGAAGAAACAGGTTTATCAATGTGTGTTTAGCTCACCTGAACACGAAGGCCAGAGAGGCATCTGTATTGCGACTGTCGATTGCCATGTTATCTACAGAAGAAGGGCGGACAGGCATCTGTATAGCGCCTGTCGAATGCCAAATTAACGATAGAAGTAGGCCGGACAGGCATGTGTATTGCACCTGTCAATCAACAACAGTAAGATATATGTCTGATGTGGGTCATTTTGTAGGCGATGACATTCACTGATGTCAGAGCTGGTCTCTGTCATTGCCAGTACTGAGGTGAGCGCTTTGGACCGCCATGGCCCTCTTGTTAAGATATTTTCTTACTCCTGTGTACATGGTGTACTGCCTTGGGGTTCTGTCTATCATTGAACGATTAGATACATCAGTCCATTTTTACATGTGTTACATGTATGCATCCGTTTTAGCTTGGCCAGTTGTATTAAACTATATATATTTACGATGGGCTTTAGGTCTTAAATCCAGGATATACATAACTACACTATAAGAATTCGAATTGGCACATTCTGTCTAAATACGGTGAATACGTTTTCTCACAAAATGGCATTACAAATGTGTACAAGTCATGACTAAAAACGATCTTCAGTATGCCAGAAAGTTATTGTGTCTGAGCTGAATTTTATACAAGTATATATACCGTTCGTCTTCAATACGGGGTTGCTGGAGCATATCAAATACATTAATATATTTGTTCCCAAATATAGCATAGTTATACCGTACTGAATACTGACCATGTCTTTATTACATTCGTTTCATATCAGGTAACGTGATTTAGAAGTTTTTGACGTAGGCCCCAAAGTTTTGTCTCGCGCTATAAGTAACAGGATATGTTAAAACATAAAATTCAATATAACCTGTTTTGCTATTATAAACTTCGAGGAAATGATCGTTTATGTCGTTATTGCGCCGAAATATCTATTTTCTTTCGATAATGTGCATGTGACAAAAAGGGGATAAGCCGGACCAATTATTTGACGTTTTCGGGTTTTATCAGTTTAAAGGTATGGTGGCATAGAATTGCCTTACGATAACCACATAAGTTTCGCGATAATTATCACGTTAACCACTTAAGTATCGTGTTATTTATCTTGTATCTTGTTAGTGTTCGCGATAGTTTTCTTTGTCATTTATTTTCTGCTTAACTGAAATGTGGCCTGAAAGTGCCCCAAACTGACACCAGGATTTCAGTTAACAAAAACATAACATTAAGTGGTAACAGGAATATTAACGTGTTTTGATTTACGTTACTAGATAATTATCACGAAAAATATCGCGATATTCAGATACTGCGGAAGACCTCGAAAACAAATTAAGTAGTATCAGGAATATTATCGTGTTAAGATTTACATTGCCAGATAATAATTAACTAGTAACAGGAATATTATCGTGTTAAGGTTCGCGTTAGCAACATATTGCGGAACACCTCGGGCAAACTAAGTGGTAACAGGAATATTAACGTGTTATGATTTACGTTAGCAGATAATTTTCATGATACAATTCGCGTTAGTTAGATAATTCGAAGACCTAGAAAATGTAACTTATGTCACTTATAGGCACTTTTAGGTCATTTAGTTTAATAATAAATTATCTAACAGAAACATTTTCGTAAACGGTAACTTAATATTCAGATAAATATCGCAATAAATAAGTAGTAACACGAATCTTTTCGCGAACGCTAACTAGTTAACGTGATATTTTTCGCGAAAATTATGTGGTTAACACGATACTTAAGTGGTTAACGTGATAATTATCGCGAAACTTATGTGGTTATCGTAAGGCAGTTCTATGCCACCATATAAAGGAACTATGTCTACAAATGTTACTTGTAACTTCCATCGAGCAATGACGTTGTATGGAATCCAAAGCACCTGGGTGAGACCACAGTGTACAAAGCATTTCAGTGATGGAAAGAATGCAGTATGTTACACGTGAAATAGACGTATAAAACGAACATAATTATATTACAGAAATGGATATGCAACACATAAAAAAAAACTGACAACGATGTGCATTATAGACAACATCAATTTAATGCATTGCATACAGGGTCAAAATGCACGGACAACAACAGTCACGCAGTGAGCAGGTTAGTGAGACATCAGCTGTCAATTGAAAATCTTACGTTAGTGAGACATCAGCTGTCAATTGAAAATCTTACGTTAGTGAGACATCAGCTGTCAATTCAAAATCTTACGTTAGTGAGACATCAGCTGTCAATTTAAAATCTTACATTAGTGAGACATCAGCTGTCAATTTAAAATCTTACGTCATAAAAACCACCATATGAACTAAGTAGAAATGATATCATGCAAATATTTACACGTGAATTAAGACACGTTAATGACGTGTCTAAGGCACAGGTAACATTTTACGTAGGTCTACGTGCGAATACGCATTAGGAGTAGGTGATTGAACACATATGATCCGGGAATATTTGCCGTTTACCTACGAAATATAGAAGCAGCTACTTAGCTTTTGATAGAGTCAAAATTCTCATCAGTTAACAACAATCGTGATGTTTTTCGGTCATCGAATGATCTCTGTCTCACTCTGCTTGTTTTTGTGAATGATATTTGAAACGCAGAAGACAAAGGCGTCGTGTTAAAGGACTGGATTGTTGTCCGGATTTAAATATGTAATTCACAAAGGTTTATCTATAAGACCAAAACGTGTGGTCTTTTCAGAGCAAATAGCAAGAACAGTATCATTTAGGGTCTTATTCTAAATTACATGTATCAGACACAAGTTCTTAAAATCTTCTCAAACCTGAAAACCAGGATAAAACGGATGCGGGATTCATGCCAATACTAAAAAGTTTATATCTAACTTTGTCTTTGACTTGAACTATTAACCAAATAAAAAACTCATAAATTAGCTTTCTTTATTGGCTATAATAGGCTATTTATGCGACAAATTATCTTTTCAATATCAATTCTTAGTAATTTCCCCTTTTGTAGATGCTTACTTGAAGACCTATTTTCAATAGTTTGAATGCGAAAGGTCCACTGACCAAAGAAAGACCGGTCCACACAGGGTCAAGTGTCACGAAAACGATCGTGTTGACATACTAGTTCACATATTTATCGTCATACGTGTGGCTCAAATAAATGTTTGGTTTTCAATACGAGCTGCTAATAATCGCAGTTTTATGAAACAAATGGTATAGAATTTATTTCAAAGATGTACAATATATTGGAGGATAGACTATGCTTGGTTCATATTGTTTGTTAACACCATTTAGGGTCGCGATCTAAGTTGTTCAGACACTAGTTTTTACACCTTAAAATCAGGCTCAACATACACAGTAGATGCAGGATTCAGGCCCCATGACGACGAAAACTTTTTTTTATCTCAGAAGTTGTTTTCAACTGAAACTATTAACCAATGAAAACGCGTGTTATAAATTAGCGTTTTTTCATTGGCTAAAATAGACTAATTTTGGCTTGCACTAATTATAGAAATGTCTACATTGTTCATTTCTCGATCCATTGCTTCCCCACACCCTTACACCCCCTCCAAATGAAAAAGTAACAAGACATAACTAATATGTGTACACATATGAAGTCTAGGATCTGTTACAGATAATTAATTTCTTTTCTTATTCAGCCGACGGCCGCCTCGTGTATGCATACTTGGGAAAACATGTTCATGCTGTTCGACGCTCCTGTCGTCTATTCACGTTACGTTGGAAGCTTTCCTTCAACACTGCAGACCTACGTAAGACAAGGTGTACGATTATGACGATTAATTAATTGCTTTCCATGATGAGGAAGTGATCGTTACTCGTAAAGATTCATCGACACGCTAGGAGTGAGTAATGTTACCACAACCCCGCGAGCAATGACGTGGTATTAAATCCAAATCACCTGGGTGAGATGAGAGTGTGTCAAACATACGATAATATGCTCGTATTAGTCATGATTGAAGAAGAATGTGCAATGCGTGCGTCAAAGACATAAAAGAAGCATGCATTGTACTAGTAGAATAAGATGTCAAATTGACAACTGCAACGTAGAACGGAAAATATCGGTAGAACGCACTATAGACGTTGACAAAACGTTATATTGAAGGTATATTTAGGAACATGCAGTACGAAGATGTGCAATACAGATCAATATTTTCATAATTATAAATTGCAGACAATTACTGTGATGGAGTCATTCATGTAGAAAACAAAGCATTGAAATACCAGTCAATGTTAAAACTTCACACGTGGGTGCTTGCAACGGGTATACGCATCAGAAGTTCGTCACTGAACTTTTTTATACCATGACACAATAATTATTTACTCTAACAAAATGAACATTTATCTATGACAAAGCAAAGACAAAAACAAAAAATGGCCTCGACAGTAGAAACCCACCAATGTATGTATTCCTTCAATTACAAACGATCTGTCAATAAACACAAGCAAGAGTCAACGTCCTAATAAGTTAACAACAGTCATGTTTTATCGGTCAACAGTTTTATTTTTCGCTCTGCTGGCCGCCTGAATAATATTCGGCACAAAAAGACAACGGCGTCCTAAAGAATTTGGTAGTAATATCGTGGATCTGTCATACATTGAAAGTATATGTTTATGCTACGTAAATGGATTGCTGAGAAAAAATCATAATCATTTACACCTATTGTAAAAGGTTTCATTATGACAAATACATTGAAAATAGAAATTTGAATTTCGGTGCCGGGATCGAACCCGGGCCGCCTGGGTGGAAACCAGGAATCGTAACCACTAGACCACACCGGATATTGATGGTTAACCGTGAATTCACTATTATAAATGATGACTGTGAAACTTGTGCACTTAGGCATTGACGAGGTCTGGCATATCAAACGATTGCAATGTAGCGCATGTTAAGTAGTGTTCGTATCAAATACACGTACATATATTTTGTTCCATACTTACCGACCCTAGAGAAATTCTCATATTTATACAACGGTTTGATCTTAGTGAAAATAAAACGAAAGAATTTGTGTAAAACTCGTGCTAAATTGTTATTATTGTTTTATTTTGTACCTGATGGAAGAGTAACTGGTTGTGTAATTTACTCAATGAGATGAAATTAGAAATTATGTAATGTTGTCAAATTATCCATAACCACAAAACGGACACAGACTATTATAATAATTCAATATGCGAACTACCAAAAATATTATTTCTAATTTGATACCGTGTTACTCGTTCAGTTTCATCGACCCATTAAGAATGAGTAATGTTAGCAAGTTCTTAAGTTCGAGTAATTATGTGGTGTTAAATCCAAAGCACGTGGGTGCAGTGAGATAAAACATTTCAGTCATGCATATAATGCACATTAGACATGAAATAGACGTAAAACGAACGTGCATTATAGAAATGAATAAGCAACGCATTAAAAAAAACTGTCATTTATATGCATTATAGGCACTGCAAACGTAGACAGTCTTGATACTGGGTATATACCGTCAGTGCACAGATTAGTAATATATGAACGAAGTAGATATATTATATAATTATAAAAATAGTTACCTTAATTAGGACACGTTAATATAACGTTTCTAAGGCACAGGTCGGGCTTCTGTTACGTACCCAGCATGTATGCGAACGCCCAAGTTATTTTTCTTCAGTCTAAATATGAGGCGTGTCGTGGGAAAAGCGGGCTAAATGCATGTGCGTAAAGTGTCGTCCCGGATTAGCCTGTGCAGTCTACCCTTGCTAATCCAGGACGACACTTTCCGCTTGGTATTTTGTATTTCAAGGAAGTCTCTTCTAGTTATAAATCCAATGTAGGCGGACAGTGCCGTCCCGGGTTAGCCTGTGCGGACTGCACAGGCTAATCCGGGACGACACTTTACGCACATGTATAAAGCCCGGTTCTCCCAAGACACGCCTCAAATATTCTTTATTCTTAAGCCTCAGTACGAGTTGGTGACTGAACTCTTTTTATCTGTGAATATTTGTCATTACTTAGGTGCGTTTGACGGACAAAAAAAGGGTCCATTCAGTATTTGTTATGAATATAAAAGCAGTTATTTTAGCATTACAAGAAGTCAATATCCTCATCAGTTAACAACAATAATGTTTTTTTCGGTCAACGCCTGCTTGTGTTTTGACTTTTGAATAAAATGTGAAACAAAGAAGACAGAGACGTTGTGTGATAGGTCTGGATAGTGATCTAGATTTGCATCTATGTAAAAGATGTTTTCAAAATAACTCATTGATCAAGGACATCCATTAGAGTGGCGAATATACTGAAATATACCATATACTCCTTACATCTTTTGAAGAACTTTTCTTTAAATGTCCATCTATTAGACCAAAATATATGGTGTATAACTGCAAGAACAGTTGCTCAATTATACTGTACTAAACAGATAATGCGTTACACGAACATGTACATTGTAAATTAGCAACAAAAAACAACGTGCAATATGGCCATTGGTTAGTACCTGCATAATAATTTATAGACAATGGTGACTTTGTCTAGAGTACTGCAATATAAACAACCTGCAATATGGCCATTGGTTAGTACCTGCATAATAATTTATAGACAATGGTGACTTTGTCTAGAGTACTGCAATATAAACAACCTGCAATATGGCCATTGGTTAGTACCTGCATAATAATTTATAGACAATGGTGACTTTGTCTAGAGTACTGCAATATAAACAAAGAGAAAACGCTTTAAAGACAAATAACCGTTGTTTTTTTTAAATATAGACTGTATACCAGTAACTATGGTTACAATCTCCGCACTAGTATTATTTATTATATGCTTTTCAGCGAAATATCGAATTTTATTGGTGAAATCAAATTTATATTTCCACTGTTTGAGCAGTGAAAATATCAGATTTTATATTTTCACTGTAATGAAAATATAACATAAAACGGACCATTTTTCCATAAATTGCATCGATCTACAAGTAGTGGTTTACAACCCTTGGCAAATATATATAACTGTACAGTATGTACATGCGTGTGTTTACATAAAGCACATCATAACATTCAACAAAATTATAATTTACCGACAACGACTCACAAAATATGACACTTTTTCCCCACCATACTAACCAGTGACAGTTTTGAAATCATTTATGACGTCATTTTTATGACGTCAGCATACACAAATTTGTGACGTTTAAGCTTAACTTGCGCAATGTTATCTATTTATTGTCCAAAAGCATAAAATAAAAAGAACATTTGTGGAAAATCAATGTAATAAACACATGAGCTGTGGAGATTATATGCTCATGTGAAAATGGATTTATTAAATTGGAGTTATTAAAATATGACAAGAACAAAGCAGTATTTTGTTTTTGTCAGACACACTTTCTAGGTTGATAAACAGCAAAAACACCGAGGTAAGATGACTTTATTTTTATAGATCATGCACTTTAGACAGTTCTTTCACAGTATTAAGATAAAAAAAATTTGGAATCTGTATTTAAACATAAAAATATGCCATGCCACGTCAAGTTGATATAAACTTACTAAACAAAACAACAGATTATCCAGCAGTCGCCATTTTGTTTTACTTTCTATGGAGTATTGAAATTTACCGTGGTGTATGGAAAATACACCATGGTCAAGTGATCTCTCGTAGCCAATCGGATCGCGTCATTTATGAAGGAGGTGAGATATATGTATATTCACCTCATACAGGTGCGAGGTAATCACAGAGGCAGGTACATGTATACAAAGGTGCAAACAAAGGCAATCTACATTTCTGATGTGTCTTAGTTCGTATTGAAGAAAAGTGACGTTCATTCGAGGTATTTAATATCTCTGCAGAGACATCCGGTGTGGTCTAGTGGTTAGGATTCCTGGTTTTCACCCAGGCGGCCCGGGTTCGATTCCCGGCACCGGAATCGTTTTATTGTTCATTACTTTTTGTCCCGCCAGAAGCTGCATGTATCTTGTAAAAAGTTAAATAATATATTTATAATATATGTGAAACTTCAGCTGCATCTGCAACAGAGAAACCCTTTTTAAAGTGTGTATGTACGATCTTTCATATCAATAATTTTCAAAATAAACAGACAAAAGTGACAATTAAACTTGAAAGCAAACAGAAAAAATGACGCTAGCACCACTTCAATATGAAATAAATCGACAAGTATTAGTGTCGAGTTTTGCATCGTTTATTAGTGTTGTGTAACCTAAATCAACTGTCAAGTCAACGTAAATACATGTATTTGAGTTTCCGTTTGTACAGACGAAAACTATTTGGTGATTTAACACTAACTTATTGTGAGTTTAAAACCAATGTTTGTTCTTAACTTTTTTTCCATTTTAAATAGAAATATATATTAATTAACTTTATTTTGTTAATTGTATTTATGCCACTATATTTGTTATAAGATCGTACATACCCACTTTAACATGAAATGGTCCAGTTTATTAAGGGCCAGTGACCAACTGCCAATGCCACACAACAGAAAACAACACGCAACAACCGCAACACGAAGAACAACTGGGGTCACAGCTTAGGAACGGTCAATGTAAGGAATTGACTCTTTTCAATCTTTCGTCTATTACTGGTGCAGTGCCTAAATCCGCCACTTGACTAAATCCGCCACCCCATCCGAATAAGCGTTTTATTTTATTTTGTTGATCTCGATCAATCATATGCTTTCCCTTAACAACGCTGACGAGTTTTCATTTTGACTTGTGCATAAATGAATATTTTATCCAATTATTTTGTACATAACCCCTAAATGCAAACAAGCTGCATGCGGGGAATGTGTTTCATACTGCGCATGCGCAATTTTGAAGCCCGCATGGTGTCCATGATATAAATAAATTATCGTGTTTTAATATTATATCTATGGGAGCATGTGCAGCATAAAAATAACCATTATTCATTAGTATTACATACAATAAAATGCGGAAAGAACTGCATATTAAGAGCGCAAATGTCTCGCTACTCAAAACCTTAATTATTTGTCCCACGTAAACGCAGGGCCTCGATCAGTTTCAGAGCTATTTTTAGAAATACAAATGAGTATTTGAAGAAACTGAAACATGGTATTAACAACACACAACGAGCTGCTTAATATAAAAAATTAAATAAGAATAATAGTCAAATGTGGAATACGAATGTCACGGTTCCTGATCTACGATTTTCACCAAGCAACCTCGGATCACCGTGTTTATTTTAAACACTAGAAAATGAACCTTAAAGAAACAAAAGTGGGAGTTTTGTCAATAGACGTCAATAGAAGTTGCTGTGAAAACAGAATTCATAAAATAATATTATTTCGAGCAATTTGAACATTTTAAAGAGGGGTAGCGGATTTAGGCACTCCGACGCTCATTTTTTACACTGTTTAGGCCTTCAATTTGAAAAGATATTTTTCATTTGCCAAGTATTTTAAATGTAACCGTAACACGCCAGTAAATGCACATTAAACCTAACTTGATTTATGTGAATTTTTATGTTAATCGTTAAACAACTTTTGAAAATATCGTAAAAATACCCCCCAAATGTGGCGGATTTAGGCACTGCGCCAGTAATTGCCCTTTTTGTACATGCTAACTTCAAGACCTTTGTTCCAGAGTTTGAATTGCGGAAGGTCAACTGAGCTAAGCAACACCGGGCCACCGGTACACACAGGGTAAGGTGTCATGACAACAATACACATATTTATCTTCATACACTTGTTTGGTTTTCAATAGGAGCTGCTTTTAATCTTAATTTTACCTAAGTAATGTTCCATAAGTTATTATATCTATAGATCTGATATATTTGAGAATAGACTAGGCTTTGTCCATGTTGTTTGTGAACGCCATTTAGGGTCTTACGGTCTTCAACGTCAGTAATTGTTCATTTCTTCCATTGTTTCCGCACATCCTCCCCCATCCATATAAAAAGTAACAAGACATAACTAATGACTGTATGCACATATGAAGCCTAGGATCTGTTACACGTAATTAATTTCTTCTCGTATTCATCCGACGGCCACCTCGTGTTCTCCATATCTGGGACAACATGTTCACGCTGTTCAACGCTCATGTTTACGGTATTCGCGTTTCGTAGCATACTTTTCTACTAAAATGCAGAGCTACGTTATCGTTTTAATTCAGCAATAGAATTCTTAACGTTGAATAAATTATAAAATAAATTGAATTTATAATGCATTTTAAATGTTATTTTAATTAGTTTACAAGTTTACAATTGAAAATGCTTAAAAACATGAAAATATAAAATCTAATATATAATATGTTTGAAAATAAACAATATAATAAAAACTTATTCTACATGTTTTGCAAGAGATTTTAGGCAAGATATTTTTTTTAACTCCGCAGTAATAAACTGCCATTGGGTTCTGTCTATCATTAGACTATTTGATACTTCAGGGCACATATTTATAACGATTCTTTAATTATTCTCAACTGAGATGAAAATAAGTCAACTGTTCTTTACAAACTGTGCATGAAATAAACTAAGTATTAAATAAGACACTTGGAATTATATTGCAAATTCTGTGTCAAAATCTTCAAACCATGTATTTTTGTCTGAAAGTCCAATTATAGATTTTCATAATTTATTTCAGACTTTTCTTAATTATCGGCACAGAGTCTTTATAAATACTAACCATGTCCATTAAAATGCTTAACATATGCATCCGTTTTAACATGGTCAGCTGTATCTAACAATATATCTTTATAGGGAAAGATCTAGGATCAGAAATGGTGCAGGGTGCTGCTAAAAAGAAGCAGGGTGGAAAGTCGCACCAGTTTGTTGACATTTTCTAATTATTTGCTAAATCCAGGGTTTTCGTGAATTTAATGCTACTAATTAAGGTTTCTTAGCACGGTTTATTCATTTGTCATTGAATATTTGCACAAATATATTGAATGTCAAAAGATATTCATCATTTGTGTGTTGACCAGAGGTCTTGATCTTTCCTTATCTTTACGAAGTGGTTTAGGTCATAAAACACTTTTCATAGCTTGAGAAAATGTCTGAGCGCTACAAGTATTGAGTATTGTTAAGATTGCTGGTTGTCAAGAAAGGCATGCAGTCGTTAACTATTCTGACAACATACTGAAAGAAAGTTATTGATTTTAATGCTGATCTCTGTGCTTAACATTATACAAGTACCGTACGTTCGTCTTCAATACTGGGTTGTTGGAGCATATCAAATACATTAACTATCTGATCCTAAATATAACTTAGTGTTACCATACTGATTAATCCCCCAAGTCTTTATTACAGTGCAATTAATATGGATTCGTTTTATAACAAGTAGTGTGATTTTTATGTTTTCTGTCATAGGCTTGTCTCTCAATATATAAGTTAAAAGATCCACTTAAACATATAATTATAGCTTGTTTTTTTTTTTTTTTTTTTTTTTTTTTTTTTTTTTGTTTTTTTTTTTTTTTTTTTTTGCGTGTCACGTGATAAGGCGGGAGAAGTCGTATTCTTTGCGCTCTCATAAAATTAAATTAAAAACATGTTTAAAAGCCTGAAAATGCATTGTGAAGTGAGCCAAACCTGGAAATAAAGTGCTTCTAACTGGTGGATATGTGTTATGGGGAAAAATAGGAAAAGGAAAGATAGAGAAAGCAGTGGTAGTGAAAGTGATAAAGTAAACAAAGGCAAATATTTCAAAGTCAGAGGCCCGTCCGGGGGTACGTGCGTGTCGGTGAGTGATATTTTGAGTGAAACAAACGCTGTATTATATGAAAAGGAGTGTGTACCTTTCTTAGATGTGGACAATGATGTGTTCCGAGGAAATTTAAACTCAAGTGGTGTAAGTGAGTCGTGCCAACTGGAATACTCAACCATGGGGGAACCTACGAACAGTGAGTTGCTCGAGTATTTGAAGAAGATAGACACCAGAATGGATGGGATAGAGAGAAGATTGAAGATTCTTGACGAGGTAGAAAGAAAGGTCAGTAGCTTTGAGTCAGAACTGAAACGATTGTGGGTAGTTGTCGATGAGAGAAACCGGAAGTTAGGGGAACAAGTTGCTAGAGTCGAGGAAAAGGCCGAGAGTATAGACTTTGCAGTTGGTATGGTCAATAGTAAGGTTACGGAGTTAGAAAAGCAGAGAAGTAGTTTGCAGGAAGACGTAGTATATTTACAGTCCCAGTCTATGAGGAACAACTTGGTATTTGGAGGCATCCCGGAACCACGCGCCGGTGACGTCGAAGATGCAGAAAGTACGATCCGGACGTTCCTACATGAAAAAATGAAACTAGCTAAAGATATAGCGGATAGGATTGGGTTCGAGAGAGTCCACAGGATGGGCGCAAGGGTCGGAGGCAAACCTCGCAACATCGTCGCCAAATTTACATTCTACAAGGAACGTGAACTGGTCAGACGGCAGGGGCCAGCGCTGAAGGGTACTCAATTTTATGTGAGTGAACAATTTCCAAAGGAAGTTATTGACAAACGCCGGAAGCTGATCCCGAAGATGAAGGAGGCTCGCAAAGACGGTAAATCTGCGTGGATTGCTTATGACACTCTATTCGTTGAGGGGAAACCAGTGCGGGATTAGGAATTCCAAGGAGATGAACTCCACATCCTGTCGTGGAATATTCATGGACTAACAAGCAGCAAAAAGGAAAGTGACGATTTCCTTAAAACAATTAATACTTGTGATATAGTTTTTTTGTATGAATCCTGGACAAATAGCAAAAGTGATATTGAAATAGAAGGATACACCAGCTTTAACTTTTTTAGAAAATTTCAAAACCGTAATGCTAAACGTTCTAGTGGCGGTATTGTTCTCTATCTTAAAGATAATATAAGCAAGGGTATTGAAGTTATTTGTAACCATTTGGATACCATTATTTGGATCAAAGTTGACCATGCATTTTTTCATTTTGATCAGGATGTATATATTTGTGGAACGTATATTTGGGGAATAGATTCGCCAGCTTACACTATAAATAATATAGATCTATTTGAGGTCCTTGAATCAGATATAAACTTTTATGATAATTTAGGAACGGTTTATGTTGCAGGAGATTTTAATAGCAGAGTAGGAACAAAATTTGATTACATTATTCAAGATAAAAATATTGATTACATTGATGATTATGATTATGTTGCAGATGTCCCCTTGTTACGGGCCTCGCCGGATAAAACTTCTAATAGTCACGGGGTTAAACTTCTTGATATGTGCAAGGTAACGAACGTGCGAATTCTTAACGGTAGATTTTATAATACTGATCGTTTTACGTTTGTTTCACAACAAGGCGCATCGGTGATAGATTATTTACTCACGAAGGAATGTAATTTTTCGATGATAAATAGTTTTACTATAGAGGATCTAAATGTTTGCAGCGATCATACACCGTTAAAATTGTCTTTACTATGTAAAATCGATAATCGGGTATCGTCGTCCGAACAGTTTGTCCAATTTAAATGGAACGCAGAGAAACGAGATCTATTTCGCTCGGCACTGATAGCCAAATTACCCGAGTTAAATAGATTAACGGATATTAATAACATTGATATTACAAGCCGACCATCAGTGAATAACCTTTTAAATGAATTTACGTCGATATTACGGAATGTTGCGGATCCTTTGTTTTCTAAGCAAGTGAAGTGTAACTTTAATGCTAATAACGAGAGACGCCGTCCGCATGACGCTGACTGGTTTGATCTCGATTGTATTAACGCCCAAAATCGATATTTACATGCACTCGGTGTTTTTAACAAATGTCATTCTGTACATAACCGTGAACGTCTTTGTCAATTAAAAAAGGAATATAAGAATTTATTAAACAAGAAAAAGCGCATTTTTAACAATAAAAACTTAAACGACATAGAAAAGTTAAAACACTGTAAACCGAAAGAGTTCTGGAAATATTTTAAAAAGAAAAAATCAACACGAAACAACGAGATTACATTAGAAAGCTTCTATCAATATTTTTCGTCCCTTAGTAACGATATCTCACACTGTTCGAATCAAGACGCGGAGCAGTTCTGTAATAATCATGATTTTGATGCCCCGAATCGTATGTTTCCGGAATTGGATAGCGAAATCACGTTTCATGAAATCTTGAACGCGGTTAAATCTTTAAAGTGCGGAAAATCTTCTGGCAGTGATTACTTATTAAATGAATATTTTATTGAAAGTATCGATATAATTTCATCCCACGTTTGCGATTTATTCAATGCGATATTGAACTCTGGCTATTTTCCAGATAAATGGACCGAGGGAGTTATTGTTCCTGTCCACAAAAAAGGTGACTTAAATACTGTTAATAATTATAGGGGTATAACGTTGCTCAGTTGTTTATCGAAATTGTTTACTACAGTCATAAATAAACGTGTCGAAAGTTTTTGTAATAACAACAGTAAAATTTCGGACGCGCAATTCGGATTTCGCAAAGGGTGCAGCACTGTTGATGCTATTTTTGTATTAATGTCTTTAGTTCAGAAATATTTAAATGATAACAAACGTCTGTATGTTGTATATGTGGACATGTTTAAATGTTTTGATTCTATATATAGGAATGCGCTATGGTTAAAGCTTTACAAGACCGGAATCCAAGGTAAATTATTAAGAGTTATACGGGACATGTACCAGAAAGTTAAATCTTGTGTTAAAGTATGTAATAGCTACACTGATTTTTTCGATTGCGCCGTTGGTTTGAGGCAAGGGGAGGTTATTTCCCCTCTACTTTTCTCCTTATTTGTTGAAGATGTTGAGTTATATTTGCAAAATAATGTTGATTCGGGATTGCTTCTTGATGACATTGTTATTATTCTTTTGTTGTTTGCTGACGATATGGCCATTTTTGCCAAAACACCACTTGAGTTACAAGAGAATTTGAATTGTTTAAAAACTTACTGTGACAAATGGGGTCTTAAAGTTAATACTGATAAAACAAAAATAATGGTTTTTCGTAAGCGAGGTAAACTATTTCCAAACGAACATTGGGTATATGATGACAAGCCTATCGAAGTGGTTAATGATTTTAACTACCTAGGTACTGTGTTCAATTATACGGGTAACTTCAGTCTTAACCAGGAATACCTGGCCGGAAAAGCTATAAAGGCATTACATGTTTTACTTAATAATTGTAAACGTTATCAATTGAAGCCCAAATTGTTATGTCAATTATTTGATGCTTTTGTAGGGTCGATTTTAGGATATGCTTCAGAGGTATGGGGGAATTCAAAGTCGAAAGAGATAGAACGAATTCATCTTAAATTTTGTAAACAAATTCTTCAAATTAAAACAAATGCATCATCTGTTGGTGTTTATGGCGAATTGGGCCGTTACCCTTTGTATATTTCAAGATATGTTAAAATTATAAAATATTGGTGTAAATTATTACACACTGATAATATTATATTGAAAACAGTATACCACCAAGCCCTTCTAGATTGTGAGAAAGGGTTACCAAATTGGGTTTCCAATGTAAAAAAATTGTTAAATGATCACGGTTTTTCATATGTTTTTGACAATTGTGCAAATGTTGATGTTACTTCGTTTCTTCCGATGTTTAAACAGCGTGTTATTGAAGTATTTATACAACAATGGTCAGTGGGGATAGAAAGAAATGCCGCACTCGAAAACTATAAACATATTAAACACAGATTTGAATATGAAACTTATCTTGATACCTTACCACATAATCTGAGATGCTTCTTCACGAGGCTTAGACTGTCAGAACATCCCCTCCGAATTCAAACAGGCCGGTATAGTAGGAATAGAATTGACAGAAATCAACGTTTTTGCTTATTATGCAATAAAAATGATATTGAAGACGAATATCATTTTATGTGTATATGCCCTGTATTCGAAGATTTAAGAAAGAAATTTTTATCCCGTTATTATTTTAAGAAACCTTCAATGTTTAAATTTCTTGAATTAATCAATACGCAAAATAGAACTGTATTGCTTAATGTTGCTAGATTTTTAAAGCAGGCGTTGGCTCTTAGAAATTCCACGCTATTAGCTATTCATTGATTTTGTTCACCCTCTTTTTCCTTTCTTTTTTTCTTATTTTCTCAAAAGACTGTATTGTATGGTATCTACTTTCTAAGCCTTTTAACTTATTATGTGACATATAATTGTTTATTTGTACTGAATTTGCTTTGACGATGTACTTTTGTGCAAGTCACCAATAAAAGTTCTGTTCTGTTCTGTTCTGTTCTGCCATATAAATTTCGAGAAAAAGACCATTAATTAATGTCGTTTTTTGCGAAGATCTATTTTCTTTTGATAACGTGTAAAAAATCCATTACAATTAAGTACATAATTTTTAATTCATTGTACGCCAATGTTAATATGTTAAGTTTAAGAACTTTTTTTAACCGAAGTTGAACCCGTGAGGCCTTTTCTTAGAAATAGTCAAGTTAATGCTTCTAATTAAGGTTTTCAACAACCGCTTCTTCACTTAAATCTGTCATTGAAGATTTGCTGATCATGTCAATTTTCTATTAATATTCACGATTCTTTGTTAATAGACCCGATGGGCAGCACAAGAGGGAAGGGGTTGGACACATGTTGCAGCACCTTGCTATTTCGTTCCAGATCCGAACGTTATAGAAAATGCGGTATAAAGAAGCGTCATACTGGAAGTGAATTTAAAAACTAGTACACACGACTCTTTTAGATAGGCAAGATCTCGTGGTTGAAATATACAAGATTTCTTGTTTAAGGTTTTCTACGCCTGATATTTTCCTACCAACTGCCGAAAGGGGTTGCACCAAAACGCGTGTTATGATCGCTTGCAATTGTCGTACATCCGGTAATGAATCACACCAATATAATTACATCGCACATTGTCTGAGACACGGTCGTTTGCGAGGGCGGTTGTTTACGTTACGCACAGAAATAACCGTTGCTCAACTGGCAAATTAAAATCTGTAAAATGCATGAATTCTCATAACAAATGTCATCAAAAGCGGGACGAAACGCCGTTGTTTTAAAATACACACCGCCAAATGTAACAAAATGCAGCAGCACAATCCGAACGCACAATGAAAAGCAAGGACCAGAAAACTGGTACCTTCTGTGTTGCCCAAGATTCAATATTGCTCGCAATTCTTTTCTTCTCAAATCTGCCATGTCCAATGACTTTAAACAATATCGTATTTGAAGATGATATGCTATCTTTTCAAGAAAGATCCTAGCCTGACTCCCCTTTAGGTGTGTGACCATATGAAATTCATTTGCTATTGCATGTATTTATTGTTCAGAATAGTCGATATGTTTCTCTAAGAGCTAATGCACATTTTGTTCTGTTATAGTACTTAGAACTTCACTACCGTATGCGATCAAACGACAAAATGTTCTTTTGCAACTACACTCATATCCAACTGATTAAATGTGCAGATTATTGTAGTATACTCAGCATGGAAAAGAACTCGCACAAGCATCCTCGATGCTTGTTTTCTAATCCATAAAATATCATATCATTGTTGTATATGGACAGTGCAATTGTGTTGTATATTCATGAACCAATAAAGATGTTAAAACTAAATAAAACAGATAACGTGCCCTACTCAAACTTGAGCGGCAGCGAAATGCTGGCATAAATAAAATACTATTAGCTTATAATTTAAATATGCCAGTGTCACAGGCTTTCATTTTTACAATTAAAACCTAGTTTTATTCTTTTAACGTGGTCAACTACATATAGTGATGAAATTATTCACAAGCGCGAAACAGACACGAAAAGTAATAATAAATATGGTAATCTCATTTGAGAAAAGTAATCGTTACGCTTTCAGTTTCATCGACACGTCAAGAGTAAGTAATGTTACTGGTAACTTCCCTCGAGCAATGATTTGGTATTTAATCCAAAGCACCTCGGTGAGACGAGAGTTTACCAAACATTTCAGTCATGCAAAGAATGCACGTTACACGTGATCAAGACGTATAAAACGAACACACAACTGTAGAAATGGATAATCGACGCAATACAGAATGGGCAAAACGTCTGAAGAATGTATATAATCTCCATATTCTTTGACCGAATTAAGCACCTGCACGAGTATAGTTTATGTTATATAATAACGATACCCTATCAAAAGTATATTTAACAATTTATTTTATTTACAAATTAAGCTAAATATGTTAAAGATTTATGATAGTAATATTTTATTATTTCACCTATGTGTATTGATGACAGCGCCATATTTTCATTCTGCACTGACGCTGAAAATAATAAATCTGTGAGTTGCGTAATGTGGCTTATACTAAAATTATTCGACAAAGGAAGACCGTTCACTCTGACGTTGCACAATTTAATATGCCTCCTCCGCCAATCAAAGCATCTTTATAATGTGCTTATATGTATAAATGATATCAAAAACCATTTGTAAACAATGCCATTCCAATAGGCAATAACTGAAATTTGAACATAATTATTCTGTTTTTTTTAGAAAACATTAATAGTTTATCATAGTAATGCAGGGGAAATAAAACTACAACATTACTCTGGTTGAATAATAGTTTTATAGTGTTGTTGTTTTTTAATCACGGTTTATAGTATTAACAAAAAGACTACTATCTAAGTACATTTATATGTTTGGGTACATACAGAAACAATAACAAACACCTAACTATTAAAACGTAGTACTTCATTAAACATCCCAAAGGCGTGTATTGACACCAACATCCACAAAATAACTACGCCAAAGACGTTATCCCACAAAATTAGCCGAATGATGCGCATCCGTATCCGTGATTGTTATCCATATCATATCCATTGTTGAACTTGAATCACAAGACAGTTGCATAGGGGTAGAAGAAACTTCAAAAGCCTGAATTAAAGGAAATAACAAATTTTTTTAAACATCGCATACTTCATTCGGCTCAATCAAGTAGGAAATGTATAGGTAATTCAAATCATTACAGTACCTTGTATTATCGTTGATGTCAAAGCGAATCAATCACATCAAAATCAAATCCTAACATTGTCAGGATCTGAAGACATCGTATAACAGGTCACGTTCAAATGACCTTCCGAACAATAAAATATCAGCCCTGCTGCGCCCAGTGTTATTGCCTTTTGCACAGCAATGTTTGGCCACGTTTTTTTTTTAATAGTGATGCATTTCCAGCTGATCCTCGGAAATAAATCACCTACAGTTAATTTTCACGTGGATAACAATGGATATAGTGGTACCTTAGGCGAGTAGACATCCAAAGTTCACGTTAATTTCGTGCATAATATTTGTGGTTTATGTATGAAGTTATATTGTGCGATTTTATTTACCTTGCACTCATTTATCTCCGGTAGCGCTCGACTGCTCTATTTATATCCGTTTAACATTAATATAGCGTCTAAAGTACGGATTTCATAGTCATATAACAAAGGCAGCCATCAACAAGCGTCGGGAAAAATAGCGCGGAGGATAGTGTTTTAGACTTTGAATCACAATGACTGCGGTTCGAGTCCTGCCACAATCTTTCTTTTTTATCAGTTTGTTTTACTTTAACATCACTTATTCTCATAACATGTTTTCTTTATTTTATCTTTTCTTTATTTTTTTCATTTGTTTTATCTTTATTATGTAATTCATTTTATCTACATAAAAATGCATTCACAAAGACTCAGTTTCGCTCTCATTATCGGTGCAGATCTCTTCTGAGTCAGAATCGATGTTGATGATGAGATTCCTTGTCATGACGTCCGCAAAATGATCAATTAAATAAATTAAATTAAATTAATAAATTAAATAAATGAAAAGTGCCTGTTCTGGGATTCGAACCTAAAACATCACGATTACAAACTTTGCGTGCTTACCTATGCAGTACAGTATCAATTGTAACCGATGTATAGATTTAATTAATACATGTACATATTCGTATTTAAGACTCCTATCTGAGTTTGTAGCTTAAAATAGATTTACGAAAATAAACGGAATATTCATGAGTGCCAGGTCAATAACATCGCACAATATCGCAACATTTTGAACGCAATTGATTGGCCCCTGAAAAAGTCATCTGAACGTCCCCTAATTCAAAATCATCAGATCCAGTCAGCGGATAATAAAGTAGCGTCAGACTGGAGATGATTTTAAATAGATTGAAAGCCAAACTGTCTGCGAAGAAGTAATCTCGTTCAGCGATTTCAACAAATGTTCAAGTACAGTTGTCAGCCTGTTTAAGGGTTTTACAAACCTCCTGCGCGTGAGTAAATAAACAGGTATATACACACATAATTTAGTTAACTTGAGATAATATCAGCAATTTCAACAAATGTTCAAGTACAGATTTCAGTCTGTTTAAGTGTTTTACAAAACTACTGCGCGTTGGTTAATAAACAAGAAATACACAAATAGTTAAGTTAAATTTAGACAATATTACACATTACCTTAATCGTTAATTTACAGACACGGTTGTCTGGGATGCGGTTTCTGTCAATGACCGTCTTAGTTGTGATCAGACCTGACGAATCTATTTGAAAGAATGACGAACATGGTCCTAGAAAGTAAAATATAAAATTACCGGTACGTCAAAACCGTCTACAACAAATACGTTTCATATAACAATATACAAAACAGTGCTATTTACGATAATAGTTTCGAAAAGCAATAAATATAAGTATTTCGTCAACTAGATTATATTTTAATGTATACCTAACTTAAAACGCAAATAATGTTGCTCTTTCAAATACTGAATGGCGATAGTAACTAACTTTTCCAAACAATGCACTTTGATAAATGCACCATAAAAGACATATTACCCGAGTAAGACTCAACATTAAATGAATTAGAGTCGCATTTGGTATTATGGATATTGCGTCCGACTTGCAATCTGGAAAACTCAAATACTTCTTGGGAAGCGTTCAAATGAACTTTCTCAAAAGACACTAAGTACTGATCCTACCCAGGAACGGAATCGAGAGTAACTTTATAAACCTTAGACTTTCAACACAATCGAGCTTAAATACATGTACATAGTTTAAATTAAACGGCAATTATGTACATATCAGACAATAACTATGTAACCCAGCTGAAAAAATCCCAAGCCACAATGGGAATCGAACCCGGGACCTCCCGGTTCGTAGGCAAACGCTCTACCGCGTCGCTATAAAAGCTAGCTCATATAGCAAGGCAGTATAAGTGTCCCTTATACATCACCCTACTACATACTCTCCCTCCATGTATGAAATTCTTCCACGAATTTCCTTCTGCCTTGACATCTGTGGGATGTGGTACAGACAACGGTTGGTTATTTACGTTGTGCGCCAATGTAACCCAGCTGAAAAAATCCCAAGCCACAATGGCTTTCGAACCCGGGACCTCCCGGTTCGTAGGCAAACGCTCTACCGCGTCGCTATAAAAGCTAGCTCATATAGCAAGGCAGTATAAGTGTCCCTTATACATCACCCTACTACAACTACATACCAAAATATATACCTTGTAACAGGTCGTAGTTTATTTGACGAGTTATGCCAATATCGCCATCAATTGCACTGACCTGCAAAACGGAACTGCCCTGAAAATATAATATGTTAGTGTGAGACTTACTAGATTGATGTCACGTTAAAACAGTTATCCCTTGTACTCGCCGGTCCGGACCATCTCGTTGGTCCGGGACTCTGAATATATTATTTTAAATAAACCACTATAAATGCATTTCAGTTTTGGTTATTAAACTGAAATATCAGGCGCGTCGGACGCTCACGAACATTGGGGCCGCGGAAGGGGTGGGTACGGGAGGGGTTTGCCCTCCCGAGGAGAAAGTTTTTAAATGTCGATGTAATACACGGCTTTTCCTGCATTTTCTTCTGCTAAAAGTGGTGATTCAAGATAAACAGTTTGATAATTTATTTCATTATTTCAAGGTCAGATAAATTCTATAACGGAATAGAGACGCATGGTTCAACTGTAGTATTTATTAAGATATCTTATAGCATGTAACAAAAATTAAAAACATTATCTAATAGCGATATAACAAGGATAGTTATCATTATGTGTGTGAATATGTGACCCGTTTATTTACGATTACATTCAGATGTTCCACATGTTTCCTGTTCATAAATGGAAAGTAGACCATGATTATATGAGAGCAGTGTAAAGGTTAATTTAAACAGAAAACACATAATTACATAATTCTTGTTAAAATATATGAGTAGGTTATTTTAGTAAACTCAGCATGGAAAAGAACTCGCACAAGCATCCTCGATGCTTGTCTTCTAATCCATAAAATACCATAGCATTGTTGTATATGGACAGTGCAATTATGTTGTATATTCATGAACCAATACATATGTTTAAACTAACTAAAACAGGTAAAGTGTCCTACTCAAACTTGAGCGGCAACGAAATGCTGGAATAAATAAAAGACTATTAGCTTATAATTTCAACATGCCAGTGTCACAGGCTTTCATTGTTACGATTCAAACCTAGTTTTATTCTTTAACGTGGTCAACAACTTCCCTCGAGCAATGATTTGGTATTTAATCCAAAGGTGAGACGACAGTTTAACGAACATTTCAGGCATGCAAAGAATGCACGTTACACCCGAAGGTCATACTAGGGAGCTAAATCTGGGTTGTACTTTAGCAAAATATTGCCGATTTTCGAACTGTTTTTTTGCTTTTATGTGCAATATTACAGATTTAACTACAAATGCGTTGCCCAAACATATATATTTAACAATGTTTAAACTATGAATAGATCGATTTATGCATTAAGAGGGCCTGGAATGACGGACCAACATGCTAAATTTTATATCCGTTTCTTACATATAAATGGTGGACTTTGGAATCATGACCGTTTCCAGTTTTATTATTGTAGCTTTGAATTGTAAATACCTATACATCCAATGTTACTCAAGTATAGAACATTTACTTGTTTCGTCATATATAGTGTAGTGGACATGGACTTCAATGATGACGGTTTGATATAGTGTGTGAAAATTAGTGTTATCTCTGTTTTTTTTTTATTGATTATGACCAGGCCCTGTGTTCACAAAAAATTAAATATGAATGTAAGATAGTTTTGTGAATTCGGGGTCTGTAATAATATTTACTGGATTAACGTCCTCTCGGATGGCTTGCCTATACAATGCACCGGTAAATATTGGCGGGCTATCCTGAACGTCTTGCACTCGAATGATGACCGGAAGGATTGCACTGTTTCCATTGCCATAGTTGTCCTTAAACAAAGAGACAAAGCAAGTTCAATAGTATAGAACATTTACTTGTTTCGTCATATATAGTGTAGTGGACATGGACTTCAATGATGACGGTTTGATATAGTGTGTGAAAATTAGTGTTATCTCTGTTTTTTTTTTTATTGATTATGACCAGGCCCTGTGTTCACAAAAAATTAAATATGAATGTAAGATAGTTTTGTGAATTCGGGGTCTGTAATAATATTTACTGGATTAACGTCCTCTCGGATGGCTTGCCTATACAATGCACCGGTAAATATTGGCGGGCTATCCTGAACGTCTTGCACTCGAATGATGACCGGAAGGATTGCACTGTTTCCATTGCCATAGTTGTCCTTAAACAAAGAGACAAAGCAAGTTCAATAGTATATGTGGGTGTAGTTCTATTCAACGCAAGTCGTTGAACAAATATACATTCCTATGTTCCCTATCGTACCTGGAGTAATTTACTTCTTATTTAATTGTTTATGTATGTAGAAATATAAAAATATCATGTACAGGAGCAATAGACTGAGAAGCTTTTAACAGCTTAAGGCATTTATTTAAGACAAGTGACCAATTATACAATACAATATACAACACGACAGACACGTAACAGACACAAAACCCAACACTTGGGTCAACGCCCATACATGAAATGGTCAATAAAAGTGACTAAATTTGACCCGGAAATTAATATAATTAAGTTATTGTAGTAAGGTAGAAACAGGTGTTATTTTGAAGACTCCATACCGTTGCAGCTATCTTGAAGGTGTAGACTGTGTAGGCTTCAAAATCGGGAGGTTTGAGGACGTTTATTCCGACTGAGGTGGTGCAATTTATATCTTCGTATGTCACCGCAGAGAGACTGAATTTGTCCTTGTATTCGTCGGGTATCTCCTAAAATTTTAAATCACGTTGATTCAGACAAACTTCCATGTTTGCTTACAGATAGGTGTTTTCATTACTGTCCACATTTCAGCTCGTTTAATATGAATTACACTCGTTTAATATGAATTACTCATTTGCATAGTTTTCAAAGAGAACAGCGAAAACGTAATCATACTATTGGGCCAATTTGTTCATTACAGTCCACTTTCCGGTATTCATACTGTAAAAGCAAATTAATACTTGTCACAATGGACTTGTCGAACAATTAAACAACAACAGTATATCCGCAGTATATCCGCAATATTTCTCACACTCAGATCAAATAACTTTCACATGCCATTTAATGTCATTTGCATTTTGAGATAGCTAGTTTCTGAATGTGTCGCGAATATTAGTTGTATTAATTTGATGGTATTACTTAAAACTGGTTGCTATTATATGTTCGTACATAAATAGAAAACCTGACAGAACGGTAATTGTACTGCATCGTCTGGTCATTGTCTGTAATGGTGATTGTGAATGGTTTAACAGGGAATGTTTCCTGAAATCGTAGAAATCATGCCAAAATGAGATAGTTTACATACATATATATATACGAATATTTTTGAAATAAAATAACAAATTGTATGCACTCAGCATACTTTATTTGTTGACAATATGTGAAAGTAAAATAGTTTTACCTCATTCAACAGCTACTACTTTTATGGCTCGTATGATGAAAGCTTTCTTTTTACGAGAATTTAATCTCACTTTAAATGTGTATTGCCTCAAATGTCAGTCTTCTTTAAACTATTTGAGTGGCTTATACTGTCATTTTATATTTATACCTCGTCAACTGCCCAGGGAAAATGTGTAGTTGCGAACTGCGGTACAATGTCATTTATGTCATTTATTTGAAGATGTACATTTGCATCTACCTGGAATAAACATAGTATTTCGATAATTTATTGCACAGTATAAAACTTTCTAGAAATATGTTATATACACATATCACATTTTAAACAATATTTAATACCATATAAACAATTCACATGATCAGTCAACGTAACACAATGTGTCTAGTACTTGGAATGTATACTCACGCTATTTCCATCTCCGCTGATTCTATTCGTAACCCTTAATCGCAAAGTGACGAGGCTGGCACGTGGCTGAAAGTGATGTATAATAATAATAGAAACTAACACAAACTGACATCCAGCTTGAATATTTAATCTATACTTAATAGTCAATACAGTACAATGCAAAGTAGATAGCACAAGTGTTATTCATCGAAATTATAAGTAGTAATACTCATAAACATAGTATCAGTATTGTACAATTATATTGTGGTCCAACAAAGCACGGTTTGCATATCAAACACAGTGCGCATTACGTTTATACAAAATTAAATATGGAGAACAAAAACACAAACACAACATATACATTTCACTGACTAGATCGCAATCAAGAGCTTTCGAAATCACGATGCTTGCGGTGAAGTTCCCGATGCCTTCCGATGGGATTATTTTGAAGAACTCTTGAGTATCAGCATTAATCGCGGATAGATACATGTGGTCCCCATCGGGGTCAGTAACAGAGAACGTTGCAATGGTCGTGCCTAAATCACCCACAAAAGTTTAGCATTTTAAAATGCCAGGAAAGCACTACATGCATTATGTCATACAAATATAGACTCAGTTAATTCATACCGCTACATACGTATATGTATGTGTTCGAAAAGCACATTGACGTAGCTTTCAATAAATTTTGAAGTGTGTATGCTCTAGTATACATAATGCCCAAACTAAATATGTATTAATGTGCATGTCTACATAAAGAACTTGAACATTAAACACGCAATATTACATGGAATTTATTTATAAAGAAAACGTGTCTCTAAGTTAATGCAATAAACTACCATTACTGTTTAATATTTCATTACAATTTTGAATTAAATTGCAGCTTATAGGATATTTCAAATATATTTTATAACTGTTCATATTACCAACGGGAGAATTCTCCGCTTCTGTTAACACCGATTCCCGGTTTGTGTGAAACACGGGTGGAGCGTTGGCGCATACAATTTGCACAAGCGCTTGATGGCATAAAAAAAAAATGCATACATAAAAAAAACATTCAACATTATAATCATTAAACAAAAATGTTGCAAGACGGCACTCTCCTTATCCGGCCTTCGTACTACATAAGATAGGGTAAAATATTTTATTTTGAATTCATAACCTCGATGTGAAATAATAAATAATGTTTTGAAATGTTATGTATCTATAGACATAAGATTGCAAGGCAAGTCATTTAAGACTTATTCACGATTTGTTATATAGATCAGTACACACGTTGTACATGTACGTAACGGCACTTAAGACATCAAACACTGAATATGTGTTGTAATCTAAAAACGCTGTGAATTTATAAAATATTTTTGTGCTAGTATCATCTGATGTGATTTGAAAATACAATGACATTACGGCAATTTTATATAATGGTTATATTAACTGGACAAAGTAATATACGAAGCACTTACCAAATAGCTATATCAAAACGACGCACTTCTGAGCCATGTCCTCGTGTCTACCTCTAATTAACAGGCTTGATAAGCAAATCAACGATTTTGTTACTACGAACATTGATTTTGTTACTACGAACATTGATTTTGTTACTACGAACATTGATTTTTTTAGCGTAAGTCATTACTATCCTATTATAGCCTATGGATAGTGGTCTTGATTTGAATATTCGCATTATAGTGACCACCCAGTCAGCCAGCCTTCGGCTTCGGTCCGTTTAATGTTATGGGGCTTCATAACAGGACCCAGTTGCTCAAACCTTTAATGGCCAATTAAGCAAACAGCCTGTTAACTTAGGATGTAAACAATATTAAAATTAGGAGCAACTTGTTTATCAAACATTTTTTAATTATTCCAGCATAACAAATTATATCGAATAAACTCACAGTTTAATATTGTAATGTTTAATTTACATAAATATTTTCATCTAACTATAAACGGCTGTTAGCTTAATTGGTCGTTAAAGTTTTGAGCAACTTAGCCCTAATATTTTTAGGGTCTTATTGAAGAACAGCGAAGTTCGTTAGAGGCATATTTCTGTTCGAAAACATCCGGTGTGGTCTAGTGGTTAGGATTCCTGGTTTTCATACAGGCGGCCGGGGTTCAATTCCCGGCACCGGAATCAATTTATCGTAAACATTTGTTTTTCCTGCAATAAGCTGCCTATATGTTAAACAATATTAAAGACTCTTTTAAATAACTTTATATGCACGTTATGTACATCCGTACCTCATCACGTGTGTTCTTGAGTCACGAAAGTTCTAAAATTCAAACTTTGCCGTAACTAAAAATATTAGCCAATCGGAGATTCAAATCCCAAACGAAACAACTGATTATAACGGTCAATATTTTCAGTTAAGACTAAGAGTGAGATTGAGAACTTTCGTAGTCATGGTCCGTGTTCACAGAGGTATTTTAAAGCCGCACAAAAGGTGAAAATGAAAAATTCAGACTTTACAATAAAACTTTTATCTTATTATCTGTCTTTGCATGTGTTTACGTTAGTATAAAACCTACGTCAGAAACAGTTGGTTTGCTGGATACTAATTTAATATTGCAAAAACACTGATCCTCCAAGTAAAACTGTTTACATACACTAGCTTTATTTACTGCCGAATTACTGCCGAATTTCGTGGCGATGCGGATTAATTCCGACTATTCACCGTAAATGTTAGGCGAGCTGCACGATATTCTACATAAAACACGAGGATTTTCGGCCAGTTTCGTAGTGTAAATAATGTAAACACCAAACTAAACTTCAAACTGTTCAAATTCCTTTTTTTAATGAAAATGTGTATAAGATATTATCTTGTAGTGCATTATTTTAAATGCTTAAAAGAAACGTTTAATGTTTAGTGTAACGTGTATCACCTAGTCAGTGCCTGTAAGTGATTGGTTAAGTTCAGTGCTCTCTGATATTGAAACATAGGATAGGGTCACCTGCGTGGAATCATGTATACATTTTTGTATCATGCCACACCTTTTGTCTGGATACACATGACCCAAATTAATGTTAGGTTCGCGATAGGAGCTGTTTTCCACCTCATTTCCACATGTACACGCGTCTAGAATTAATTATTTAATCTATTTGAGAATAAATTAAGCTTGGTCCACATTCTTTGTGGTCGCCATTTAGGGCATTCTAAATTACACGCAGTATCAGAATCAAGTTCTTAAACCTAAAAACCTAAAACGTTTTTATCTCAGACTCTGTCTTTAAACTTAAACATTTAACCCACATAAATGCATGTTACAAACTTTAGCTGTTATTTTCATTGGCTATAGTATAGTAATGACTTACGCTAACAAAATCAATGTTGGTAGTAACAAAATCATTGTTGGTAGTAACGGGACCAGGACAAGGACAACACAGTCAGCCATTTCTTCCATTGTTTTCATCACACCCCCTCCATATAAAAAAGTAACGAGACATAACTAATGACTGTGCACACATATTGAGTCTGGGATCTGTTTCATGTCATTAATTTCTTCTCTTATTCAGCCGAGGGCCACCTCGTGTCTTCCATATTTGGGATAACATGTTCACGCTGTTCAACGATCATGTCGTTTAATTTACGTTTCGTATAACACTTTTTAACAACAATGCACAGCTACGTACGTTAAATAGCAAAACGTTTCATTAATCGAAAATTAATAAAAATAGGAAAATAAGTTATTTCCATAATGCATTTTAAATGTTATTTATATTATTTTACATTATAGTTTCATTAAGAGTAAAATTATTCACACTAAAATTCTTCAATACGTGTTCAATAAAACTATACTTTGAATCGGAATAAGATATAAGCCTAATATAACATGTTTATCAAGATGTTTAATACGTGTATCAGATATTTTTATAACTCCTATTATTATATGCTTTGAGGTTCTGTCTATCATTGGAGGATTAGATACTTCAGTCCATTTTAATGCGTATTATATGCATCCATTTTACCATTACATGCTATATAAAACAAGATATCTTTACGACCTAAAAAGATATCAAATCCAAGATATAAATTTCATTGCCACTTTTCATAGCTCGACGCTAGTAAAATGCATTTTAATACCAAGTTGTGTGCGAAAAGCTAGGTCAAGCATGTTTCATATAAAGAACTACACTAATCCAAATTTACACATTATGTCTAAATATGGTGATCAAATACTCTTACAAATGACACTAACCTTGTTATTAATTACATTACGTAACATTAAGTACATGACTTTGTATTAACTAGAAAACAAACATGACCCTACTTATATTTTTTTTAAATTCTTTTCCAATTATGTGTACATAATGTTTACACCGTTATTATATGTCAATGTTAATATCTACCGGTATTCTATAGACTAAAAATAATCTTCCGGTGCCGGGAATCGAACCCGGGCCGCCTGGGTGAAAACCAGGAATCCTAACCACTAGACCACACCGGATACGCTACAAGTCTTGTGATTATTGCTTATTACTGGTATTCAGAAAAAGGTACACAGCCATTAACTATATACAGCATAGTGACGAAAAGCTATTGATTTTAGTGCAGATCTCTGTGCTTAACATGATTGGTTATGTTCGTTTCCAAAAATAACACTGTGATACCGTACTGATTACTGACCCAAGTGTGAACAATAACACGGTGATACCGTACTGATTACTGACCCAAGTGTGAACAATAACACTGTGATACCGTACTGATTACTGACCCAAGTGTGGACAATAAAACACTGTGATACCGTACTGATTACTGGCCCAAGTGTGAACAATAACACTGTGATACCGTACTGATTACTGACCCAAGTGTGAACAATCGATGTTTTTATTACAGTACAACGTACTGAATGGATTCGTTGTAGAGGAAGGAACACGATATAGACATTTCTGCGTAGGTTTTGTCTCTCAGTATTAACAGTTAAAAGATTTACTTAAACATATAATTATGACTTGTTCTGCCATATTAATTTCAAGAAGATCTATGTTATTTGGATAATGTGCATATAACAAAAAGAGGACCAATTATTTGACTTCTTCAACATTTCTTGATGGGCGACACAAGAGGGGGGTGCATGTTGCAGCTCCTTGCTTTTTCGCTCCAGATCCTAACACTGTATATAAACTGCGTTTTGTCTGTTTTAGGGCCTATATATAGAAGCGTCATTTGTTTTAAATACAAACCGCCAAATGTATCAAAATGCAGCAGCACACGTCGAAAGCATATTAAAAAGGGCAAGGACCTAAGATTAGTCCATATATTGCATATGAACGCCATTTAGGGCCTCATTCTAAATTTCGTGTAAGTTCTTGAACATGAAAATCGGGCTCAACGTATAAAATAACTACAAAAAAAATAATCTAAGACATTGTCTTAAACTTAAACTATTAACCAATAAAATAACATTTATGTTATAAATTAGCTTTTTTCATTATTTATAATAGGCTATTTATGATTTACACTAATTCAAAGAATGGTCGCAGTAATGGGACCAGGCCAGTGTCTGCAAAGTCAGATTTTTCATTTCTTCCCTAGTTTCCCTACATCCCCCTCGATATAAAAAGTTACAAGACATATGTACACTGTTTACACATATAAAGTCTGGGATCTGTTACATGTCATTAATGTCTTCCCTTATTCAGCCGACGGCCGCCTCGTGTCGTCCATATTTGGGACAACATATTCACGCTGTTTGACGCTCGGGTCGTTTATTACGTTAATTAGTAGGATACCTTTATACTTAAATGCAGAGCTACGTTCGTAAGGTTTTAATTCAGAAATAAAATTCTTAACGTTCTATAAATTAGAAAATAAATTCAAGTTATAGTTATGCATTTTAATTGTTATTTTAATTAGTTTACAAGTTTAGAATTCAAAATGCTTACACGAAAATATAAACCACATAAATTTGGAAATAAAAAGGTAATGGCAACATTATGCTACATGTTTTTCAAGAAATTTTAGGTAAGATATTTTCTTACTCCGCCCTGGTAAACTGCCATTGGGTTCTGTGTATCATTAGACGACTTGATACTACAATGAACATATTTATAACGATTCTTTAGTTATTCTTAACTGGGTTGACAAGAAGTCGACTGTTCTTTACAAACTGTGCATGAAATAAACTAAATATTAAATAATACACTTGGAATTATATCGCAGCTTCTGTGTCAAAATCTTCAATCCATGCATTTTGGTCTGAGCATCCAATTATACATTTTCATAATTTAAGCCGTTTCTTAATTTTCGACACCGAGTCTTTATAAATACCAGCCAACTCCTTGTAAATACGTAACATAATTAATTAATTATGAATCCGATGAGGTCACAAATACAATATATACATTGAATTACCACTTTTCGTAGCTTGAGAAAATGCATTTTAATACCCAGTTGTGAGCGAAAACCTCGGTCGAGCACAGTTTCAAAGGCTACAGTAAATCGAACGGGCACATTCTCTCTTAATACGGTGAACTCGCTCTCTTACAAAATGACACTTTGTTATTTTTAAATTACATCTAACATTAACAAGAAAATGGTCACACAAACTTATATGTTATTGACCAGTTTTCAAAATGCATACATTATTTTCCCATCATGCGAACATATTTTTACTTGTATGATATGTCAATGATTGTATATGCTGCCATTCAAGCAAATGTGTAGCTCGGATGACTAAAAAGAGATCTTCCGGTGCCGGGAATCGAACCCGGGCCGCCTGGGTGAAAACCAGGAATCCTAACCACTAGACCACACCGGATAATGTATGACTACTACAAGTAAATAGTAATGTTATTAGTACATAGTGCCGGTGGTCAATAATAACTGCATACTGAATGAACGTTATTGATTTCAATGCAGATCTCTGTGCTAAACATTATAGGAGCACCGTTCGTCTTCAATACGGGGTTGTTGGAGCATTAATAGATTTGTTCCCAAATATAGCTAGAAAAAGATCTAGAGCAAAATAGAAGAGTGCAGCACCCTGCTCCTTTCTGGTTCCCCCTGCTGCCCCTCTGGGCTGGCCAACACCGAAATAATGAATATCTTTCTGAAGGCCATATATTTTTTGCAAATATTCAATGTCAAATGAACAGAATATGTGTATAAACGTTAAATAGAACTTTAAGACTAATACAATCCCAGGATTTAGCAAATTATTAGAAAATGCCAACAAACTGGTCCATCTTTCCACCCTGCTCCTTTTAGCAGCACCCTAGCTGTACCTTTATGATCCTAGATTTTTCCCTAATAACATAGTGATACCGTACTGGATACTGACGCAAGTGTGAACAACCCATGTCTTCGTTACAGTACAACGTATACATATATAGGTTCATTTCATATCAAGTAACATGATTAAGGGTGTTTTCTGCCGTACGTTTGTCTTGAACAACCCATGTCTTCATTACAGTACAACGTATACATATATAGGTTCATTTCATATCCAGTAACATGATTAAGGGTGTTTTCTGCCGTACGTTTGTCTCTCACTAATGTACAACGTATACATATATAGGTTCATTTCATATCCAGTAACATGATTCAGGGTGTTTTCTGCCGTACGTTTTCTGCCGTACGTTTTCTGCCGTACGTTTGTCTCTCACTAATGTAAGCAGATCTACATTAAATAATAAATAAATAAAATTCGTTCTGAGATATAAATTTCGTGTAAAAAGCTCAATTACCTCGTTATTGTGAAAGGATTTTTTTAATAATCTGCATGTAACAAATATATACGGTAATAACACCGAAAGAAAGAAAAAAGTACATCTATCTCTAAAGATTTATTACTACAATTAAATAGAGAAAACCTAACAAAAAATGCCTGACATGACGCTTAATTCAAAAGAGATGTTACTTTTGCGAGAGATATTACTTTTTCAAGACAGATGCCTCAGTAATGCAAGAAATCTATATGTTGATGGCAAAAGTAACCGATATCCTGTTATAATGGTACATTACACATACGTCAGGTGATATCACAGTATTATAGATCTATATGTATATCATTTTATTAGAAAAAGATCAATAATAAAAAATGCAACTTTTAGATTGCTGAAAAGGAGCATTGGGGGTACGACATGTTTATATATATATAAATACATTGTTTGATAAATAACTAGATTTTTAACAGTTTAATACCAGCGCGGCTGCTAATCAAGGTTTTGAAAATGTGTTTCTTCATCTGCTAAATTTATAGAATGTCTCTCTTGTTCAAGATCTACTTTGCCTGACCTTTACTGTTGAATACGGCGAAAAATCCAAACAAAACAAACAAACAAAAACCTACCAAATGCCGAAGGGGGTTGCAACAAAACTTGTGTCATAATCGGTTGTAAAGTCATATCCGGTAATTAATCACACCAATAATAAACCCGCAAAAATGAGAGACATGGTCGTTGCGAGGGCGGTTAGTTGCATAAGGTACAGAAATATCCGTTTGCTTTGCGGGCAAATTCGCTGTGATAAAATGCACGTACTTCTAATGACACGTTAGCAAACGACAAACGAGATTGTTTTAAAATTAAACAAGTAAAAAGGTAAAGCGTTATGTGACAAACAAGTACATGTACACATAGTCATATCAGGTCGAAAAAAAAGGGGAAAGAGCAGCATCAGATTGAGGGCTGCTCATAATCGACAGGGGAGGCCAGAATAATTCTTCGATATTAGGTGATAATTTGATACATTCAGTATCATTTATGTATTTATTTACTTAACTGTTATCCATTTTATGTTCTAAATTATGGTTGATAAAACAATGGCACAATAGGTTTGCAAAAATATATTAATTTTCAAAAGGACTTCGTCAAAATTTTGGTTAAGAGAGGACGATAGTTTAGAGTTCGCTTTTCCTATTCTCTTATAGTAAGCAATCATCCAGATGAATAAATAAATACTGTTTTACATATATGTGGGTTCTTAGTGCATGCATTTTCAGTGCAAAGCGTATACTATCAATTACATCGCAGTTACCGGTAAACGAGATTTGGCAAGCAGACGACAGCTTTATTGCCGCAGCGTTCACAAAGACCGAGATGTCGGTGACATTGTCGTCAGTTGCCAGCTGGGGTAGTCAGGTGAAAGGGAGACTTGCACGCTTGCCAAGACACGACGTGTGACACTGAATTTTAGATGCGTGAATGCTTCACTACAAAGGGTGATTTTGTGAAACGTGTGGGGGATTTTGGTTGGCCATGAGAAAAGATTTTTGCTTCAGTTTAGTATTTTGACGATCGTGCATTTCTTCACCGGACTTTTGTGAATATAAAACACTCTTTCCTGATAGGCATGGGTATTACAAAGTAATTTGCGTATATATTTTATTTGGTGTCGCTCAAAAAAGCAAATACTCTCCACACACTTAATATGTTGATTTTTAATGTTTAGGTACATCGCCCCCAAAGTTAGCTTGGAGACGTAATATGGTAGTTTCACAGTTTTCAAAGGATTGACGTTTTTAAACAAAGCCTAAGGAACCGTCAGCAAGTAGAACAATCTTACTATTCATTTATCAACTACAATGAAATTTTTATGAATAAAAAACTTGTAAATCATTTATTATTTGTTGATTTAAAATGAATTAAGGCTGTTGAGTTCCATGTGTATATTCAGATGTCTTCAAAAGCATTAGCATTTGAATTCTAAGCAACTAGAATACTAGAATTCATAGTGGTGCCACGCCTGCTTTACACGAAACTACATACAGTGCATCTCATACTCAGCGATATATGGAAGTTGATCTCTGTTAAACTCCGTATAAAATCAAGAAACTGAAATTATTTATGGATTGTGCAAGCAGTTTGGATAAGATTACAGACGTATAAATAGATTGTAGACTCACTTAGTCATCAAATCGTGCTTGTGGATATGTTGCATCTTTTCTCCACTCTCTCTTTGCTGTAACGGAAAATTAATGTCGATTTTCCCAAGTACCAAAAATACTCACCGTCTGGCGCACGGCCAATGTTATATGGTTATTATCGACGCACGAGAACCCGTACATATGATCGCACGCGAAATCTTTTTGCACGATTCTATTAGTAATGTTGTATAAATATGAGCGCGGGGGAGGCTGTGACTGTTTGAATTAGGTTGACGTTGTTCTGCGGAATTATTCTTTCATCTTTACTTGTAAACAATTTACCTGGATGCCTTTGTCTTCTTCGAAAGACGAGTTACCCGCTGGTTAATTTGTTCGTTCGTCCGTGTGTTTTGCTATTGCAGATTTCACTAAATACACTTAAAATTGTAGAGTTCGCAATAGCTTATTATAGGTCATGCTTCCATCTTTACACAATTATACAGCTGTATACATTTCCTTGTATGCCTGTGTTTTCTTAGAATGACGATTTAGTTATGGGTTGTCCAACCGTCCTGTGTTGTTTGTAATTTTGAACTTTTTCTTAAATGCATTTTTAATACATGCATTTACATAAACTTTGAATTGGGCTTTTCTTAGAAATGCCATCGTGCGCATACATACATTTGTCCTTGTGATTTTCAAAATATTTGTTTTGCGATAGTTTTTTTCGTGTGTTTGTTTGTAACCCACATTTTTTTCAATGTACTTATAATTGTTACATATTTCATAATTATTTCCTTTTTCCTTTTTTTTTTTTTTTGTCGATAACGTAAAAACATAGGGGTATGCTTTTGCGTAAAATACCCCACATTTTCTTCAATGTACCTTTAGTTGTTACCTATTTCATAATTATTTACGTTCATTTGTTATGCCGATAACGTTAAAAACAACGTGGGTGTATGTTATTGCGTTATACAAACTAATAGTGCAGATTTACTTCCCTTACATCTGTTATTACCTAATAACGACAGTTCTGAGGTAAACGATTTCGGATGACGTAAATTGAAGATTTTGAAAACAGGCCCCATTGACTACGAACGATCTTAAACCTTGACTGAAAACGTATTACGAATCTTAGTTCATAATTATGTAACACTCATGTTCACGGTCAATATTTAAATTAAGAAAAAAATTAGGTTCACAAATGCTAAAGACATATTTCAATGAGCAATTCTAATTGTTATTAAATACGCTCAGTTTTCGATTTTTCTTATGTTTCGAGCATATTATTTGAATGGTGAAGTCATTCCACTTATATTAGTCTTATATATGTACTAAATAAAAATGAAACTGCATACTTTTGCTTTTCAATGTATTTGTGGTATATTTGCGAAGTCAAACAAACCTGTTTGGTACCAAAATTTAGCTTAAATGATTTTTCTTTTCAGAAATTGTATGTTTTCAACACGAAGACTTATAACTTAATTAAAACGTTATAGTCCAGTTTCTTATTTAAGTCAGTATATTTATGTAAGGCGTAAAAACATATGTTTATTTCAGGTAACCCGACCTACCCGAAAAAAATGCCCCAACCCTAGAACATTTTATTGGGTTTGTCAGATATATTTTTGTTTTATTTACCTTTCACTAATTAAATGTGTTTTGGATTAATAAGTGTTTTGATTTGATAGCATCCACTTATAAACAATGTTTAAGGATATTACTGATATGTTTAGAATATTTATTCAATTTTAGAATATTCAAGTTAACCATTTACCAAATAAAAAATTATAATAATAAAAAATCCCGACCTACCTATACCCTAATTGTTTGGACATGTAACATGAAACAAACATTTTTTACGCCCAATGAAGATGACTGCTATTTAGGCCTACGGTCAACGCTTCTATTTTGGCTGATTGTTTACCGATATTATTTCTATCATTCCCACGATCGCGTTTCCGCGAGGAACAAAAATAGATGATCGCGCGAACATTTACCGGTGATTACATGCAACCCACAGGTATCTGACTCGGTGTTCATCATTCTGACAAATCACTGATAAGCCCCGTTTGGCTTCTTTCATGATAACTGACGTCAAACGTGCATGACATAGGCAACAAGTGGATGACTCAGCAGTTATGGATAATATCCGAGAACATTCGAATAATATGACTACACTTTAGGCAAGTGAAATCATCGCAAACGCAATAATTATAGTACGATTGTTATTTGCATTGTTTTTCTGTATTTTCGATATAGCATGTATACAAGCGGTAAGCAGACAAGTATCAGCTGATACGTGAAAATTGAGAAACGCCAGATATTTTTTGGACGTAATCATTCAGGGCAATAATTTCAGTAATTTGCCATTTCAGTGTTGTCCTTGAAAAAAAAACTAAATGTCTTCCATCGGTCGTCGTTAGGTTATTGTGACGTCCCGTTGGGGAGCTCATACCGGTAATCAGCGTCTGGTGTGATCTAGGCCCGTTTTCACCAAACATATTCGTAGACTCAAAGACTAAGAATAGGGAAAATTCTTGAAACTGTATTGTTCTAGAAGCGCTGTAAAATTGAATCTTACTTCTTATTCAACCACTCTAATATAATAATGGTTTCTTTATTTAAAACGATTTTTTAATGATATAAGCAACATTGGTATCCAGAACATTTGCAAATGCAAACGTATATTTTCTTAAGACTATGTTTGTTAAAGAATGGGTCGATGAATACGGGACCTAGATGCAGTTTGATAGCTAATGTCCGCAAATAAAGATCTGGGAGATCTGTGGAATTCAATATTGTCAATAAAAGCGAAACAATAATACATCTATTGGTTGTATGAAGTATGCAAATAAAGAACGAAAAGAAAAGATCGCACAACGGATCTGTTAATTTGATGGTCAGTTTTACACTGGTCATGGAGCAGGAAATACAACGACCAAACTTCGTCATAGAAATCAACCTGCACACCTGTATACGCTGAGTAGCATAGATTGGGTTCCAGACAGTTGTTTTGTCATACTGGGGCCGGGTCATATTTAGTGGTCGAAAGTCATGCGTGCATTCATAGACGTTTCAGTGTTCAAAAGTAAGCTTGATTTACGTGTAGCATGTCCGACATCACTCAATTATCAGTGATGATGTCAGCATAAATAAAGTGTTCGCCATTCTAAGAACCTGTTTCCTGAAGAAAAGTACCCACTAGCCATTGTGCAAGTAAGAAATGTTGTTAACGTTATTGTTTGTTTTGATTTCGCGCCGTATTTAAGTTCACCGAAGGTCAGATTTTATTAAACCACAAACTTACTCGACTGCAAAAGTACAATGATATATCAAGTATAACTTTAGTGTACACAATTCCATCTTTCAATACCTATTCCTAATGCCAGGGCTTTCCTTTGACCCGAGCTCCCGGGTTTTGACGCGTGGAAATTTCAAAATACGCTTGTTTGACTCGCGCGGTAATTACTTCATGCGTCACTTTTCACTTTTGACCCGGGGCAATTTCCGGACCTACGTCATACAGTATAATTCGGCTGGCTGATTATCCCAATCCGACTGATAGAGAATACATGGTTGGTGCCGGGATGGAGAAAGTTTATCCGTTGAGGCTTAGAAAATGAAATTTTTTGTTTTCGGGCCGAACCGGATAAACTTTCTCCTTCCCGGCACCTACCGTGTATTCTATTTATCTTGATTTTTATTCAATTAAATTTAAAAACATCAAACACTAATTAAAGTTTTAAATTTAAAATCATTCTAGACGGGCCTCAACCTAATAACTCGCTTGCATTAATGCGCACTACCCGGAAATAAATAGTTCTCTATTTCTTAATCACCTTTTTCAAAAAGCAAAAGTAAAATATTAATAAATCTTATTTGCTGATGTCAGTACGACACGAAAATGACGTAGTAAATTTGTTTTTGTTTTAAACCAGATTATATTGGTTTTTAAAGAGTTAAATTACGTCACACCAACTACGTCATTCATTTTGAGTTGCAAGTTTACACAATGTAGTCAAACGAGAACGCGAGTGTTTTGCAGTTTAAAATACATGAAATCGGAATAAATATTTAGTGTTTCTGTGTTTTGGATGGAGTATATTATGCAAGAGCATTCAGATAAAAAGTGTATGACATATTTGCCTCGAATGGAAACGGTGAGATTGATCCCTTTTCAATTTTCTACGATTTACTCGGATAGTTGTGGGTGGAGGACAGTGTAACTGAAAGTGAAATAAATCATAAAATGTTTATTTCTACGTTAAAATTTTGATAACTTTTTTTCATTTCTTTTCATCGGAAATTTATATAAAAGGTTATTTCTTTGATGAATATGCTCTGTTGGTTGACCAAAGAAAGTCTATCCACAAAGAATAAACCGCTTGCATCAGTGTGTTAAAATGGAATGGAACTGGAAGGAAGTTGTTGTTAACCAGTTAAATGGAATGTGAGGACAAGCAACTCATTTGTTGTTTAACTCTGTTAAACTAGACAACACAAAGTTTGTATCAATGCAAAACTCTGGTAAGTAGACGTTATGCTGTGTCATTCTGGACAATGTTGTTATCCGGCGCGTACGAATACCTATTGACGGTATATCACAGTCACGTGATCTACTGCCGGATATCAACAAGTGTATACGGTCACCGCTTTATTAGGTCACTGTTTGGGTTAGTAGCAGGATAGTGTTTTATCAGCTTTGACATCGCTCTTCGACTAACAGCGATGTCAAAGCTGATAAAACACTCGGCGATTATTGGTTGGAGGCTGAGTCAATCTTTAAAAAGACGCTGTCAATCAGCGGTCAATTTATCGTGTAGCACCGCCCATTAGGCGGAGTTTTGTAGCTCATAAAAATCTATATTGACCAATTAAAACGCAAGCAGTTATATACGCTTCCAATGACGTGAACAATCGACATATTGGCGTAATATACATGTATCCACACTAAAGTTAATGTACATGAGTCCGTTAGAGTATGTTTATTCCCGACTATTTAACGTTTAAAACACAATTTACTCACCGCTTCCGTTGTTGATAATATCCACATTCCTAAATATAAAGGCATTGTTTTAAATTACTTTCCTTTATATTTCGGGTAAAATTATTTTTCCAAAATTTGGAATCCGATTTCGACAAAAATTCTGACGCTTATGTAAAATTTCTTATATCCGCAATATCCACCATCCAGTTTTAGTGTTCAAGTGTCATAAACACATTTTATAATAGTCTGTGAATTTCATGTAAATCCTGTTTTCTAGAAAAGCGCGCGAAGTTATGCTGACAGAAACGACGTCATGTTCCACGCATGGAAAGCGTGCATGTATCGACCATGTGCTTTACCAAATATATACATGTGATCGAGGAATAAAAAATTCGCAGTGCAAGAACTTTGAAATCTTTTCTTTTTGTATAAAACTTTCGTGGTGCAAAAACTTTGCGATCTTTAGAATTTGAATAACTATTTTATTGCAGTGTATTAATTAAACTGTGTAACAGCGATATGCGGACCGTAACTACGCATATATTTTTGGGAAGTAAAGCGTACGTTTTATTGTTGTACATGATATGCGATTTCCATAAAAAAAATTAATTGGTATGTTTAGTATGTAAAGAATATGCTAAAATCGTCTTAATAATTATAATAATAATAATAGATCTAGTAATAATAATAACAGATCTAATAATAATAATACTGGATCTAATAATAATATAATAATAAGAAGAAGAAACTAAAATTAAATAAATTAAAAAGAAAATAAGTTAATAAATAATAATAATAAATTTAAATAATATTATTAAATTATAATATAATAAATACATTAATACAAATAATAATAAAAAGAAGGAAAACGAATGGAAACTACATCATCGACTCTTAAGGGTTTATATCTGACTCTTGGCAAATTTTATTTTGACTTGAAAATTTGACCCAAAGAGTCATTGACTCTTGAAATTCAAAGTCTAAGGAAAGCCCTGAGTGCAGTGCTCTTGATTTATAATACACATGTACTCCTATTAAACATCACAATACCTAGTAATAAACAAAAAATGTGTAATAAAAATATATTTTATTCAATCTTCATGAAAACAACCCACATATTGCATATCAACAAAGCTGAATGAAGGTACATTTCCACAAAGCCAACAACACAATACATAGTCTTTAGACAACTAGACATTGTCAGGGTTAAACATTTGCAAACAATAAATAAACCATGCCCAAATCTTGTTTAGATGTCTTTGCCACACAAATGTACATGGCAGTGAGATAATTTCCAATAACTCTGGTCAAATGTTATAGCCATGACACAAATGGACCATTTGGCATATCACTCAAACATTCATGGTTTCATTTTTTGTAGACATTTTTTATGCCTCTTACAGTAAAATAATGGTACTACTGGTATAGTTGACATTGTGAACTCAATATTTGTTGCACAAATATATCAAACAAAATAATAAATAAATGACATTCTGCAAGAACACAAACACATGAGACTAATAGTACATAAAAACTTAAATGTATTACTGAGCCCTTCTTGCACTACGTACAAAATCAACTATAAACTCACATGTTGATGTAACACAAAGCAGCCTAGAAATTCTCCATGTGGCACACAAAACTAATAATGACCATTATGAGACCAAATGAAATGTTTAATGGTAGACACGTACATTATGACTTGAAAACATAACAAGTCTTGAATAAGGTTTGGTATTCAAAACTGAAACAGCACCATCATTCAGCCTATTCTAGATACAAAGGAACACAATATGCACATTTGAGGGCAGGTGTTTTGAACAATAAAACTTCCATATACATTCATAAACAGTACAAATTAATGGCCAATTATGTATAGCTTTTATCCTGTAACCAAATGTGTATAAATATGTAATGCCAAAGAAATGTTTCATTCGTTTCCATCACCAGACACTAGTAGAACAAGTACGAAATCACTGGCTTTTATGTACTGGTAAATAAATGTGCCGTATTCGAAAGATACAAACGAGCCAGATTTAGTGAGCAAAAGCACTGTGTTATAGCATCATGCTGACGAGATGCTTTTGACTATAGAATTAGTCCTCTCAAATCTCAACTAGGTGCCAGTAATTAGGCACAATAAGAGAGAACATTTATCTGGTTTTACTGGAATATTTTTACATTTCATACTTGTAACAAACTGAATAACGATGATTCCAGCATCTGACTGTGTTGTAAGCAATACTGAAACTATTAGCCTAAGTACTGTCATAACAATGTAACTACCCGTACTCAAGTATTAAATTGTTGCTATTCACAATAAGCAGTAATTTCAACACAAGAAACCTCAAGCATTGTAAACAAAACTTTTACACAAGCAGATGACACGTTTAGATCCGTCACGCATCTGGCAAACAGTCTGACAGAATTTCTTTTGCACTTGAAGTCATTTTGCTAGGAAATGCAATGTCAAATTCTACAATCAAGTCCCCCCGTCGGGTCGACTGTTTAGGCTGAGGTAGACCTTCCCCCTGAATACGCTTCACTGAATTTGGTTTGATGATTTCATTCAGCCGTAGAGGAATTTTACGCCCATCTATGGTTGGTATTTGAAAAGTTGTCCCACAAAGCGCCTGAAAACAAATATGAAAAAATGATCAATCAATATGTTCTGTCGTAACAAATTTGTTGAATGTACTGAATACATTGTCATAATAACGCTCAAAATATTATATATACACTAAATTAATAAAATTACTTATAGATAACAATAAAGATTAATAAATATGTGTTATAACTCCGTTACAATTGAAACAATAACTTTTTGTCAAAAAGCTATAGCCCAATTAATTGAATTTCTTAGCCAAATATTGGAATTTGTAGCCATTGGAGAATGGCAGTCAGCACTGCTGCAATATGCACCTTATGATTAACTTACCTGTTTAAGTGATATTTTGGCCTTGTATCGGATGTCGCTGCCGTCTCGTGTGAATGTGGGGTGTGGTTTGTCTTTGATCACAAACACAATGTCAGCTGGCACGTTATTTGGAGTCTGATCTCCCTCTCTGGGGAAAGTTATTTTTGTACCTGCTTTCCAACCGGGTTTAATATCAATTGTCAAAATTTTATCCTCCATTCGCATTGAAAGTCCATCGGGATTAACAACTTTTCGGGTAATTTTTAGTTTTTTCGTGCACCCTTTATGAATGTCTTCTAAGGACACTTGCAAGTCCCGTACAACCGCATTGTCCTGCTGTTTTCTGTTCGGCGGACCCTGACGATAACTGAAACCACTACCACCAAATCCGAAAGGATCGTCATCCGTTTCCATGGTCTCGTGACTGCCTGGCATTCCAGAAAAATGTGTTGTTCGGAACCCCGGCCCTCCCATTCCTTGACCGAAACCAAAGAAGTTCTGGAAAGGGTTTTCATCACCGAAAAACATTCTGAAGGTTTCTCTTGGGTCGCCCTGGTAGTTGTAGTGGAATGATGGCCCTCCACTTCCACCGCCTCCACCCCCAGCTTTCAGGCCCTCCTCCCCATACTTATCGTAAACTTCCTTCTTGTCTTTGTCACTTAGCACATCGTACGCTTCAGATATTTCCTTGAATTTGTCTTCAGCGTTCGGTGATTTGTTTTTGTCGGGGTGATATTTCAGAGCCATTTTCCTGTAGCCCTTTTTAATTTCATCTTGCGTGGCATTCCTTGGGACGCCCAAGGTCTTGTAATAGTCCTTACCCATGTTCGTTGCCTACACTCACTACAAGTTTTACACAATGACAATAGCACAATACTGTTCTATGTCTCGTCGAAATGTTCTGTATGTCAGCAAGCGTTGCAGGTATTTAAAGCGTAGTGGAAATGTCTCCGTCAACCTCGAAAATTCTCGAGTGTTCTAGACGTCAAATTTCAACCAATCAAAATCGACGAAAATAAACATCAACCAATCATTTATAGTGTTACAAAATCTATTTTTATACGGATTTTTTTGGGTGACCTACTTTTGTTTTTGATGGACTAGTTATTTTCATGTGAATAGTACTCACTTTATTCAAAATTCTAATGTATATTCTAATCATCGATAAAAATTAAATTATTTAAGTTACACGAAACCCAGTAAGATTTTGTTTTTAATAGTATTGCACAATTTTTATACTAAATACTCCCTTTAAAGATGGCCACCAGAAAACAAGAAAGCATGAGCGATGGAGAAGAATTGCACCCCAAGCCTAATATATCACAGATAAAGAATAAACAACTGCGTCAAGAAATGTATCGTAAAATGAAGCAAGAAAAGAAAAAGGTTTTATGTTCTGATATTTGTACAGACTGTCGATATACTGTTGATTATGTAATGACTTAATTCGGATCGTAAATTTATTTCGGATGAGTTTTAATTTGTAAATTATCAAAAGTATCTTATTCCAAAGTGTGTTATATAACTATAATATATCATAAGTTATGTGTCTGTATTAACTAGGCCGTTTTTATTATTTTAATTATAAAATAGGAACAGAATAATTAAGCAGTTTTTGTGTGCTCTGGTTTAAGTAAAATCAGCAGAAATAACCAAAATCAAAGATCTATTAATATACAGTCAGCACACACCACGCAAATTATGCAACATTTGCAGTGGTCAAAATAAGCACAAGGTTGTTTTCCAAGCTGGGGGGGAGGGGGTTGCAACAATAAAGTTATCCATCAATGTCTTTTACTTAAACAATACCTAAACTGCTTAACATGTGCTAAAATTTACCTATGACATGCGTTTATTTCCAATTTAATTTTTGTATAAATCTACATTCATGTAAAGACCACCGTGTTTACCTTGCCTTGTTAAACCCTTCAAATATGCGAATGTATTTATTAATAGAATTAATTGACCAATCAAAGTGACGCAATCGTTTTAGTGTAGCAGAATATCGAATCAAGTTTACACAGTGGAGGACAGTGAGATGTGTTTAAATAGTGTGTAGGTTTACATAGCTTAGGCATGCAAAATGAAAGTGTTATCATACAAGTATTCATGGAAAATTAATTAGGAATGGTTGATCTGTCCAGGTATGTAACCTGTATTGCAATCCATTCAGAATAATTTCGGGACGTGAAAGTAGCGATCGAAATCCTGTCAGAACAATAAAGACAAAGAAGAAAAAGTTTCCCCGGAATAGCCCATGAGAAAACATTGTCCATATAAAAAGTATCTCTATGTTAACCTAGGGCTTACAGGTATAGCTTATATGGGACTCTAGAAAAAAAAGCCTCTAGGGTGGGGAATTAGACCCCCGAATAAATTGCTCTGGGTCAGCCCGCTGCTCGGGGGGGGGGGGATATTGACAGGAGCAAATTTTAACCAACTTGGGAAGTTTATATGCTCCAATCAGTTGGAAGAATTCTTCAATAAATGAAAATAAAGAAGTCACAAAATACCCAGACAAAAATGTTTTTAGTAATTCGATATTGATCTTTGAACATAAAAACATGTGGCTTTTTGGTTAGTTTGAATGTGTTGAATGTGCTTTCGGTTATTGTACTGAAAGTGCACGCTTTTGGTTAAACTAGTAAGTAAAAATGAAGTAACAGAGGTATAATTTATAAATTTCTGTAATGCATTGCAAAATGTTTAATGAGGATGTTTGTTGATTTTTTACATTGAAACATATTCCTGCTGCTTACAGGCGAAACTTAAAGAAAAGAAGAAAAAAATGAAAGAAGCGAAAGAATCTGGTGAAAAGGTTTGTGTTTTATTCTGTTGTGAAGAGTTTTAAACTGAGTATTAGTGGAACCTTTCAATAATTTTGCAGAGAACATGAAATTTATAGTGAAAAATTCCATTGAATGATAATACTTGTATATTTACATCCAATCCTGGAATAATTTACCTACATTAAATAATCAATGGTTATCGTTATTTTGTAATCTGAATATTGCATTTTGTCTCAATATTTGTTTGCTTAAAAATTCATTTATCATCTATGTGTTTCATTACCAATAATAGCTTAAAGAAAGGTTCAAAAAGCTGTGTGAATTTGTCCAAAATCATCAGCTAAATGTACGATTACATGCATTGTAATGCTGTCATCAGGTGGTGAAACAGGTTCCTAAGACAATTGAGAGCATGCGGGTTCCTGACGAGACGATGGTCAGTCCTGAGGATGAAGAGGTACTTAAAAACAAACATTTATAATGCAGCAATGTTTGATAAATAATTATGTTTACATAAGTGGCTTATATTAATATATCTGTGAGAAAAAAAAAGCCTGATAACAAAATTTTGTTCAGAGGATTTTAGTATTCATATATTGTGAACAAGTACGAAAATATTTTCTTCCAAAACAGTAGTTTGTGGCGAAGACAAAGGTTTATGTGTTTGTTGAAAGAGAAATGGACTTCTTTCCTTGTTTATCATTAATTTTGTTTATTTGGTGATGTCACAGGTTGAGAAAATTGTGCGGCCAGTCCGGGACTCGAAGCCGGGACCCCTTGCTATCAGGGCGAGTGCTCTCCTGACTGAGCTAACCGGGCCGCCACACATTTTCTCCCCTTTAAGTGACCAAAGTTCATGCCGTGACAGTGACATTTCCTTTGAAAAAGTTCATATGATGACTCTATTTGCCAATGTTTTTGTTTATGAATTGTTATTGTTGGTTTGAAAGTCTTGGAGCATATTTGTCACTTTATATTTAAAGTAAAATCTTGACACTTGCCAATATGTTGCATTTGAGATACCGATATCAAGGTCATTTTGCGAGAAAATGACTTTGGTTATTCATCCATATATTTATTTGATACAGGTACAGTTAGATGAAGCACAAGACGAGATGGCTGCATACTTCAACAGAGAGACAACACCAAAAATTCTCCTCACCACGTGTGATCGCCCTGGACCAGTATGTGGAATTACATGCATGGTTTAAATCACTTGTACAATAACAAGCTCAAACATTACAGAACTAGCCTTGTCCATGAAAACATGAAATAGACCAGTCACCCATGCGACCTTTAACGTTTGGAACGATTGTGTAAAGGAAATGCTTGAGCGCAATCAGAATGTTTATTTTACAAATATTTAGTACTGAATTATAAGCCTTAAATTTATTTGTAAGTCGTTCATTTGTAGTTTAAAATAAGTTCGTTTCAAAAGTATTGTTTCTGTGATCTCTTTTAATACGACATTGACTGCACATGTATTGTTTATGTTAAAATGTCATCATACCTGTCTGTGTTGGTATATTTCACATGGAGTTTTTGAAAACATAATGTTTTCTTGCACTTTCAGCGAACGAATAAATTCTGTAAAGAGATCAAGAAGCTGTTGCCTAACACGACCTTGCTGTACCGGAGAGGTCTGGATCTCAAGAAAGTTATACCGCAGGCATTGTCGCGAGAATATACCGACCTGATAGTCATAAACGAAGACAGAAAAGTACCCAGTATCCTTTGCTTGAAGGATATGAGGTTAAGGAAAATCATTTTATTATTGACCGATCAGCTGCTCAGCATGATTTGATTGACAATTCGTTTAGCCATTCAGAAAGCTCTGACTTCGTTGTTTGGCAGAGATGTGTTGTAAAAACGTTTGCATTCTATAGTAATATGGTGGAGATTGACCTGAGAACAGGTAGGCTATATATTATAATTTCAATGGTAATTTGTCAATTAGTGAAGTGCTTTGATGATAATGTAAGGATCTTTGATTTTACAAACACTTAATTCGAAGAAACAATCCAAACCTCATCATGACTGTTAGGGTTCAACAACACTTGTCAGTTCCAACAGATCCAGCAAATGTAAGCACTTTCAATAAAACGTATCTATGAAAATGAAAGCAAATCACGTAAAAGGAGAGAAATCACACTCGTGCTACAATAATAGTTTAATGCCTAGCTAGCTAAAATTGTAGTCAGAAATGCTGAGTAATTTGTCTCGTGCTGCAATAATAGTTTAATGGCTAGCTAGCTAACATTGTTATCAGAAGTGCTGAGTAATTTGTCTCATGCTACAATAATAGTTTAATGCCTAGCTAGCTAAAATTGTTATCAGAAGTGCTGGGTAATTTGTCTCGTGCTGCAATAATAGTTTAATGCCTAGCTAGCTAACATTGTTATCAGAAGTGCTGGGTAATTTGTCTCATGCTACAATAATAGTTTAATGCCTAGCTAGCTAAAATTGTTATCAGAAGTGCTGGGTAATTTGTCTCGTGCTGCAATAATAGTTTAATGCCTAGCTAGCTAAAATTGTAGTCAGAAATGCTGAGTAATTTGTCTCGTGCTGCAATAATAGTTTAATGCCTAGCTAGCTAAAATTGTTATCAGAAGTGCTGGGTAATTTGTCTCGTGCTGCAATAATAGTTTAATGCGTAGCTAGCTAAAATTGTTATCAGAAGTGCTGGGTAATTTGTCTCGTGCTACAATAATAGTTTAATGACTAGCTAGCTAAAATTGTAGTCAGAAGTGCTGGGTAATTTGTCTCGTGCTGCAATAATAGTTTAATTACTAGCTAGCTAAAAATTTTATCAGAAGTGCTGAGTAATTTGTCTCATGCTACAATAATAGTTAAATGCCAAGCTAGCTAAAATTGTAGTCAGAAGTGCTGGGTAATTTGTCTCATGCTACAATAATAGTTTAATGCCTAGCTAGCTAAAAATTTTATCAGAAGTGCTGGGTAATTTGTCTCATGCGACGATAATAGTTTAATGCCTAGCTAGCTAAAATTGTAGTCAGAAGTGCTGGGTAATTTGTCTCATGCTACAATAATAGTTAAATGCCTAGCTAGCTAAAATTGTAGTCAGAAATGCTGAGTAATTTGTCTCATGCTACAATAATAGTTTAATGCCTAGCTAGCTAAAATTGTTATCAGAAGTGCTGAGTAATTTGTCTCATGCTACAATAATAGTTCAATGCCTAGCTAGCTAAAATTGTAGTCAGAAGTGCTGAGTAATTTGTCTCATGCTACAATAATAGTTTAATGCCTAGCTAGCTAAAATTGTAGTCAGAAGTGCTGAGTAATTTGTCTCATGCTACAATAATAGTTAAATGCCTAGCTAGCTAAAATTGTAGTCAGAAGTGCTGAGTAATTTGTCTCATGCTACAATAATAGTTTAATGCCTAGCTAGCTAAAATTGTAGTCAGAAGTGCTGGGTAATTTGTCTCATGCTACAATAATAGTTTAATGCCTAGCTAGCTAAAATTGTAGTCAGAAGTGCTGGGTAATTTGTCTCGTGCTGCAATAATAGTTTAATGACTAGCTAGCTAAAATTGTAGTCAGAAATGCTGAGTAATTTGTCTCATGCTACAATAATAGTTTAATGACTAGCTAGCTAAAATTGTAGTCAGAAGTGCTGGGTAATTTGTCTCATGCTACAATAATAGTTTAATGCCTAGCTAGCTAAAATTGTAGTCAGAAGTGCTGGGTAATTTGTCTCATGCTACAATAATAGTTTAATGCCTAGCTAGCTAAAATTGTAGTCAGAAATGCTGAGTAATTTGTCTCATGCTACAATAATAGTTTAATGACTAGCTAGCTAAAATTGTAGTCAGAAGTGCTGGGTAATTTGTCTCGTGCTACAATAATAGTTTAATGCCTAGCTAGCTAAAATTGTAGTCAGAAATGCTGAGTAATTTGTCTCATGCTACAATAATAGTTTAATGACTAGCTAGCTAAAATTGTAGTCAGAAGTGCTGGGTAATTTGTCTCATGCTACAATAATAGTTAAATGCCTAGCTAGCTAAAATTGTTATCAGAAGTGCTGGGTAATTTGTCTCATGCTGCAATAATAGTTTAATGACTAGCTAGCTAAAATTGTAGTCAGAAATGCTGAGTAATTTGTCTCATGCTACAATAATAGTTTAATGACTAGCTAGCTAAAATTGTAGTCAGAAGTGCTGGGTAATTTGTCTCATGCTACAATAATAGTTAAATGCCTAGCTAGCTAAAATTGTAGTCAGAAGTGCTGGGTAATTTGTCTCGTGCTGCAATAATAGTTTAATGACTAGCTAGCTAAAATTGTAGTCAGAAATGCTGAGTAATTTGTCTCATGCTACAATAATAGTTTAATGACTAGCTAGCTAAAATTGTAGTCAGAAGTGCTGGGTAATTTGTCTCATGCTACAATAATAGTTAAATGCCTAGCTAGCTAAAATTGTAGTCAGAAGTGCTGAGTAATTTGTCTCATGCTACAATAATAGTTCAATGCCTAGCTAGCTAAAATTGTTATCAGAAGTGCTGAGTAATTTGTCTCATGCTACAATAATAGTTTAATGCCTAGCTAGCTAAAATTGTTATCAGAAGTGCTGAGTAATTTGTCTCATGCTACAATAATAGTTTAATAACTAGCTAGCTAAAATTGTAGTCAGAAGTGCTGGGTAATTTGTCTCATGCTACAATAATAGTTTAATGCCTAGCTAGCTAAAATTGTTATCAGAAGTGCTGAGTAATTTGTCTCATGCGACGATAATAGTTTAATGCCTAGCTAGCTAAAATTGTTATCAAAAGTGCTGGGTAATTTGTCTCATGCTACAATAATAGTTTAATGCCTAGCTAGCTAAAATTGTAGTCAGAAGTGCTGAGTAATTTGTCTCATGCTACAATAATAGTTAAATGCCTAGCTAGCTAAAAATTTTATCAGAAGTGCTGAGTAATTTGTCTCATGCTACAATAATAGTTAAATGCCAAGCTAGCTAAAATTGTAGTCAGAAGTGCTGGGTAATTTGTCTCATGCTACAATAATAGTTTAATGCCTAGCTAGCTAAAATTGTAGTCAGAAGTGCTGGGTAATTTGTCTCATGCTACAATAATAGTTTAATGACTAGCTAGCTAAAATTGTAGTCAGAAGTGCTGAGTAATTTGTCTCGTGCTACAATAATAGTTTAATGACTAGCTAGCTAAAATTGTAGTCAGAAGTGCTGGGTAATTTGTCTCATGCTACAATAATAGTTTAATGACTAGCTAGCTAAAATTGTAGTCAGAAGTGCTGAGTAATTTGTCTCGTGCTACAATAATAGTTAAATGCCTAGCTAGCTAAAAATTGTAGTCAGAAGTGCTGAGTAATTTGTCTCATGCTACAATAATAGTTAAATGCCAAGCTAGCTAAAATTGTAGTCAGAAGTGCTGAGTAATTTGTCTCGTGCTGCAATAATAGTTTAATGCCTAGCTAGCTAAAAATTTTATCAGAAGTGCTGAGTAATTTGTCTCATGCTACAATAATAGTTAAATGCCAAGCTAGCTAAAATTGTAGTCAGAAGTGCTGGGTAATTTGTCTCGTGCTACAATAATAGTTTAATGCCTAGCTAGCTAAAATTGTTATCAGAAGTGCTGGGTAATTTGTCTCGTGCTACAATAATAGTTTAATGACTAGCTAGCTAAAATTGTTATCAAAAGTGCTGAGTAATTTGTCTCATGCTACGATAATAGTTTAATGCCTAGCTAGCTAAAATTGTTATCAAAAGTGAGGAGTAATTTGTCTTAAATTTTCCTTGGCCGGTTGAAAATGTGTACAAGACCGATTAAAACATTATAAATTCTTAACCAAATGATAGATGGCTTGGTGTTGTCACATCTGCCTAATGGACCAACTGCCCATTTCAAGTTGTCCAATGTTCGACTCACCACAGAAATAAAGGTTAGGTTTTCATGGTTGGTGTGCAATTTGAGAGCTCGGGGAAATAGTGGATTTTACACGTTTATGAGGATCAATTTTATATTTAGTTAAAAACGAATTAAATGAACTTTTTTAATTGTGAGGGCTTATGAAGATTGTAATAATAAAAAATGTCAGCTTAATCGTTGGTATATTATTAAATATTCAGAGGTTTAAATCTAGTGAGCAAAATGTCAGTTTGTTTGTTTGTCAAATTTCTTAAATAATACACATATTACTTATGGACATCTGTTCAGAAAAAATATTTAAGTTGAATTAATTAGTTTTCAACATTTGAAGAACAAAGACCCACAGTGTTTGTGTGATTAATTGCCTATGAGACCAGTAGTTGGTAAATGTATTTAAACTTAATCTTGTTTTATTACATGTAGAATGCGGGCGAGTTAACAGGCCACAAGCCTGAGGTGATTTTAAACAACTTCAACACAAGACTCGGTCACTCGGTGGGTCGGATGCTGGCGTCAATATTTCCACACGACCCCAACTTTCATGGCCGCCGGGTGGTCACTTTTCACAATCAGCGAGATTTTATCTTCGTCAGACATCACAGGTAAATCATTAGCTAATTTATTTGAACTTTGAAGTTAAATTGTGTACAATAGTTAATGATGCAAGCTTTGACTCAAGTCCTTTTCAGAGTGAAACAACTTATGAGTTTAACCGTAAAGTTGTTCTGAACTTCTATTGGACAGAAATCAATATATAAATATTGCATTCTTTGAGGGCGATAGTGCATTTTGTCAACCAGAGGAAATACTGTTGCCGAAGGCGAAGTCGGGGGAAACAGTATTTTTCAAGGGTTGACAAAATACACTATCGCCCTCAAAGAATGCAATATTTATTTTATTACACTCAAACAGGGCTTCTCAATAAATAATGTGCTTTTGTAACACTAAGTACTTTACTATCAGTTTTAAAAGCGCCTTTTAACTCCGATCAATATGTCTATCGCTACGACGTCATAGCGGGTGATATTTAAAATTATTGACTGCTTCGTTTTTATATGAACAAAGAAGGAAAACAACAGGGTGAGGTATAATAAAACATGATATTGAATGGCTTTATAAAGGAATTAATTAGTATTTGTTGCGAGGTAAGTTGTATTAGGTAGACCGACATTTGCATGTTTAGTTTGCAATCCAATGGGATTTGAAACTGCAAACACATTTTTCCTGTTAAAGTAAACTGATGTTTATAATTTCCGCATATTATGATATTACAAGTACTTTGATGCAAATAGCCAGAAGATGTTACATTACGCGTATGCAGAGTTTCTATTTCTCTGGGTATAATGAATACCTGCACGTCAACACTTGGAATGGCTGCTTTTCAGGTACATATTTAGAAGTGCCCAGAAGGTTGGCTTACAGGAACTAGGGCCTAGGTTCACCCTGAAGCTGAGGACACTACAGAAGGGAAGCTTCGACTCCAAGTATGGGGAGTACGAGTTTGTACACAAGGTCAGTGCTGTTATAGTGCTTGATGATATAGAATCGGGTAGGACCCTAGCATGGCCCATAAAAAAACTAAAAGCTCAGTCTGCACAAATTAATTTTGAAATCAGTAGACTGTCGGTCGGTGCACTACTCCAGCTAAAAAGACTAGACCAGACTACAATTCAGTGGATAATAGTTTGTAGGTTTTTTTCTTTCACTCTTTTGTATTCAGTTTGTTAAAGAAATAATTATAAACAATCAAGGCTTTTAGACTGTCAATAGGTGAAAAAGATTTGCTTTCTTTTTATACACCCGTTTGAAAAATGGGTCGTATTATGGGAATGCCCAAGCGGGCGGACGGCGGGAGATCCATGTCCAGGGCATATCTTTGTCCAGCATGGATGCATTTTCAAATAACTTGGCAGAACTGATAAGCATGATTAGACAGAGTGTTGCGCACAAGAACCAGGTCCCTAGGTCCAAAGTCAAGCTCAGAATTCAAGGTCAAAGAAAAAATAGAAGAAATCCGTCCTTACCACTTTGTCCTGAGCATATCTTTGTCCAGCATTGATGGATATTCAAATAACTTAGCAGAAGTGATAAGTATGATGAGATGGAGTGTCACACGCAAGAACCAGGTCCCTAGATCCGAGGTCAAATTCACAATTCAAGGTCAGAGGTCTAATATAGGAAATCAATCCTTAACACTTTGTCCGGAGCATTACTTTGTCCAGCATGGATGGTTTTTCAAATAACTTGGCATAATTTATAGGCATGATGAGACGGAGTGTCGCGCACAAGAACCAGGTCCCTAGGTCCAAGGTCTAGGTCACAATTCAAGGTCAAATATAGAAAATCAATCCTTAACACTTTGTCCAGAGCATAACTTTGTCCAGCGTCCAGCATTGATGGATTTTCAAATAACTTGGCAGAAGTAATACGCATGATGAGACGGGAATGTCGCTTGCAAGAACCAGGTCCCTAGGTCATGGTCAGAATTCAAGGTCAAATATAAGAAATCAATCCTTACTTCTTTGTCCGGAGCATACCTTTGTCCAGCATGGATGGATTTTCAAATAACTTGTCAAAAGTGGTAAGCATGATGAGACAGTCCAAGGTCAAGGTCAGATTTCAAGGTCAAAGGTCAAATATAGGAAATTAATCCTTAGCACTTTTTCCAGAGCATAACTTTGTCCAGCATGAATGGATTTTCAAATAACTTGGCGGAAGTGATAAGCATGATGAGACAGAGTGTCACGAGCAAGAAACAGGTCCAAGGTCAAGGTCACAATTCAAGGTCAAAGGTCAAATATAAGAAATAAATCCTAAACACTTGGTCCAGGACATAACTTTGTCCAGCATAGATGGATTTTCAAATAACTTGGCGGAAGTGATAAGCATGATGAGACGGAGTGTTGCGCGCAAGAACCAGGTTCCTTTGTCCAAGGTCACAATTCAAGGTCAAAGGTAAGAAATAAATCCTTACCACTTTTGTCAGGATCATACTTGTCCAGCATGGATGGATTTTCAAATAACTTGGCACAAGCAGAGCTCCAGATAAGACGCGTATCTGCGTATTTACGCATTCATAAAAAAAAATGTAATGTTACGCATTGCTAATCTCGGTACGTATTGTGAATCGCTTAAACTGCGTAACCGGTTTTAACAATTATCCAGTTCAGCTAATGGTGTAAGTTAGCCTTCCAACCGATTCAAAGTGAATCAAGCGAATCTTTCTACTCAAAATGGCTTTGCATTGTGTATGTGGGTCGAAAACGGAACGTTTTAAGCTCATTCAGCCAGTTCCAGTAGGCAATATCTTAATCAGAATGACTCATAATGATGCTTCTCCTATTAAAAAGTGATAAGTGGCGATCTCTTTGTCACAGCAGTTGAAAAATCGGACAAGAAACACAAGCATCATGTGAGTGCAAAATTGTCTAAAAAAATTGCTGTAATCTTGGCAAAAAATTGGCAAATTGTCATGCAAGAAGAACCAGAAATCAGGTTACAAAATTCAAAAACATTTAATCAGGATTTGCAATGAAAAAAAAAGTACTAAGTATCTGGTAAAATTACTACTACTTTGCCAAGTCAATGTTATGTTTTTATAGACCTACAGATTATTGTCTACATTCAATTTATTCCATTTGCCAATATCAATGTCTTCATATATAACAAGCACATAAAATACTCTTTTGATCTTGTAGAAAACATGAAAATACCCTTTAAATTTCTCAAATAGCCTTTAAAGCTGACGGACTGGGGGTAAAATACCCTTTAACCAAAAAATCAGGGGGTAAAATACCCTTTAGGCTAAAACCTTATCTGGAGCTCTGCACAAGTGATAACCTGATGAGACAGAGTGTCATGTGCAAAAACCAGGTCCCTAGGTCCAAGGTCACAATTCAAGGTCAAATAAATCAATCCTTACCACTTTGTCCGGAGCATATCTCTGTCAAGCATGGATGGATTTTTAAATAACTTTTTGCATAGGTGATAAGCATGGTGAGACAGAGTGTCGCGCGGAAGAACCAGGTCCCTAGGCCCAAGGTCAAAATTCATGGTCAAATGTCAAATATAAGAAATCCATCCTTTCAAATTTGTCCGGATCATATCTTGGGATGGATTTTTCTAAAAACTTGGCAGACGTGATAAGCATGGTGAGACGGAGTGTCGCATGCAAGAATCCGGTCCCTAGGTCCAAGGTAAATGTCACAATTCAAGGTCAAAGGTCAAATATAAGAAATCAATCCTTACCACTTAGTTCCGAGCATATATTTGTCAAGCATGGATGGATTTTGTCTCATTAGTCATAGAATATTTACCCCTAAATATGCTCCTCTGACGGGCGTATCTTTGTGACAATAGCACACTTGTTTGAATATGATTTTCTTGATGACCAAAGGACCTTAAATTGATGGACCGTCAGTCCAGTTAACTTATAAATTTTGCTGGATCTAGCAAAAATTTGGTGGACTCGGTCCGTGGTTTATCGTGAAGGCTGAAAGCTTATTTCCGATGGAGTCCTGGACACTTTTTTGTCAGTTTCCAGAGTAGAACCTGTACTTAGTGTTTCTTGTGCCGATTTCTTGACCAAAGCATGGATACGTATTGAACTCACAATCTATCCATTGCAAGACAAATACCATGGGCCATATCCACAATGCTGCTGAGCAAAATGTTAATGTCATTTATACTTGGGTGACAACTTCAAATAGAATTCTCCATGTGAAAATTGATATATTTGAAAAGCTGTCAAATAAGAAGCATCCTTTGATTATCTATCAGAGTAAAACCATTTAATACAAAATAAACTTAAAATGAAAGTTTTTAACAAATCTTAAATTAATTACACCACTTCTTAAATGGTGCAGGTGAAACCTTCAAAAATTAATAAGACAAATACTGTAAGTCAATATTTGCGGCAATAAATAAGTTAGACATTGTTTAAAGTATGAACTCTTTTGAAACAACTAATGTTTTAGGCACATTCAGATCAGATGAAGAGCAATTTGCAAGAATGTTTGGTGAATAAGATATTCATAAAAAATGGTAAAAAGGCACTTTATGGTTATTTTCTCAATTAGTACAGCGTAAGATCGGCCAAAGCAATATTATTGTATGTTTTTGTCATACATATAATGTCTGGCAAATACTCCAACTTAACAACTATGCACATAATTGAACAGTAGATACTTGTCAATCAAGGATTGAGTTGACCAATTATGGGTTTATATTTCAGTGGTAGAAAAAGAAAATTGTTGCATAATCCAAGCGATTTACTTCAAATCCTTGGACAAACAACCTTGGACAAACAGAAAGGCGGAGCGATCTGTGTTCGTCTATTGGTTAATAGCCAACACTAGTGACAAAACCCAGATGTTACACTATCAATTAGGGAAAGATCTAGGAGCGAAATAGCAGGGTGCTGCAGGGTAAATAGCAGGGTGCTGCACCCTGCTCCTGTTTGGTTCCCTCGCTGCTGCCCTCCTAGGTTGATCAACCCATAAATGTTGAATATCTTTTGAAAATCCATATATTTTGCAAATATTCAATGACAAATGAATAAACTATGCTTAAAAAACCTTACTTAGAAGCATTAGACACAAAAACCCTGGATTTAGCAAATTATTAGACAAGTGACAACAAACTGGTCCAGATTTCCCCCCTGCTCCTTTGAAGCAGCCCCTGTACCTTTTTTTATCCTAGATCTTTCCCTACTATCAATAATTACATATTAGTACTAAATAATATTCCTGCAAGTCTTTTTTTTCAGCGCCATGAAATGGATTCCAGTAGAAGGAAGTTTTTCTTGTGATGGCCTGGAAGTTTAGTGTTCATTGCAACAACACGAAAAGTTAGAGATCAGTTTATCACCAGTGTATATTATGTTATAATAGCAATTAAAAAATGTGTGTGACTTGTCTATAAAATGTGTTATCATGAATCTGAATTGTGTATATATGTAGAAAATAAATACTTTTTCTGAGTCTTGTTGTGTCACATTTGAAATTATTTAACAACCCATTTTACATTATTGATCATGAAAAATAGAAGCAGTTTGACCAGCAAAGAAATACTAATGTAATTCACAATTTTTAGAATTGTGCAGTGTATTACAAATCACTGAATAATTCTAAAGTTATAAAATCTTTATTATATACATTCGTTTTGTATATTGCCAAAATGCTATCAAAGCATCATGTTCTAGCTGTTTGTTTTATGATTATTTTCAAAACATACAATATCAAACAATGTTCAGATACAACAGGAGTATTGTTGAACTAGTACTCCACTCATCCTTAAGTTCTACATAGCTTTAATGGAAAGCAGAATTGAATCTCTTTGCAACAACATATACATAAAATAATATAGAAATCTAAATAAGTTTAATTTTTGAAACTTTCTTAAGTACATGTAGTGAATTGCCAGGACACTATACACGAGGTGTGTCGTGGGAAGACCAGGCTTAATGCATGTGCGTGAAGTGTCATCTGGGATCAGCCTGTGCAGTCCGCACAGGCTGATCCGGGACGGCACTTTCCACCTACAGTGGATATATGTTTAGAAAAGTCGTCCTAGAAACAGTGAATACCATAAAAGCGGAATGTGTCATACCGGTTCAGCCTGTGCAGACTGCACAGGCTGATCCGGGACGACACTTGACGCTCATGTTTTCCCACGACATGCCTCATATATATAATACAGTTTAACTGCTGTGTTTTCAAGTGTTTGCATACTAAAATGGTTGGTTACTTGATACAGTAACATTCACTTGGAGGTGATACAGGTGTCTGGATTGCGAAGTTCAAGACAAATGTCAGTCTATTCATGAAAACACAGTGGTAATTTCCACAAGTTCCATGCTTTGCATGAACAACTGTACTTTTAACAGTATATCAATCAAAATAAACTGGATAAGTCATTCTGGGGGTTGTCCATGAAACGTGTCCAGTATTTGAATTATGGATATGCATTCAACAAATCACTAGCTCAGTTCCGACCACTATTAAGTAAATTTGCACAGTAAAACCATGTTCCTTTGTTTATAATTACCTATGTTTTCTGCATTTCATCGGTGTATGAACTTTCGAGAAAATTATGCCTAATTTGCATAAATGCAGACAGCGTTCATGTATAAATTAGGCGTAATTTTCCAGACAGTTCATTCAACGATGAAATGAAGAAATATATCATTCAATTCTTATAATAACAACCCAAAGTTGATATAAACTGTAATTTTAACTGTCTAAGAGCCGCAATTGATGTGTAGCCTCTGGCATAGGAATCATTGTTTCATTTTCGTTGAACGTCATTTCTAATATCTTGTTACATTTCAAATAGCTGTGGATTATTTTGTAGTAGACTTTCTGGTAAAAACAAAGCAAATTTCCCTATAAACACCCACAACCGATGAATCAGTCATTTTGTTTACGAACGATACTAGTGTATACATCGCAAACGTTCGTGCAAATCAATGAAAAATAGCGAATGAAAAAGTAAACATCTTAAAGGTTGGCCCAAAACAATGACGTCAATAGTGAATGAAAAAGTAATACAGTCATGAATAATAACAAGTTAATTTGCATTCGCAGCGGGTTCATTGGGTATGAACTACAGGTCACATGACTAATGATGGTTCATTGGGTATGAACTACAGGTCACATGACTAATGATGGTTCATTGGGTATGAACTACAGGTCACATGACTAATGATGGTTCATTGGGTATGAACTACAGGTCACATGACTAATGATGGTTCATTGGGTATGAACTACAGGTCACATGACTAATGATGAGTGGACAAAAAGTTGTAATTATAATTTGTTGAACCAATGTCTTTGTTCAATCTTGATAAACGCTAGTTTAGGTTTTTTTAGACTACCATCAAAATTGAAATACTTCACCAACCACAGAGACAGGATTTCTGGATGCAAAAATCGTGCATGGGAACTACATTCCTTTTACAGGAAACTAGGAGACCAAATGAGGCGTGTCATGGGAAAACCGGACTTAATGCATGTGCATAAAGTGTCGTCCCGGATTAGCCTGTGCAGTCCGCACAGGCTAATCCGGGACAGCACTTGCCACTTTTATGGTATTTTCTGTCTCAAGAAAGTATCTTCTAAACATAAATCCACTGTAGGCGGAAAGTGCCGTCCTGGATTAGCCTGTGCGGACTGCACAGGCCGATCCAGGGTGACACTTTACGTACGCACATGCATCAAGACCGGTTTCCCACGACGTGCCTCAAATGTCTTTAAAGCCATTGAAACTAGCATTCATGATCACTTTTATTTATTCAACATATGAGAAATACTACAATAATGCTAATGGCATGTTATTACATTCATTGCACATGATTTGAACAAAAATTTACACAGAATATATTCAAGGACTAAATACCTACAATGAAACCTCCTTTAAGACAGTTTTCAAGAAATATGAAACAAATATACATGTAGTTTTAAGAAATACCCAGTATCACATTAATTTTCAGTCACAGTCAATGGCTGAAGATGGAATTCATTGTGGAAAGTTGTTGAACTTCTTAAATGTCTATTAACATGAATTTTCTTTATAATGTTTCAAATTTAATAAATCTTGAAATGCAATAACCCTGCTCGAATCTCAACTAGCACTATATATAATTATAAACGTGTGAAGTGACAATCTAGCATATAAATGCAAAACCAAGGCAATAGTGTTGTACATAGCAAATATTAACATCTCAACAAACATAGCAATCAAAACAACTATAAACATATAACAATTTCACCCCACATAATCTCTTTAAAAAGAAGCCGTGTTTTCTACACAACCTTAGCACAAAGCCATATACCCTTCCCCACGGGACTTCCTCACAAGAAACACTACATTCTTTGGCAACATAAATAAAGTTACAATCAATCCAATGCGCATTTAAAATTGTTTCTAACTGTTAATTGTGTGTATCATAATTCTTAAGAAACCGATTTGTTGCTTCAATCATTAAACCTCAAATTACAGTACAAACTGTGCCTCCCTTCCTATTCCCTACCCGAATGTGAGCATTAAAACAGTACATTTCAAAACAATTCCATAACTGGACTATCATCTGATCTTGGACAGATGGGTAATGGTGTGGTCCTTGGCAAGTACAGCTGAATTCTGTGACTTCTTCTTGTCCTTGTCCACCGCGAAGCACTTCCACAGCCGCAGGGTCTCGTCTGCGCCTGCTGACACAACTGTCGTCCCGTCTGGGGACATTGCCATGTGCAACACGCGAGATGTGTGTCCTGCAAAACAAAAACACACAATGCACAATAGTTGTACTGCAGAGTTTTTCCGTTATTTTAAACTTGGTACTCTTTAAAGGTACCTTCCCAATCCAATTTACCTAATGTTTATTCCTAATTTGAAGTTAAAAAATCCAAAATATCTGGGAAAATATTCCAAAACGATCCCCAAGATTCTCTATATGTATAAACCTATATTTAAATTTCATTTTACCTCCTGGAAACACAAGTACATGTGAAAGAATCAATGAAAAATTGTTTTAGAGTTTGTTTATTGTAACTTATAGTTTTCTAATTCTTTTTGGCAGTTTATGCTGAAAGTGATAAAATTTCCAATTGTGTTGAAAACGACAGTAATTTTCCCAATTTGACCGGTAGTGGAACCATTCCCAAAGTAGTGAGGAAAAACACTGTACTGGATAACATTTTTTTTTTAATTACAAGTTGACAACGTGAATCTTGAAATACAATGTCAAATAAACAGTTACAATTTTGAATAAAAAAAAAAAAAAGGTAAAAACTGAATTTTTGTAATCATGAGTTCACAAACTGCAGTTTACCTGTGAGTTCGGCTACTTTGGTCATGGCCGGATATTTCCATATGGTGAGCTGATTCAGTGCAAACCCATGACTGGATATCAGCTCTTTGTACTCCTTGGACCACAGGAGGGCACACACCTGTACAAACAGGTGCAATATCTGTCACATTGACCGTCTCAATACCAACAAATTACGCAATTTGTTAATTCTGATACCGATTTATAGTCTTTAAAATTCGGAGTTTGGCCAAGCAGGCCCGGATTTTTTAATTATAAATTAAGAGCAAGAAAATGTTACAAATGTGCTGCTTATATATAAATCTGAGTAAGCCTCCGTTCAAAATTTACTGGAGAAGGGCTTACAGACTTGTGCTATTCCGACCACTCAAATTACAAGTAGATACTAGAATTTTACATGGGCTACTGTTGTCACGGAAGCTTTCAATTATCTAGAAAAGGCATTTTACCTGTGACTTTGTGTCCACTGCATTGAGACACGACCCCACGCTGACATTCCAGAACCTGATGTGTCTGTCTGCAGTACCCCCTCCACTTGCCAGCACATTGTGTTGCCATGGACACCAGGATACTGCCTGTGGAACAAGAATATGGTACATTAAAACCAGGTTCCAATTTCTCAACTTTTCTTAAATGTACTTTACTTAAGTATCTTATTTCATATAACAAAATTAATAATGTTACAACACAATACATTTTTTTATTCTGCAAATCTGACATAAAATTTGCATTCACAATGTCATTTGTCTTTACATTATAAATGCACACTTTATTGCAAAATGAAAATAGTGTTCTTAAGCTACTCCTGTTACAACTCACTTACAACTTAGGAATTTTCGAGAAATTGGAGCCTGATGATTAGTTAATGTATCTTGCAAAATGCATTGAAAGCCACTATATATCAGCTTATTTTTATGCAATACAATTCAAAGTAATAAGAGAGGCAAAACAGGTCCAGTGGTATATAATTTGTATTACACATTATTCAGATTAGTCTAATACCTTAAACAAAAAGGAGTATTGAATAACACTTCAGTTATAAACATTGCATTAACAAATTAGAATCCTACCTTAACAGCTGCCAGGTGTTGTGAGAAGCTATGGACAGGCTGTGCCACAGTCTGTGTAGACTGGATGTTCTGTGCAGACCAGATGTTGAGGATGTTATCATTACCCCCGCTGGCGAGGTACTTGTTGTCCGGGGACCACTGCAAGCCGCACACCTCCTGTGAGTGGTTTGCGAACGTCCCCACGTGATGTTGTGGCACCCGCACATCGTGATTGTGGATGTTGCCACTGCGAGAACCACTGTAACAAGAGAGCCCAACAACTAGTCCAATCGCTAAACAAGAATATACAAGAAGTATTTGTTAAGAAAGAATGATTCTTACAAAACGGAATAAGATTGTAATACACAAGTGTTTATAATGAGTGTCTTCAATGATCTTCAATGAACTGTTTTATTTTTAACAAATTCTGTCAGAATACAGTCACAACTATGCATAAATTTAAACCAAGGCATACCACTATTTAAAAAATAATATACCTGCTAAGTACGTAAGAGTTCCATGAAAGAGCGCCCACTCTTGCTGTGTGGCCAGTCATGTTACGTAATCGTTTCTGTTGGGAGACATCCCATAACTGAAAAATTAACACAATAATATGCACATTAATGACTGGAAGTAGGATATACTATTTTTAAACCAAAAATATCACAATAAATTAATAAGCGTGTGGTGCACATGTATTCATAACACAATTAATTATATATTATTATTTTTCATTATAAATTAGTTCTTATTGAAAACAAACTTTCAACATGCTTTCATGTCAAATTGAAAACAAGCAGTCAGTAAAATCTAAGACCTTACTTTTGCCTGGCACTATACTAATGCACCTATCAACATTTTCCCCCAGGGGTGGAGCGGCGGGAATATACGGGACTTTAGACTGAAAGCAATTACAGTCAGGTGGGAATATGACACACCAAATAATTCCAGGTACAGGGGATATAGACTTTGGTTGGATTTTAGATCCTGGTAATCTTGGCCCCCAGGTCATTTGATACACTTATAGCATCTCCCTTGGGTGAAACTATTGATAGGTGCAAAAGAACATACCTGGACCTCTCCTGCACTGGTGCCCACCCCGAGGATGTTCCCTTCTGCGACCCACGAGACAGCGCCCACATAGTCGCCCTGGGTCTCGAGCTGCATCAGCTGTGTGATCTCCCCTGAACTTGCGTTCCACAGATACACGTTGCTGCCCAGGGCGACTGCCAGGTGGTTGTTCACGGACCAGTCCAACAGGTTTAGATCTGAATTCAATATTAAAACATCAATGATTGTGCTCCGCTATTCATCAGTGCTAAAATGTGTGTAAAATTGTGACTGTTTTTTTTTCGTCTTTGGGGGAAAGGTGGTGTGGCCCTTCACACGGGGAATTTTATGGCAAAAGGGGAATCGTTTTTGTATTAAAAATTTTGTCCGATTTTGGTCAAGTTTTTTATTTTTAATAAAGCTTACATTCTGAGGCGAATTTGAAGGTAAATATAAGTGAAAAATATATACTTTTTTAGCATGGGAAAATGGGGACGAATTGCGGCCCCAAATTGGCCCTAAAAAAACACTGTGTGAATTCAACACTAGCCATCATTCTAAACATCTGCCTTTGATTCATACTGTAAAGGTTGTTTAACATGAAATATCATAAAACAACATTTTTAATTACAACAATCTCATTTCCAGCCATATTACTGGCAGTTACAAGCACTTTTAATAGCAACTAAGTGTGTTTTTGCTCTTTTTTCTTTGAAGTTGTGGTTGTTAATGCAGTCATCAAAATTAGAAATTTGGCCCAGCAACCCTGAAATCCTAAATTATTTCAGATTATTCTTGAGAGCATAAATATGTTACAAGCCAGTGTTTTTAGGGCCAATTTGGGGCCGAAATTCGGCCCCATTCCCCATGCTAAGAAAGTATATATTTTCCCCTATATTTACCTTCAAATTAAGCTTTATAAAAAAAACTTGACCAAAATCAGACAAAATTTTAAAACAAAAACGATTCCCCTTTTGCCATAAAATTCCCAGTGTGAAGGGCCCTGCCACCTTTCCCCCAAAGGTGAAAAAAAACACTGCAAAGCGGACCAATATAAAACTGCCAATCTGAGCGAGCAAGTCCTGTTAAAAAATTACATGTGCCTGGCTTGTGCTTATGTTGACCACTGGACGTGTGGTTAATGCACAACTTTTAACTTTACTAGAACAGACTGCAGCTACTCACAATAGTCGTCCATGATTTCTGGAGCATCCAGGATGCGCTCAGGAACCTGTGGAATGTTTCTGGTTGTCTTCTTAGCAGTGCTTGACGGCGTCTTGCATGTGCTGTACAGAACCTGCAGGGAACTCTGATGACCTATGAAAGAAAAAGTCAGAGATAAACATTATGCTAATTTTGTCAAAACAATTATTATTAAAATTATATTTTCCTGGTTGTCTACCTAACTCGTATCAAATTATTTCAAAACAAAGTTCACACAAAATTTTTAATCTAAGTTGGACATGACGTGCCACAAAATAACTAAATCATTTTAATTTTAACAATATAAGAATGTAAAATCTCAATTACCGTAGTCAATGCTATACACTTGTAATTACAATAAAATATAAAAAATTACCCTCTGGTGCATTTGGAACCTTGGCTCTGTACGAGATAATTTTCTTGTTTGCTAAATCTCCATTGAGGTTTTCACTCATGACTTTCTGGTACTCGAGCTTGCTTGGGCTCATCATTTCAGCACCCTCAGATGCTATAGGTCCGGAATTCTCTTGTGTCACTAGATACTGGCCAAGTTCAAACTGAGTTGTACTTCTGTTAGGAATAAATCTGTCACCTCCACTTGGGGTTTTGGCACCTTTTCCTGGAGTTTTCTTTCCTGAAAAAACATCATTTTGCTTTTAGCTATAATATTGCATTTTTAATATGTAAATTATGTCCATGAATTATTGTAATAACTTATTGGGAAAAACTGTATTTTTCACAGAATACTGTCACAAGAATCCTTGATATTTTTTGTTGAAAATAACTATCTTACTACTTGAATCTTAAAGTGGCATAAATACAATTAACAAAATAAAGTTAATTAACATTTATTTCTATTAAAAATGGAATAAAAGTTGAGAACAAACAATGCTTTAAATGCACAATAAGCTAGTTTTTAATCACCAAATGTTCGTCTGTACAAGCGGAAACTCAAATACATGTATATGTTGACTTGACAGTTGGTTAAGGTTACACAACACCAATAAATGATGAAAATATCGACACTAGTAATTAGTAATTTTTTTTGTTTTTCTGATGAATTTCAAGTTTTATTGTCACATTTATCTGCTTATTTTGAAAATAATTGATATGAAAGATCGTACATACACACTTTTTAAATCATAAAATAGTGTATCTGTTCTATTTATAAATTAATCACAGCAATTATCAGTTTAGTATATGCATGCTTTAATAAATGTAACTGTAAATATATTGAACACAAATTATCACATCTATTATATTTTTGCTTTCCAGTGCAATTTGTACAGCACTGCCAAATGCAAACAGAGATCTATTAACAAACAGAGATAAGAAACATGTATACAAGCCTGCGGGAACTCTCGTTTAATCTCGCGGCCCCAACGTTATAACAACGTTATCATTTGACTTAAGCGTGTACGCGCGCCAATTCACAGTTGATACACATTGCATATATACCAATAAATGTAATCTTGTGAATGCGCACATCAGAGTTGAACAAGTTTGTTGGAAACTGTACACCAAGACAAAAACATTTCCATTTTATCTTTAATAGTTACGGAGCTATTCATAAGCGAGGCTTTGTAAGATTTCAGATCGAGACAGCAATATTTTTATTAAAAAGAATATACCCAGCCTTTGCCTAATACTTTGTCATTTCTGAACGGATTTTTCTAAATGAAGTTTCATTTTGAAGGCAATTTTAAACTGTACACCATGAAACAAATATTAGTAGTTCCGGAGTTATTCATATTTAAAGCGAGGCTATGTAAGATTTCAGACTAAGGCAGCAAGATTTTTTTATTGAAACGTAGCTAACCTGCATTTGCCTAAAACGTTTTTGTTTCTTAATGGATTTTGCTGAATATAGTCTCATTTTGAATGAAATTAAAAACTGAACAACATGAAATAAACACTGCAATTTTATCTTAAATAGTTCCAGAAATATTTAGAGCGAGGCTTTGTAAGATTTCAGACTAAGGCAGCAAGATTTTTATTGAAAAGTATCTAAGCTGCCTTTTCCTAATACTTTGTCATTTCTGGACGGATTTTTCTGAATGAAGTCTTATTTTGAAGGCAATATGAAATTGTACACAAAGAAACAAATAATGTTAATTTACCATTAATAATTCCTGAGTTATTCATATTTAAATATTGAAATAAACATTGTGATTTTATCTTAAATAGGTTAAGAAATATTTAGAGCGAGGCTTTGTAAGATTTCAGACTTAGGCAGGAAGATTTTTATTGAAAAGTATATACCCAGCCTTTGCCTAATACTTTGTCATTTCTGGACGGACTTTTCTGAATAAAGTCTTATTTTGAAGACAATTTGAAGTTGTACACCAAGAAACAAACATTATTATTTAACCTTTAATAGTTCCGGAGTTATTAATATTTAAAGTGATGCAATGTAAGAGTTCAGGCTGAGACAGCAAGATTGTTACTGAATGTTAGTATCTAACCTGCCTTTGACTAAAACTTATTTATTTCTTTACTTATTCTCCCGAATAGTCGCATTTTGAAGGATATCTCAATGTGTACAACATGAAAGAAACAGAGCTTTTACTGTTCAAACAGCAATTTGTAAACAAGTGGGCCATGATGGCCCAAAGCGCTCACCTGAGAACTGGTACAGATGAAGACCATACTGTTGTGACAGGTTTAAAAAATTAAGGTATCTGAACAATATGCAGAAGGGGATAGGATCAATTTTGATTTAAAACATCGGTTAGTGCAATGGGCTAACTAAAGTATGAGTTGGGTAGTGGATGTGTGTTTTGTTGCTAATGGTTTTCAAATCATTTTTCTCGATATTCTTATCTGACCCTTTTTCATTGACAATTCTGGAAAATGCAGAAACAGTAGATTTTGATGTCTTTTTTGCAAACAGTTTTGGAGAACTAGTTGCAATGTGATAATTGCGATGGCTGTGCTATAAGGTCAAGTTTTGCTTTTTCATTGATAATTTTCTGTCCAATGATGATAAATGATGTTAATGCAGGCTCTGAAGACATCAATGTTGCATGTACAAATAACTGCATGCAAGTCTTGCAACTGTTGGAAATCAAATTTTATTAATCAATTTTTATGGTCATGCGCAAACTGTGTAAGTGTGGTCAACACTGAATCAAAAATCGTGTGTGCAAGCCAATCATTGATAACTTGTTTATGTTTTTTTCAAAACACAAGGGGAAATAACTCTGGTTTTTCTGGCCCCATCATGCTTATATTCTACTTCACCTGTAGTCTTACGTTCATAGACAAACTACACTATTGGTAAAGATTGGATGAAAAATGAAGTCTCTATCCTGAATAATGTCTATTTTTTTGCATATGTTTTTCACAAACAAAGGGCAATAACTCTGGTCCGATCTTGCTTATAATCGTCTTCACGTTAAATCTCAGGGTGTTCGTTTGACCCGAGCTCCCGGGTTTTGACCAGTGATTTTCATGAAAATCAAGAAATTGACACATGGTAAAATCCCCCAAAGAGTCATATTGACCCTTGGTAAATGTCTGGATTGCGTCATCACGTCCTTTACAACTGAAGCCAGCCAAGACACTGTCTGTTATTAACACATTAGGCCTAGGCCTACCTTATCTTAATCCATTTTGCATTTACTGATAAGATCTTCCATGCCAGGAAGTTATTAGTGTATGTATTTGACCCTTCCACCAATGAAAACACAGACATTTTCCATTATGAACCTTTATCCTCGTTGTGAACTTCTGTTTGTTACTCCTTTTGTTACGGCATTTGTGTACTGTCAACCTGGATAATTCTGATAACAATTTTTCACATAAAATATAATAATATAAAAACAATACTGATTAGAAACACCAGAAACACTTATGACCCTTGAAATTTACAGTCTACTGAATCTTATGGTCATAGACAAACTGCAGTGTGCAAGATTGGTGAAGATTGGATGAAAAATGAAGTTTCTATCCTGAATAATGTCAATTTTTGCATTTTTTTTCACAATCAAAGGGCAATAACTCTGGTGTTTCTGGTCCGATCTTGTTTATATTCGACTTCAACTGTAATCTCATGATAATAGACAAACTGTGCAAGATTGGTAAAGATTGGATGAAAAATGAAGTCTCTATCTTGAATAATGTCCATTTTTGTATATTTTTTTAATAAATAAAAAGGCAATAACTCTGGTGTTTGAAACACGATCTGGCCCATTTTTGGCGTCTGCTGAGATCTGATGGTCATACACAAACTGTGAAAGTTTGGTCAAGCTTGGATGGAAAATAAAGTCTATGCGTTGGAAAAGGGCATTTTTGCACTTTTTTTTGCAACAAAAAGGGGCAATAACTCTGGTGATTTGACCCAATAACAATCCCATCAGAGATTGTATGGTCATACACAAAATGTGCAAGTTAGGTCAGTGCTCCAGCCAGGATTTGAAAAGGGCAGGGTGCTAAATCCTGAAAAGGGCACTTTTGCGCACGTTCTTATTTTTTTTGCAAGGGTATACCAATATATACGCTTTAACAAATGCACAAAGATAGGTTATATATTTTTTTCATTTATAAATATTTTATCATAGTTTGTTTATTTTTAATAATTGAACTAAGTTATGTGTAATAAGCAATACAGTTATTGTACTATTATATTATTATATAATTTTAAATTTTTATTCTATATATAAAGCAAAATTAATGGTTTAAAAGAATGTTCCTTATTATTTTTATACAACATACAACATACAATCCTAATTTCAAGCCAAATTATTTGAAGTTGTTTATAAGAAACTTCAATATATTTATTTAAAAGAAATATCTGTAATTATAACCCCCAAATATTATCAATAGCATTTAAATTTAACAGTTTTAACTATACCTAGTATAAATATAATCAAATGCATTGGATTGTATTTGCTATATACATACTTACGTCCGAAATGATACATCCGAAAACATGTATATTTCATAAAACAAACTGTTCTATCAGTTAGTATTCAGTGTTTTTTTTCACCTTTGGGGGAAAGGTGGCGGGGCCCTGTAGATGGGGGAATTTTGCGACAAAAGGGGAATTATTTTTGTAGAATAGCTATAGTTCATGTTTATACTGATAAATCTACTTTGTTATAAAACATTGTTTTGCTACAAATAAAAACTTAGATTATGCACTAACTTGGTTTGATGAAAAATAGCTGAGATTGTTTACAAAAATGCCTCTATCTTAGTCACTTTTTGTCTGATTTTGGTCAATTTTTTTTCAATAATTCTTATTTGTTCTGAGCGGAATTTTAAGGAAAATATAGGGGAAAAATATATACCTTTTTTGCAGGGGAATGGGGCCGAATTTCGGCCCCAAATTGGCTCTGAACAAAACACTGGTATTTCAATATAAAACTTAAATATGTGACTGGAAACTTATTAAATACTTAAAAACAAAATGGAAAAATTGCATTTCATTACAAAGTACTGTGTTGGACTGTTCATAAAATTTATTGGTAATCAAACCGTCAACGATATTTCGATAGTTGTATACAGTTGTGGAAAAGGTAACTACAACAAATCAAATGAATTTACAATTCATCAAATTACGAGAAACACGTTTATTCTATATTTGAATGTTAATACGTATTCCAATGCGTATTTACCGAGTTTTTTTTACTGATTGATTTTAAAACGCTTGAGTCAGAACCTGAACGATCTTTCGCTAACCGCCGTTACGTAAAAAAATACATTTACATTGACATTACGGCACATTGTCAGTTTATAACACGATCTTGTTACAGGACACACTTGTGGTAAATATTATACATTTACGGAAGCGTTTACCAGCTCATTTCACGCACGCTTTCCACGAGTATTTCATGACATCGCTAGCGTTAAGAAATATTTCGCGCATTTTTCCATCATAACACGATTTGGTCACGGAGATATGTAATTGTCATTAATAAACATGTAGCTGGGCAACAAAATATTATTGACGAAATTATTTTAATTTGATGTTCCGCTTTTGTAAATCAACTTGAGAACCCAAATTTCATAACCACTCTTTAAGTATATGAAATTTATAAATACCTTCATTTCCATTAAAAATCCAAATTATTTTAATTCTTTACACATTAAATTAAACTGTTAAAACATTCACTGTTACAATTCACACTTATGCATTTACTACCCTAACCATTTTTTAGTACTTCCAAAATCCTTTTTAAGCGATTTTAATTATTAGTAAGCTGCACACGATTTTGTTTGAGCATCAAAGTGCAAAACACGCCTTTGACTTGAAGCCGACATAATTTCGACGCGTTACTGATCACAAATGTAAAATTTACGTCAGCAAACATGAAAATGTTTTAGTGTTCTTGTGCCGTAAATGGGAAAGTACCGAATTATGATGCAATTTGTCATGTTTCATAATGAAATTGTTGTGGTTCTCTATGCTGGGATAATTTAGATCGGAATAAAATATATTATAATACGGTAAGAGTTTAACTTATTTTTATTAACGTAGAATCTACGGGCGAAATGTGGGTTTGATGCGCTTTATTCGTAAATAACGTCTCAACTGCTCACGGTCTATTTTAGTAATAATTTCTCATTACACAAACACGTGTGTACCGTATTTCTGACATGTATCTCCATGATAAAAACGTGTTTCGCTAGAAATTCTGCAAGGTCAAGGACACCTCATGAAAAACGTGCGTGCATTCGCCAGATGCACAACTGCATATACATTAACAGCGTCCGAGCGTCATAATCCGATCGACAAAATGAGCGAACACTTAACTTGATGAAAGGCGAGATAAGGCGAGATAAATGACGTAAAATACATGTATCCACGGATTTTGTTGATCGGTATTTACTCAGGAGATTAAGTTGACGCAGCGTGCATCCGTTCTGTTTCATTGCGAAATACATGTATGTAGACACGATGGCTCAATAAACTAGTATATGGTTGTATATACAGCATAGCCGAGATCAAAGAGGGCAGGGTGGTGTCGAGGGCGGCAGGGCAGGGAGCAAAGAGGAAAGGGCGCTGCGCCCTGCTATTTAGGCATAGCTGGAGCCATGTAGGTCAAGATTGAATAAATAAGAGGGCCATGATGGCCCTAGGTCGCTCACCTGAGTTTAAGGCATACTGGCTAATAACAAGAGGGAAAAATGGCACTAAAATCCCTTACCCGAGTATAAAGATTTGGGCCTTGCAATTTCAGATTTTTTTAGCCTATATAAACCATGTGACCCACAGGTCATGGCCACCTTGTACCCCAGGGGCATAATTTGAACAATATTTGTAGTGGACCACTTTTCAATGTTACATACCCCATATGATTCCACTGTGCCTTGCGGTTTCAGAGGAGATTTTTCAAGTCATTTTGCTATTTAAATGTATAGAAACCATGTGACCCCCAGGGGGTGGCCAATTTTTACCCCAGGGACATCATTTGAACAATCGTTGTAGAGAACCACTGCACAATGTTTCAAGCAAAATATAACACCTCTGGGCCTTACGGTTTCAACGTTACAAGGAAGATTTTTAAGGCCCACTTACCATATAAGTCTATATAGATCATGTGATGCCCCGGGTCATGGCCACTTTTTACCCCAGCGGCATAATTTTAACAATCTTTGTAGAGGACCACAATACAATGTTACATATCAAATACAAAAAAACTGCGGTTTCAGGAGATTTTAAAGTCATTTGGCTATTTAAGTCTATATAAACAATGTGACCCCCAAGGCAGGGCCAGTTTTGACCAATCGGACATCATTTGAACAATCTTTGCAGAGGACCACTATAAAATGTCATATACCACATATGAAACCTCTAGGCCTTGCAGCTTCAGAGGAGATTTTTAAAGTCATCTTACTATTTAAGTCCATATCAACCATGTGAGCCCTGGGGTGTGGCCAGTGTTGACCCCAGGGGCATCATTTGAGCAGTCTTTGTAGAGGACCACTATACAATGTTACATACCAAATATGAAACCTCTGGGCCTTGCAGTTTCAGAGGAGGAGATTTTCAAAGCCATTTTGCTATTTAAGTCTATATAAACCTGGTGACCCCTAGGGTGTGCCCAGTTTTGTCTACAGGGGCATCATTTGAACAATCTTTTTACAATGTTTCCAACCAAATATGAAACCTCTGGGCCTTGTGGTTTCAGGGGAGAAGTTTTTAAAAGTCATTTTGCTATTTACATTTATATTAACCATGTGAGCCCTGGGGTGTGGACAGTTTTGACCCCAGGGGCATCAATTGAACAATCTTTGTAGAGGACCACTATACAATGTTATATACCAAATATGAAACCTCTGGGCCTTGCGGTTTCAGAGGAGATTTTTAAAGTCATTTTGCTTTATAAGTCTATATAAACCATGTGACCCCTCGGGCGTGGCCAGTTTTGACCCCAGGGGTATCATTTGAACAATCTTAGTAGAGGACCACTAGAGGATGTCACATATTAAATATGAAAGCCCTGTCCAATATCTGGTACTAAAAAGTTGTTCTGAGAAGAGGTCCTTGGGTGGAGGCTGCCAACAAAGCATTAAGAACTTTGTTGGAGAGGCATGATCTGTGTGTAGTTTTTTGTGTGCTGCACACATTTAATTAAACTGTACAAATGAAAGGTTTTTAAGTAGATGACTAGACTTTAGGCTCTATTCTACGTGTTTCCGTACATGCTGGTGAAACAGACTGCAGTGTCAGAGCCACAGACTCGATTGCTGCATCATTTTGTCTTACAAAAAATTGTGCAGTTCCACCTAAGTTAGACTACTTACAGATCTGATGCTATCATTTCATATTTGGCATTTCATTATTAAATTAGAAATATACACTTCGCCTGTAAACAAATTCAATGTAGTAGATCTAAAGTGAAAATATATGATATAAGACGGTCTTATATACTAAGACTGATTGACTACATTTCTTACACATTGCCTAAACATTACATCCAGCTAATTTACTTACACAACAACATGATTGACCATGCTGGTGGGTAACATTTATATGCATTTCAATGGTCATCTCCAATGATTCTCTAAAGCACCCTCACAACACTGTGTAACTGGCTAGCTGGTTTGATAAGATCTAAAAATAGCACACTGTATACACCAGACTGGAATGTCATCTGCTGTATTTTTTTTTTTGTGTTGGAGGCTTATTGAAATTATAGTGCTGCATTATAAACAATGTGACCCGTGGGGTGTAGTCAGTTTTGAACCCAGGAGCATAATTTGAACAATCTTTGTAGAGGACCACTATACAATGTTACATAACAAATATAAAACCTCTGGGCCTTGCGGATTCAGAGGAGAAGATTGTAAAAGTCATTTTGCTATTTAAATCTATATAAACCATGTCACCCTCGGGGTGTGGCCAAATTTTGACCCCTGTGGCATAATTTGAACAATCTTTGTAGAGGACCATTATACAATGTTACCAACCGAATATGAAACCTCTAGGCCTTGCAGTTTCAGAGGAGATTTTTAAAGTCATTTGGCTTTTAAGTCTGTATAAACCATGTGACCCCCGGATTGTGACCAGTTTTGACCCCAGGGGCATCATTTAAACTCTTTGTAGAGGACCACTATGCAATGCTACATACCAAATATGAAACCTCTGGGCCTTGCACTTTCAGAGGAGATTTTAAGTCATTTTGCTATTTAAGTCTATATAAACCATGTGACCCCTGGGGTGTGGCCAGTTTTGACCCCAGGGGCATCATTTGAACAATCTTTATAGTGGACCACTATACAATGTTACAATCCAAATATGAAACCTCTAGGCCTTGAGGTTTCAGAGGAGAAGATTTTTAAAGTCATTTTGCTATATAAGTCTATATACACCATGTGACCCCTGGGGCGTGGCCAGTTTTGACCCCAGGGGCATCATTTGAACAATCTTAGTAGAGGACCACTAGAGGATGTCACACATCAAATATGAAAGCCCTGAGCCTTGCGGTTTCATAGGAGAAGATTTTTTAAGTTTTCACTTTTTAAATCTATTTTTAGTTCTGGTGACCTACATATGAAGCGGACCGGAAAGATTTGAACAACTTTGAAAGAGGTCCACCCAAGGATCATTCCTGTGAAGTTTGGTGAAAATCTGCCAAGCGGTTTAGGAGGAGATGTTGTTTGAATGAAAAGTTGACGACGCATGCACGACGGACAACGGGCGATCACAAAAGCTCACCATGTGCTCAGGTGAGCTAAAAATGTAGTCTTTATCGCGATAACGGTCCAAATTGTTGACGGTATACGAACAATGCCGGAGAGGTCTCCTATACCAAGGTGAGCTAAAAAAAAATAAATAAACATAGTATTACTACTCTTTCGATCTATATTTTGTCATACTTGTTTATTTTTCTTTGCCTTTTTGCTTGTTTTTCTCTCTTTAAATATTTTCTTATAACCTTTATTTGTCTCAATTTAATCTGCTAGACAGTGGTATTGAATAACCATTCGTGAGTGAGAACTTGAGGGCATTCTCTTCATTGGAGACGATGTCCAGCTATGGATTAAAGCGTTAATTGGCATTCCTTGGACACCACATGGCTGCACACGTGTAAAGAAGATAATCAAGATAAAATGACACGCATGAAAACACTTGTATAATTAAAAACAATACATATTTTCCCAAATGTACATTTGGTTTCATTACACTTAAGACGATTTTGCAGATCAAACAATTTTTTTTCATCCATCATCAATCCAATAATCTATTAAAAGTAATTTTAAGCAAAAAACAAGAATATGTAGTACATAATATTGACCTTTTCGACATTGTTTACCGAGGTGTTCCGAATACGCCGGAAATCTAGTTCAGGGGGGTTGCACAGTGAGCGTATAATTGCTTCCGCTGTATAGATAATCGTTGTTCAGAAAAATTATTATGCATTTTGCATATGACTGGAAAAGAAAACTGTTACTTGTTGTGGAAAAGTATATGTAAGTCGGCTTTTATACATATTTATGCTTTATATGCACTTTGTTATGTTTTAAACAGGTTAAAATTTAACATTCTAAACGTGGGTGGGGTATGGGAATTAATCATTTAACGATCGGAAAGCTACGCAATAAAGGCAACAGATCTTATTTTGGCATTAGATTTAATACCTTTCTTTCAAATAGGTTATGAAATAATAAAGAGAACGCCAGTGTATTTTTATGTACGTTCTGTTTATCCATAACCAGGGAAAGATCTAGGATTAGAAAAGGTACAGGGTGCTGCTAAAAAGGAGCAGGGTGGAAAGGCGGACCAGTTCTTTGAATTTTTTTAATAATTTGTTAAATCAAGGGTTTTTGTGTGTCTTATCCTTTTAATTAACATGTTTAAAAATAGTATATTCATTTGAGATTAAATATTTGCAAAAATATAAAGAATTTCAAAAGATATTCAACATTTTTGTGTTGGCAGGCCCAGAGGGGCATCAGGGGGGAACCAAAAAGGAGCAGGGCGCAGCACCCTGCTATTTTGCTCTAGATCTTTCCCTACATAACAGTTCTTAAATGTGTCATCAGTGTTTGTCAATAAAAAATGTATAGGCAATATTTAGAAGTTTTAATGTATATACGGAATTGCATAGAGTAACCAGTTCAGTTGTTTATACATAATATTATTGTGTGTTTGTATTTCAGTATATCTTTGCAATAACAATAATACTATAATTAACTTTATTTGTTTCAGGTAACTATCACAGAATCTGGAATGTCTCACCCTGATTCTCCAGGGGATTATTCACCTGATTGTATTATTCCTTCTTGAATTAGCATATTGTGACACACAACACCACTAATGTAATTACATTTATAAAAAATATATAAATATTATGTTATGTGTGTTCAAGTTAAGTAATATTATTAATTGTCAAAATTCAAGTGAATATATAAAAAATAATGTTAATGAATTGTTGTTATCATAACACATGGTTGTTGATGGATTGTCATAAGTATTTAGTAATCACACATCTGTGCGCATACAAAGTTCCAAGTCGAAACATCATCGGGCAAAACATCATTGGTGCAAAACATTTCGAAAAAGTGGAAAAGTGATCCATTGGTGACCTGAATAATTTTCTTTGTCGATTTGGTCTGCCGGGCTTTCACCCTTGACTGCTTTGTGATTTTGTGTAAAACCACTTCGGGAATTAGCTATATATATTTTATAGAAAAATGGTTCATTGTGACATTGGAACCAGTATTAACTGTGACCGTCCAAGTTCCTGTTCAAAAGGGGTACACTGGAAATGTCAGCCCAACTCAATAGCTGGTGATGAACTTGATTGGTTTTTTACTGAACTGTACTAAAACCTATGAAAAAGTGACTTAGTACTGGTTCTACACAGGAATATACTAATTAAAACAATCCATGCTTTGTGCATTAATGTATTTTTTGTGATACTTGTTTCAGTATAATTGAATACATTATGTAATTTTTTTTGTGTGTGCTGTGGATGTAATTTTGTATAGCTTTGTATTTATAGCTTATGATTAAAAGAGAATACCCCGGTGACATGGACTTTTTTTATTGTTGTGTTGTTGATAAAGTGAAGATAATTAAGCTGCCTATATTCCTTATGATGGTACTAGTAGGACACAGGTCTATTATGTGGAACTGCAGGACACTGTCACATCCTGTATTTACTGCAGCCAAATCTACAATTACAGACTTTACGGCGGTCAGTTAGCCTACTCACTTTTCCTTAGCCGATCTAAGCGGTTGACCAGTACCAAATCTACATACTTTAATTAAAGTAACTACTGTCCTTGAAGCAGAGGTAGTGAGAGAATGGCCGTAGACATTTTTTATTACCAATCCCACACAAGTTATGTGGCCGGGCAGGGGCTCGAACTCGCGAACATCCGGATTGACAGTCCAGCTCTCTACCAACTAAGCTAGCTGGGCCCAGTTTGTATTCAGGTTCAGGGATCTCACTAGATTTTAAAATAGGAGTCCTGGGACTCCTTCCCCCTAAAAAGTAGGAGTCCCAAATAGAAAAAAAGTTAGTGTTAAGTATGTGACGAGCGAGAGTGAATGGAATTTTTACAATTTATACAATATGACAGTTATAAATATAATAATAATAATAATAATGTTATTATTTGGTTATGTAATTAAAACAATATTTTTGTACCAATAATTAATTTTAAAACAGGTAAATTCTGGACAATAAGCAATTGATGGTCTAAACTTGTTGACTGATTCGTTATGTGTAGGCCTAGTAAAAAGTTATGATGCAGTGATTACAGTACAACAGGCAGGTACCAAAGCATAAGTTACTGTCACGTAGAGTAATTGTGAAACAGGTTAACAAGCCAAAAAGTTATTTTAAAAAAGGAGCAATTATTGGTGATATTAAACACCAAAATATGTGTCTGCATGTGTTTTACAAATGTTTGTGATCGAAAAGTCGGTGACGAAAATTTTCACGAGGTCGCGAAAATGTGACATTGCAAAATTTTGTACTTAAATTACCACCAGTATTGTTCATTTATGTCTTGTCATATGTGTTATTTATTAAAAAGTTCCTTCATGTATGATTATTGATCGATGCTTTTATATTCCTGTCAAAATTCAGCCCTAGATTTTCGTATAAAATTTCTTCCATAAAAAAATCTCCGATCACCGTGTTACTGAGATTTAGTTGTTATTCATGGAATTTGATTGGCAATATAAATTAATGAAATCAGCTGAAGCTGTTTCTCACTCATTTTAACAATGCTGTTTGTTTCGATTTGTCAGCTATGTTCTAATTGTTCTTAATTGAGGACGCCTTTTGTCACATTTTGGCGATTTAGCACATTCTGATTGACTTGTTGATTAAAGCACATCAATGAGTGACGAATGTAATTTACCAATGAACATTAACGGTAACTGTCTATAATGCTGTAGGCGGAGCTAAGGGACTGCTGTGGTCGCTAAAGCACAAAGACTTTGACAGCTGCAGTGTGTACTGGGGCCAATATTGATTGTTATCGCGACTACTGCCGAGTTTACTGCAGGCACTCGTGTATGTGTTAAATAACAGGGCATACGCAGTAAGCGAAAAAGCATGCGTCTCAAGGACTCTTGGCATGGGTTTGAGATGCGTCTTTTTGTCAAAATATGCGTCCAAATACGCTTGATTTTGCGTTTCCGAGATCCCTGAGGTTGCAATTGTCAAAGAAAAAAAAATGATAAAAATGATATACACATTAAATTAATATATGTGTGAGAAACCCCACACACCAAATCAAATAAAACTAATTTTCTGGGTCCATGAAAATGTACTCGATGTTGGGCTATTTTCTACACATTTAGTACAAAGTAAATGTGTAAAAAATTTACCTGTTAAATGTTTTAAAAATAGTTAGGTGGACTTTTTTAAAGTAGCATGTCAAGAGTTTGTATGGTTTACTTCTAACCGTAGGGTTGGTGTGGTGTTGCTTGTTCATTTTTGCCTATTTTGACACACTACTCGTGTGACCATTAATACTGTTATACAGCCAGGTCTAAATTATGTGTGTGAACTTTAAAAATCGTAAATTAAAGCAATAAGTCTTCATATAAAGTTAATTAATTGTTTATTTTTAGTTTTAATAGCAGTTTATGTAAAACTGCATCAGCAGCTGATCAATGTTTACTTTACAGCTAGAAAACGGAACCCCCCTGACCTCAAAATCTCACGTTATCTTGCCAGTCTCGTTACGCGTGATTTGACAATGTCGAAATCGTGAATAAATTTTATTTCATTTTATTTTAAAACATTTATATTACAAGTCTTTCAAACTACTTTTAAGAAACATGACGATATTCTCTGCTATAATTACAGGAAAAAATCTTGTGATTGAAATCTCTGGGGCCACGGAATCGACAGTAACTTGCGATAACACAAATCTTTGTTTATTGATAGATCTTTAATGTAAACTTCATACAGCATACAAAAAATACTAACCTGATCTAGGTGTTTTATGACTGTTTGATCCATTTGATGATGGCGTTTTTGACAGCGATTTATTGCTTGTTGTTTTCACTGGGGTTTTTCCTGGTGCATAACTGGCATTGAGTGACGCATTAACAGACTGATTACAGTCGTTATCCCCTTGCTTTCGCTGCCACCTTATAGCAGGACCCTTGTTTATCGGTCCATCCATTCTTAAAGCACTAGATAATTCAGATTCCAAAGAAAAATGCGACATCGCATGCTCGGACTGTCTTTCACTCATTCAGTTTCGTCTTTCTTTTGCTGTAAATTAAACTTTTTGTTTGAAAATATACGACGTTACCTCGCGAAAATATATATCAATTAAAACTGACCCGTTTTAATGCGTATTTATACATGCAGAGCAAGATTAAACGAACGAGTAACATGTGATTTTCATGAAGGGATTTAATTCAAATGAAAAACAAGATTAACATTAGAAAAACAATGTTGTTTACCTCGGATTTGTTTGTTTTGACAGGTTTCTGCTTGACTCGCGAAATTCAAAATAAGATTAATTTCATTGGTCGGCATTTAGTATAAACAATCACCTGATTGGTTCGTAATAAGTTACACAGAGAGGTTACAATCCACACATTGTTCATCAATCAATAAAAATGTGTATTCAATTTTTGAGTTTATTAACAAAGATATATTAGAGCTAAAAAACTGACAGCTCAAACTTTTTTTTTCGAAATTTATAGAATATGCAAATACAATTAGAAACACCCAAATGTTATAAAATATGTATTTTCTGCAAAAGCTTTTCTGTAAACGCATGAACAACAGTTTTTTTCCATCCCAATCTTGCTATAATTAGGCATATTGATATGTTTAATGAAATTACTATATTAAATTGAATTTAACTGAATTTGGGCAACTGGTTATGGATCTTGAAGAAGCAATTGCTGCAACTTGCACCCAACACCCATCCACATGTCCGGGTGGATATGGGATGCACAGGCGCACGGATGGTGGGTTGCACGGTAGCATTGAACTTAAAGTTGTAGAATGGAGTAGCTGCAAGTTGGAGTGTATCTATTAATAAAAATATTTCACACGGAATATGACGAAAAGTAAATGTTTTGAAGATTTTTCGATTCTAATATCTTTATTTTCACATGTGGGTACACATCTACAGTCGACGTAAGTAAATTAAATTTTACTTGATCTCGGCGAGATCTCAATATGCCATTGTTTTGGCAGTTTTCATATTGCGATTATTTATCCACGTTTTGTCAAGCATGCCCATATGTGACCAACTGGGCTATACCTGGACAAATATATAAAACATATATCCCATGTGGGACCCATATAATGTTTTTTTCTGCCGATATGCGGCCCATATCGGACCTATATGGGTTCCCAGTAAAAATGCCCAGATTAGTCCCAGCAAGCTATCCCATGTGGGCCCAATAAGGGCAATGCCTGAGCTGATGTACAGCATGGGTCCCTTGTGTGACCCATATGTGGGTCCCTTGTGGGACCCATATACCTTGTCTTGCCCATATCAGGCCCAGGTTTGTCCCAGGCAACCAAGCCCTATATAAGGGTCCCAGCAAGAAAAACCACATGGGTCGATACAGTTGGTTTTCTTGAACATCATGCCACGAAAGCTACCGCCTCGTCTACACTCGTTACTTTTGCGTTGAGTTACTGAAGTGCAATAAATCCCAAGTGTTTTTCGATTGTCTTGTATAGGATGTGAAAACGCAGTCACGTGGTTAATTGTAATTTAATGTCTCCAATGCGCTACAAGGCATAGGCCTAAACTTTGAACATTTCATTTGCTTTATCTATACATTTGTATCGGCCGGTTTGAATTGTATTCAAAGCTTTTATTCACAAATATTTATATAAGCAATATAAACAGAATCGGAATCGGAATATTTGTGTATTGTGGAGAATAAACAAGTTTTCAGAAGATTCGAGTTATAAAGTTAGGCCCAACGAGTACGAAAATTCTCAATCTCAAACTTAACTTAAAATAACTTGACTTAAAAATATTGACCAATGATAATGCTTATTACATTTGAATTTGAGATTAATATTTAAGATTAAGATTTAACTTAAGAACCGACGATATTTCCAACTCAAATGCATGTACACTAGCATATCAGTTCGCACATGTTCACTCAGTACAGTTAATGCCTTTGTTCAAAATGCAGCACTAAATACAAGTACTACTACCACGACTACAACAACAACAACAACAACAACAACTACAACAACAACAACTACAACTACTGCTACTGCTACTGCTACTGCTACTGCTACTGCTACTACTACTACAACTACTACTACTACTACTGCTACTACTACTGCTACAACTACTACTACTACTACTGCTGCTAATAATAATAATAATAATAATAATAATAACAATTACAATACTGATAAAAGTACTTCTGCTGTTGCAATTGCTGCAGCTGCTGCAGCAGCTGATGATGATGTTGTTGCTGTTGTTTTTGTTGATTATGATGATGATGAGGATGAGGATGATTTTGATGATAATGAAGGTGGTGGTGATGGTGCTGGTATGCTCTAGAACACCGATTTATATGTATATACTAGTACATGTAACAATTAATATCAATGACTAATGCATAATTGTGTTCCTATTTCAAATCTCGGATTGGTCTTCTTTGACAACAGTATTTGCATCTTCCGTATATTTTCTCCGAGCGCTTCCCTCTGAGAGAAGAGGATGTGACTCACTGACGTCATCGGAAGTGTCTCCGCTGACTCCCGGATGTTCGCTGTCGGTCTCCAGATCTCCCCTCGAGAGATGGTGAACTATACCCGCGCCAAATGCATCTCCCAGCACGTTTACAGCCGTCCGGAACCGGTCTCTGTATGGATAAGAAATTCGAAATGAAACATTTATTTAAAATTAATACTAGAGAACTTTTGAAATCGCTTTATTCAGTTGAAAGTTCAATGCTGTCCAACTTCACATAGCAGTCCAATATTTTGAACCATCGCCGTAATTTTGTTTTCCCAAAAGGATTTAAGATATTCATTGAAGGCTCTATGTTTTGATCATTATGTGACCACATGACATGCGCATTTAACAAGCACAAATCGATAGAACACTTAATTAATTCCATTAACTACTTACAAAAGCCAGTCAACTGTTAGAATGAGGGCAACGTCATCCGATGGAAAGCCGACAGCCGACAGAACGATCACCATGGAGACGAGTCCGGCCTGCGGAACGCCGGCGGCGCCGATAGCGGCCGCTGTAGCCGTCAGACTGGACATGACAATGCATAAACAAAGCAGTGTATGGCGTACCACGAGGTTCTTAAGTCACGAATTCTTCCTTAGAAACAATTAATTCTTCCTAACGAATATTTAATTATTCATAAGGAATAATTATTTCTTCCTAACTAAGTAAGGAACACTTAATTCTTCCTAAGTAGGAATTATTTCTTCCTGAGGAATAAATAATTTTTCCTTGGGAAGAATTAAATTTTGCTTAGGAAGAATTCGTGACTTTTTATGGCGTCTGCGTCTGCGTCAGTGTCCGCGTTAGCAAAGTTTTTGTTAAGTTTTTTGGTTAAGTTTTTTTGTCAGAGTCCATTTCTCAAAAACTATCAGAGGTATCCATTTGAAACTGTCAATACGTGTTCACTATTCCAAGGGTTCTCCATTACAACAAGGCAGGTACACCTGTGATTTGTATTTCCATAGTTATCTGCCCTTGTTTGGACTTACAACTTAGCAATAAATTGACAATATTTTGGTAAATATAAAATTTCGCAATAACTATCAAAGACATTTAATTGACTCTCAATGTACTTGTTTATGGTGCAGACACCATTCGGCAGACAAGAGGAGGTAACTCTTTCAAGAATTTTGTTGGAGTTATTACCTTTTTTCAGGTTACAATTTTCCTTTTAGGTCAAATTTCTCAATAACTATGAGGTATTGACTTAAAACTTTAAGTACTTGATCACAGTGATGAACTTATTCTGTAGACAAGAGGAGGTAACTCCGAGGAATTTGCTTGAGTAATTGCCATTTTTTCATTTTAGAATTTTCGCTTTAGGTCAAATTTCACATTATCGATAAGAGGTATTGACTTGAAACACACAATAATTGATCACAGTTACGAACCCATTTTGTAGACAAGATGAGGTAACTATATCAAGGATTTTGGTGGAGTTATTGCCCTTTTTAAACTATGGATGTTTTGCCAAGGTCAAATTTCCCAATATCATCAGTTTATTGACTTGAAATTCAAAATACTTCATGACAGTGATAAATTTATTCTATAAACAAAAGCCAAGAATACAATTAAATATGAGAAAGTCGAGCGTCCAGCGCCCGTAGGCGGTGCTATTGTGTAGCTATGTACGTACATCGATGAGTCATGTGAAAATCACAAAGCATGCAAAGATGCGAGGCAAAAATAATGTTCCTTCGCGAATCTTTAACTCAACGATATGTTAGGCGTAAAAAAAATTATGTTCGTTTCAGGTTACCCGACCTACCATAAAATAATGCCCCGACCCTAGAACATTTTATTGAGTTTGTCAGATATTTTTTTTTTGTTTTATTTACTTTTTCCCAATAATTACATGTTTTTTGGATAAATAAGTGTTTTGTTTTCATAACATCCACTTCAAAAAAAATGTTGAAGGATATTACTGGTATGTTTTGAATATTTATTCAGTTTTAGCATCTTCAAGTTCACCATTTACCAAATACAAGATAATAATAATAAACAATCCCTACCTACCTACCCTAATTTTTTGGGGCATGTAACCTGAAACAAACATATTTTTGTTACGCCTTTCAAGAACGTCGATCATGAGATCGGGGCTAAGTATGGTATATGTACTGTAAGTTCATTTTATTTCGCGGTTTCTAAATTTGAAAGCGGCTAATTCGCGTGGTCTTTATTTCGCGTGGTCTTAAATTCGCGCATTTTTTTCTTCATTTTCATGCATTTTTGTTTAATATCATGCATATGACAAGAAAATGTACACCGGGTCTTAAATTCGCGTTCTGTTCGGAGCGCGAAATACGCGAAAATTAGACCGCTTCGACATAAAACTAGTTTACAGTAAATATGAAATTAATCAGAATTGTTCTACTGAGTTGAAAGTTTATGAAACACATCAAAAAGTGCTATGCCACATAAATGTAATTACTCGTATAATCATACTGAATAGTAACGTTCATACCTTATCGTAACTATATCGCCGAAGTTCAAATCGGCGCCCCGCATTTGACCAATAAACAGAACAGCCACGGCCTCATACAAGGCTGTTCCGTCCATGTTTACTGTTGCCCCGACGGGAATGACGAACTTCACCACTCGTTTGTCGATACCGAGGTTTTCTTCGAGACATCGCATCGTTACTGGCATTGTCGCAGAACTATTGAAGATAAAAACTAGAGAGTTGTACTATTACATCAACTATTGTGACACTAAGTTTACAAAACCTTAAACACCTGGAATATAAAATTGGGGCTCGCAACTGTGACTTTCGGTCAAACGTTTTACCACTTCGTCCCTGTAATTGCTTTTGTAAACATTAATGCGTGCCACACTGAAGATGTGTATTTACATTTCGCATACTACGATTCCAAAGTTGGCAGATTGTGAATTCTCTCTTAAAAGTCTTAATTATAATTTTCATGGAATATCTGAAAAATGAGACAGGTATATGTAATAGTTTTACAGTGCAAAGTACAAACGAATATCGCTTCCGTTCTTTAACCGTATTACAAGTGCGATATTAATGTTGTCTGGGTTTCTTGAAAACGTGACAAATTGATTTTAAGCTAAACAGCGCCAATTTGCAATGAACATACCGCCTAGGGGAAATGCCTTCGTACTTCGCGCTTTAAAAAATTACGTACACCTGTCCTCTATTTCCTTTTAATCCATGAACATAATTATGAATCGACACGTTGAAGCAAGCCAAATTTGGGATGCGCATGCATCGATGTCCACCCTTGATATTGGTTCTACTGGCACACTGCTTCTTTGCAAAATTGATTTTAACAAAATTTTAAACATGTCAGAATGAAAACATTGAAATACGAAGACGATGAGATTTTTTTTCGATGCTTTTGTGAAATTATTTGCTATATGCAAAGACATTGCAACCTTGACGACGTTGCCAGGGCAGTTAGCAGCGGCTCCACCAACCGCATGAGGTACCGGAAGGGGTTCCGTCGTACCACAAGGAAATACACGAGCGGGAGAGTGACGACGGCGTGCAGAGCGAGCCCCGCCATGACGGTGAGGAAGTAAAAGCCGAGCTGCCGGAAGGTCGTGTCGAGGTCGTCTATCTCAACAACCTTGGCGGCGATCAGAAACAGAATCCCGATGGGCGAATACCTGAAAACAGGGATTGGTGCCATCGATCTGCCGTCGATCTGTTTCTACTTAATCGTAAAATACGCTACGCATTATGCATTAATCAATCTTTATCTCCACCCCCTCACTAAGGGGATTTAAACAAAAAATGATTGGCTCTAGGGTAGGGAATTAGACCTCCAAAAATAAAATTTTGGCTCTAGGGTAGGGAATTAGACCTCAAAAAATGTAAGTAGTCGCCGCCCCTCCCACTCCCCCGGAGGAAAATATTGATAGGTTAGGGAAGATTGTGTATTAGAGTCAACCGGTGCTGAAACAAACTTCTCACAGTGGTCTCGCCTGCTTCGCTGTGAAAGTTCGGCATTAAAAGAACGAAATGCCGCGACACATTAAATCCTCAAACAAAATGAGATTCATGAAATAAACACAATGACTAAATGAAATTAATAGCCGGTTGTTCAGCTCTTTTAAGCCTTCGCTTAAGCGGCTTATTGTGAGATCGAGTTGTTCACCTTCGCGATTTGAGCGATTTTTTTTGTAGCCGTTGAGCTGAGAAACTCGAGGAATAAACGGTTTATTTTTGTGTCGGGTTGCTCAGCTCTTTTCGTCATGGTTTTAAGCGCTCAATAATAAACCTGATAGAGAGCAGGTTTATCCAACATAAATACCTCAAAAAGTAAGTTTTATCATCATCATCATCATCATCATCATCATCATCATCATCATTATTATTATTGTTATTATTAGTAGTAGTAGTAGTAGTAGTATTGCTATTATTATTATTATTATTATTATTATTATTATTATTATTATTATTATTTACTAGTGTGGTAGCAGTAATAGCAGTAGTGTCATAGTAGTAGCAGTAGTAGTAGTAGTAGTAGTAGTAGTAGTAGTAGTAGTAGTAGTAGTAAAAGTAGTAGTAGTAGTAGTAGTAGTAGTAGTAGTAGTAGTAGTAGTAGTAGTACTAGTAGTAGTAGTAGTAGTAGTAGTAGTAGTAGTAGTAGTAGTAGTAGTAGTAGTAGTAGTAGCAGTAGTAGTAGTAGTTGTTGTTGTTGTTGTTGTTGTACTAGTGGTAGTAGTAGTAGTAGTAGTATACTCAATATACCTATTACCGGGATATCCCTATTACCGGGAATTTCCAAAAGACATAAATTTCGCCCACATGCGCAAACAATTTTGTTCAAAGTCCATCCCTTTATTAAAATTGTGCTGCTAGCTGCAGTCAACTTTGGTTTCCATTCAATAATGTCGTTTTTAAAGGTAAATACACTCATTTAAACGTCTAAGTCTTGTAAAAGTTAGTTTTCAGCAGCATTGTTAACATATAAATTATCAGTTACTATAAATGTAAAGAGAATAGATTAAAAAATTTAGAAAATATAATGTAATATGACTGATGTCTTGTACAGTATCATTTGTTTAACCCTGAACATGATTTTTCTGAATTCTGATTAGCTGATATTCAGATTCACGGTAATAGGTGTATTGCCAGAACATAGATGGCTAATGACATGCACAAATTGTTGACACAACAGTTGTTTAAAATTGTGATCTTTTTTGATATATTTGAATTATTTTGATAGTAGAATGTTGTATTGTTACAATACGCCAGCAGTTTTTATTTATTTCTTTTTTGTTATATGTTGCGAGCCAGTAAAAAAATAACATTCCCGGTAATTGGTATACCCAGTCTAGTAGGAGTAGTAACTTAACATCTATAAATTGCTTGTCCTAACAACGACAATTTTTGAATGCATGCAGATAGTGCAACTAGAGCATTATTCCCAGAAAATAATCTGCTATAATCAATTGCACGAGCCATATTTGCATTTAATATACATTTTTGTTAATATTGCAGAGCTACAAACTTATAATCAATTTCTATACTTTTGTTAATATTTTTTGTTACTTCTAACAATAACGAAGGCGAATGAAATAAAGTACCCGTGCATATTATTTTACCGTTGTACTCGTATTTAGAATAAAAATCACTTACGTTTGTTTTGTGCATTGTCTGTTATAACGAACATTAAACGTATTATACAGACACTTGAAGACATGAGTATTTCATATTTGTCAGAGAGCAACAATTTAACTAGCATGGTGAATTTGAGAATTGTATATAAACACGCAAAACCCATAGAAAACTAGATTTCAAATAAGAATGTCTACAATAAATTACAGCAAAAAGTAATATTTATAATATAAATTATGAGCACCATTATTATTAACACAAACATGTTATGCATTATAAGCTTTAAACTAAGCAAACGGACTGATCCTCGGATCAAGTAAGCGCTTAACTTCGAAAAAGATTGCAACACGATTTGAGACGGCTTATTTATTGGATAAACCGAGGTTTATATGATCCGTCTCAAACGGGTTTAGCTGAACAAACGGCCATACAACTTATGGACAAGTAATCAAGGCAATAAACAGTTACACCTCAATTCGTGGTTAGGTCTACCCACGACATCCACGAAAATTATAACCCCACGAACGTAAAAACAAAACGGCATACATTGTTAGATGGCGCCAATGCATACCAGATTACAAGGTTGACCAACTGCATTGTAGCCTCACACAGAGAATCGAACAATTCTGCTATAGGTCGTCCCCTGTCGCCCATCCGGCCAACAACGATGCCGAATATGATGGAAAACACGACCATGCCCAACACATTCATCCCGTCTACCTTCGTAACCAAAGGGTCGTAATTCGTTTGGTTTTCTGTATATGAATAGAAACACAAATCGCAAATGTAAACTTATATAAACTATTTATTATAGTAAAAATTTCGTTATGTGAATTCTTTAATGGGCATCTTCGTATATTCTCGCATATATCAAATTTATGGTTTTATTAACAAAAATCCGCCGTTGAACTCGCACAATATTTAAAAGTCTAGTAACGCTTTGGAATAGAATATCTTTACCTAAAACTTACATGTATTGGTGAAACTTGAGCAAAGCAGATCAAATTATTTTTATGACGCATTGCTTTATATGGGCCATATATATTTTATTTTTAAATATTTAGTCGACAAATACCAATTAGTCCTACATTCAGTCACTTTTTTCGTATCAGCATCATTGATTTCCGTCTGAATTGTACACTGATTTTCAGTTTGTTTGTTGTAGATGTTTTTTTTGTTTTTAAAGAACATAATTGAGGCGTGTCGTGGGAAAACCGGGCTTTATGCAGTCTGCACAGGCTAATCCAGGACGGCATTTTCCGCTTTTATGGTATTTTCTGTTTAAAAAGTATCTTATAGACATAAATCCACTTTAAGCGGAATGGACGGGACAACACTTTACGCACATGCATAAAGCACGATTGGCTTTATATGTTTGAATTACTCAATTTTCAGATCTGTAAATATTAGTGCTTTTAAAAAATTACCTGTGGCATCATTACTTGCTGTTGTTGAACTAATAATTGTTTGGTTTTCCGCTGATGTGGAATTTTGAGGTATCTGTAATGTTACTGGCTGAAAACACAACAACTCAGATTGTATAAAACCTTTGCATATCAGTTTCATTCGTTAGGAAATACCACTCCTTCACGGTTTAAGTAGTTAGTTAAGCAATATACATGTAATTATATATGCCTAATTTGCAATATCACGTATACATTTTGTATTGAGATCACGAGTGAATTTCATTCAGTAAATTATTTAGATTGTGAATATCGACTACTTGAAACATAATAATAATAATTTCTGTATAACATGTTCCGATAAGCAGGTACAAGATAGACACGTTAACAATATTTTGTGAATTTCGACATATTATTAGTTTAAAAATACAAACTGACAAAAAGAAAAAAATAACTAAAAAACTGCTACAACAAACATAGTTTGAGGCGTGCCGTGGGAATACCGGGCTAAATGCATGTGCGTAAAGTGTCGTCCCGGATTAGCCTGTGCAGTCCGCACAGGCTAATCCATGACGGCACTTTCCGCTTTTATGGTATTTTCTGTTTCAAGGAAGTCTCTTCTAAACATATATTCACTGTAGGCGGATACATGCATATGTATATTGTACACGTCTTGTGTTATTTCTGGGGCGATATTCCAGAAGAATCTTAAGTAAAATTATAGTCTTAACCTTAAAACCCCAATTTTTCTTTAACATTAACATTCTTTTGAAAAGACATCGTGCTTAGTGTTTATTAATTATCAAGGGATCATTAACTACTGTGCAGTGAAATATAATGGAATTCACTAAATTATCAGTACGGTAGGTTTAAAAATATAACATTAAAAACGTTGTTTGTGGAATACGACCCTTGTTCTTTACTGTTTTGCAATTAAAAAAAATAAATCAGAAACTGTTCAATATTATAATCTGCCTTGAGTCATTTACCTTTCTAAAACACATATCAACAATGTTGTCAGGGAAGCTTTGCCTGTGAAAAGAAAATATTAAATGATGTTAGTACACTTTTTGTATATAAGTAAAAAAAAACATTATAAATTTAACAATTATATATGAATTTTGATGTAATATTGTGAACACATGTAGCTCAACCTTCGGAAAACGACATGTGTCCTGGGGTGGTATTCCAGAAACATCTTAAGAAATATTTTATTCTTAAAATCAAAATTGTATTTAACTTTTTATTTCCTTTGTACAGTGCATTGTACTAAATGTTTATTAATTATCACCTAAAAAGATTCACCGTGAAATTTATACGTAGTGTTTAAAATATAACATTTTGAAATGTTTAACTTGAGTTAAAATATTTTAAGAAACACTTAAGATGTTTCTGGAACATGGACCCTGAACATTTTGTTGTATCGTGACACCGTATTATTAAAAATTTTCAGCAGTTTGTTAATTAGACAACGTGTTCTTTTGTCGACATCGCGAATACATGCTGTGTCTTTTACGGGTGACTACATACAGTCAAACATTCTTTCAGAACTGAAACACTTTCTTATTCGTAATTTTGAAAGTAGAAAAGCATCTTTCCAGCTTCGCAACATTTGATATAGGTGAGCGGCGCCAGGAGATTTTGCTTTTTTAGAATGGGACCCTATTGATATTTGATTTACTGCACGGTTTCTAACCGCCCCGGTGCAAGCGAGTTTCCTTTTATACTCTACAGACCTGATCAGGTCTAGAAAGGTATCAGCTGTGTTCACAACTCTGCTCGTAGCTTCCGTGGGAACTTCCGGTTGGCCTCCCCGGGTGCCGGGTCGGATAGTCACTGCAGTAGACAGCGAGTTGCTGTCGTCAACGTAATGTATTAAACACATGACCGTCAAATATAAACGTTATCCGGATATTTGTTGCTACTACGGGGCATTTTTAAATACTACGTCACATATTACGTTATACCGGCATTTTGTGTGTGAATGGTTAAGTGTTGGTTGACATTTGCCATCATATAAAATTCAGGAGGAAAATGAAAATATTGAGAAGACCACAAGCGAATGTTTATATTTCAATTAAATACGGATTTAGACCACCTTTTGTGCATAATATCAAAATGCCAAAGAATATACATTGTGCTGTTTCGTGTACTGGTTCCTAGTTTTACCTGTAAGCACAATGCCGAGAACCACCGCTGCCAGGGTCGTCGTCAGGTAGTACACGATGGCGCGCAAACCGATCTTACCAGACGACTTCGTGTCCAGGGACGCCAGACCGGAAACGAGGCTCGAGATCACGAGGGGGACGATCAGGAACAACAACATGTTCATCAGTATGTCGCCTGGAAACCGCAGGTACATGATCTCCCGTTTGGAGAATCTGGGTTCCCTAGTTCGAAGGCCGGCCCCTAATCCTAGCCCTAATCCCAAAGATACTATAAGAAGCAGCACCAACAAGTTCTTTCTTAGCATCGTAATTATTCTTTTACCTCTGTTGGTGGAGGTTGAATAATTCGAAGTTCTAGCTTCCTTTTTAAAATCCATCTTAACAGTTTCGCTTTATCCAGCTAAAATATAAGCGAAAACAATATACACGCATAATTGTAACGTTTTCATCCGTATTCATACTTTCGATTAGCACAGTTTGTTTATGTATTTGGTTTATATAAATCTTCCTGGAAGGCCAAAGTCAGATTCTACAATAAGCAAGCACGACCGCAATAACAACATGTACACGGTATTTAAACATTGTAAACATGACGGGTTTACATGAATATTTACATTATATTCACGTGATGCAGAATCACGCGTTACTTAACTGAAACTAGATATACCAGACCGTGTTTTTATCAATATGACGTAATTTTAATATAGTGTAGTATATTCAGTTTCAGTAATACCGTTTTCGTAAATGTGTACAAGTTCTCTCCCTTTAACCATCGAAGTCCATGTGTTTCGTCGAGGTTATGAATTATTGTACAGAAAACATTCATTTTAGATTTATTTATACTATAAATAATATTACTACATGTATTTAAATATGATATGATAAAGAATCGTCTCGCATGTGAACGATATACATGTATAAATAAATATTTCCATTTATTCACCAAGCAGAAGCGAATGACATCTGTAATTATTTCTCACAAACGAAGTACATGTACTTTGAACATTATTTTATACGAGGCAACACATTACGTATGGCTGTGCGAATTTCAAGCAATAGCGAATGTACAGAGTGTCTCATAATATCCTATATGTTACCATTATAAACACATGTGAATGTGCTATAAATGAGATCAATAACAGCTTCACACATATAATTAAAATTTATTTAGTGCGAATATTGTGCCACATATTTTGCATGTTCTTAAAATAATCAAGTAGGATTATTAAAATACATGTTCCACATGACGTCCTTTTTGCGTAATTACGCCGTCACATCGTTTTTTTTAAAGTTGTTGATCACAGTCTGAAGAGTTTCAATGTTTATTTGCCTAATATCCCGCCTAATGTCCAATTTAAGTTCGTGCACAGAGCTTGGAGAGGGCTTATAGACTTCGTCCTTTACGAATCCACACAAATAAAATTCCAGCGGACTCAAATCTGGCGAGTGTGGTGGCCACGGGAAAGTCGCCTTTAAAGAAATGACCCTGTCTTCAAATGTCTTTTGCAGCCAATCGAGGACAACTGCAGAAGTGTGCGGTGTTGCACCATCTTGTTGAAACCACATCTTAGAAATACGTATACTTTTTTTTCCGTAGTGCTGGAATAAATTTGCATTTGAGAACATTGAGGTACCGTTCACTGTTAATGGTTTCAACCGTACCGTCCTCATCTTCAAAGAAAAATGGTCCAATTATGCCTTGGGAGCTAAGTGCGGCCCAAACAGTTATTTTTTCACTATGTAATGATTTTTCGAGATGATAATCTGGTTTTTCATACCCCCAATGACGACAATGTTTCTTGTTCATTGCATTATTTAAATAAAAATGGGCTTCGTCAGATACCACACCAAGTGAATGATACCGGGATTCCCTTTTACCCAATGAGCAAAATGCAATCAATTCTCAATGTCATTGTCTTTGAGATGCTGCATAACAGACAGCGTGTATGGAGTTAATTTTAAATCCAAACGTAACATTCTATGTGCACTTAAACGACTTACAGTGTTTGTGATGTCACCCAGTAATTTTCTTACAGACCTCTGTGGAGTTTCTGAAGTCGCACACTGAACGTCGGCAATATTTTCTTCGCTTCTCACAGACTTTGGTCGCCCCGGATTGGAATGACGTCCATCTGCTACTGATCCCCGTTTTTCAAACCGGCCCACAAGTCGTTTTATTTTCATTTTTGATGACCTCTTCTTATTAGGATGCCTATTGTTGGGGAAGAAGTTGCATAATAAAGTTTAACAATCTCACTCTCAAAACTGCAAGACGACGCCATCCTGAATAACAAGTAACGTCAAATGACGTCATTTCCTACTATATAACGTCAAATCTTTTCCCGTACTATTTGCAGTAAAAAAAAAACTTTACTCCAAGAATGTTAACATGCTGTGTTAATTATAAGTTTCTGTTAATAAATGATGAAATGACAGTTATTTAAAATGGTAACAGATATTATGGGACACCCTGTATGTGCCAGGAACTTCAGCTTCTGTCAGCTTCTTTCATAGTGTAGATAAAAGAATTGATCACATGTTAAGGCAAGTTTATCCACACACGAGTGATTAACTATTAACGGTTCTGAATATTTACCATTGTACAGTCTAACATGGCAAGCGCAGAGTTTTCTATAGACAAAGAACAAAATTCACCGTTGTTAAACTACAAATAAACAACCGCCTAAAAATAGTTCTGAAACTGTAAAATATAGTTCGCATTGTAATTGCAGAACGTTGTCAGGACATGTTAAAATCGAAATTATTTTAGCATTTATTATCGTTGTTTATCGGCTAAGAAACACCGATTGCCGTTCTGATGCGGTAAACGCACTAGTAGTTTAAGTCTTACGCATCAGAACTCCAAACCGATAAACAACTCTAAATCGAAAATTATTTCTCAAGAAAATTGTTTTCTCGAAATCGGCATAATATTTTATTTTTTTTCGCAGAAGAACAAATTCAAAATATCCGGTTGTTGTGCTCAAGGAGACTACGACATTAAGAGTTAACATTTTATTTCCAGCAAAAGAATATAATATGAAACAGACACATATCTCTGTTGAAAACGAGACTCAGATAATAAATTAAATGGATAGAGCAATATAGACATTTGAACTATGCATTGCACAGAAAATATATCTACAGGTAAATATACGTGGGGAAAGATCTAGGAAAAAGGTACAGGGTTTTGCTAAAAAGGAGCAGGGTAGAAAGTCAAAACAGTTTGTTGACATGTTCTAATAATCAAATTGCCAAACCCAGAGTTTACAGGAGTCTAGTGCTTCTGATTAAGGTTTCTAAGCATAGTCTATTCATTTGTCATTGATTATTTGCAAAAATATATTAAAATTTTTAAAACATATTCAACAAGTCTGTGTTGACCAGCCCAGGTGGGGGGGGGGGCTGGAGGGGGGGGGGGGGTGAAAAGGAGCAGGGTGCAGCACCCAGCTATTTCGCTCGATCTAGATCTTTCCCTATATATACGTGTACAAAAACTTTAAATTCACACAATTAATAAAGGTCACAAAGCATGGTATTGCACACGAGGTTAGCCGGATACTATGTGACTAATTTGAAAACATATGTGAAAATTATACAGTTGTGGGCCTGGGCCAGTGTTCACAAAGCTCCCAAGGAAATTCTTAACTAAGGTTGTACTTAAGTGAAAATTTCTGATGAAAATTTATATGTGAAATCCACTGATTTACGTTAAGAAAAGGGTAAAATCTGAAATATCAATGTAATATTTACTAGTTGAAACATTTAAATGTAAAAAGATCTCTAGTAACCACAGACTTAATGAATTTTATACATTTAAGGAATATACTTAAGTTTTCCCTAAGAAGCATTGTGAATACGGGCCCAGTGTTTATTACTAGCCTTTCTTATAAGTAGAAGCTTGACGTACGTAATTATACTACAGGTACATGCGCTGCGGTGAAAACAATGTGTTTTAATTTATCTGCATTGTCTCCGTACAAAGTGAAATTTAAATCTACAAAAGAAAATAGTTCGATAAAAAGTCAATGGATTTTCTAAGCTAAAATGTTGTTGTTGTTGTTGTTTGTAATAACATGACCAGATACTTGTACGAAGTGTATGGATTTAAGAAAAATACGATTTTGGCTTATCAAAAACACCAAACCAAAATACGCTGTATTCCCAAACACAAACAGATCAAGACTTTAATCCAAATGAACCAATCTCATTAAAATCAAATCCTAACATTGTTAGGATCTGAAGACATCGTATAACAAGTCACGTTCAAATGACCTTCCGACCAATACAATCTCAGCCCTGCTGCGCCCAATGAAATTGCCTTTTGGACAGCAATGTTTGGCCACGGTTTGTAAAAAGTGATGCATTTCCAGCTGATCGTCGGGAATAAATCATTTTCGGTTAATTTTCACGCGGATAACAATGGCTATAGTGGTACCTTAGGCGAGTAAACATACACAGTTCGCGTTAATTTCGTGCGTAGTATTTGTGGTTTTTATATGAAGTTATACCACAACATTTTTAAGGCAACAGTTTGATTGGCTCCTGAAAAGTCATCTGAACGTGATCCTTAATGAATCTTACTTTGTCTTAACCAACTCTAATAACCGGTATAGCATTCATGAGTTAGAATGATCTCTTGATGACATAAATGACATCGGTACCAGCTAATTTGCAAACACACAAGGATTTGTTCTTGAGTCTTAGTCTATTATTCATAAGTCTATCAACGGGCTGGTGGATACATGCCCTGGGCTTCATTTGAACGATGTAAACGTCAGGGTTGATTCTTGGCAAGAGAAAACAACAACAACAAAAACACGAACATCAACGGAATGTCCACCATTTTCAGTTTAGTAAAAATATTTGAGGCGTGTCGTGGGAAACCCCGGGCTTAATGCATGTGCGTAAAGCGTCGTCCCGGATTAGCATGTGCAGTCAGCAGATGCATTCAGCCTGGTCTCCCACGACACGCTTATATTTTATAAATGTTCACGTTCATGTTTCTGAATATCCGTAAATGCCATTTGAACCAGTGGCACGAGTTTATTACAGGGTATGTTTGATAAAAAAAACACACACTCGCGAAATACAACCTTAATGTATGATATAGCCCTAGAAAAGGATACATATTAAATAAATAAACATGCAAACATAGTTATGAACATATGTGAGCACCTATATCTGACTGACTAAGTGTCAAACAAGGCATGACTAGATGAATAAGGGAGATTGTTAAAACCGGACGTCTATCTAACAAGTAATTCATCAGCATACATTCGTGACAAAATAAGAAACCTCGCAAATACAAACGAAAAAATCATCAGATAAATGAATGGTAAATAACCTGAGCATAAAGACAAAATATTAACATCTCAGTGAACGTTTCAAATCATTGCACTATTTTCTGACTTGGAATATAATAATATACAGTCAAAGCACATATTTATAAACAAACAAGACATTGCAAAGATGTACGATATATATATATAGCAATTCAATAAATTACTATAGCAAGTACTAAATATAACACTAAATAAAACCGAGAAAGAATAAATCGAAAAAGTCCTATAATTATCATCTTCTCGTTATTCGTCGGAATGGCTCATCAGACTGGTAAGCTGATGAGCCCAAGTGGCTCGTAAAGGACACGGTATTGATAAATTATAGAGAAATCTCTATATAAAACATTTATGTCATCATTTGAAATACTTTCCTATTTATAAACTTAAATATATTTTCGAAAAACGGTATTCTTAAAAAAACGACAAGCTAGTTAATTTAAAATAATATAAATTCAATTTTGTAATTAATTCCTGAAATTAAAACCTAATCAATATTGTCATTGTCAAAAGAGCTTTACAACTATTCTATAAAATTTTATGAATTTTTGTGAAGGCCCATGTCCACATATAAGCATTAAAAGTGATTTTTGCCAGAGGTTTCTATGAATTATATAACAGCTTTCATTGGGAAAGTCGTTTTAACTTGATGGGAAGGCGAAGAATTCATCTCGTATCAACCAATTTATCTTCTTAATAAAGTATGATACCAATGATCATATATTATTAAAACTATTTACTGGTAAGCATACTAAAAATAAACAAAAGAAAATAATACAGAACTAATTTAAATTAGACATTAAAACACGCAAATAAACAGAGGTATTTACGTTACAACTTAATACCGTAGGTTGCCAAACATATCGTGAAAAAGCACAATTAGTCTTGATAAAAAGGATAAAATAAATTCATTTGGGGGAACAGTAAACCCGCATAATATGCTGGGAATATTAAAAAAAACATTGATGAAATTATAAACATGGCCAAAGCACTATACACTAACCAATTAAATATTTATATACAGATTAAAAAAGTGTTCTTAAAATTACAGAATAACCGTATAGGAGTAAAAATAAGCCTGGTGTTTGTTCCAATATTTGAAAAATAATAATACGAAATAATTAACTAAATAAAATGGTGCCACCACATATATACCAATTTAAGCACTAATGCCCCAAAAATGGTCGGTTTCCGCTTACATCACCAAAAAAACTAGGAGGGGAATTAAAATATAACTACATGTATATTGTTTCTGTAACTTTTTTTCTTCGTTGCATATTCACCACACAGTTTAAGTACATTGGACTGCATGAAAAATGCTTAAACGCCTCCCAACAAAGAAACTGTAAATTAACTATAAATATAATCATTAAAAAAAGAGATTTCTAGCAAGGAACTTATAACATAAGCGAAAACTGCTCTTTTTCCCGAAAATCAGAAACAGTTTATGATTTATAGGCCAAAAAACTTTGAAAGGTCGCCGGAAAAAATATGGGAAGTGGGGTGGGTGGGCGGGCGGTTAAGCGGAAACCAAAAACCTTTTTACGCCTAAAGTATACAACCTTTAGGTTACAGATCAATGTCGACTACCAGAAAAAAATGAAAAGATTGCACAAAGTTGAGGCAATGCATTCATGACGTCATCAGTCTTTAGACACTAGCATACAACAAATATACAATTATGTTATAAATCTAGATCTGTTGAAAATCACATACAAACAATACATTAGGCACAACATTGTGTTTTCAAATAACATGTAATTCAAAATCTTTAACAAAAATAGTACTTTAGTACAATAATAAACCACTACTATCTACATGTACGTTCCTATCTTGCGCGCTTCATAATATGGCGATCTCTGAATGCGCTTGCGCAGTTGCACATGCCAGAAAAAGTAGTTCCGCAAACATCAATTTCAATGTGAAATTCCAAACACACAAATGTAAGTCTTCTAAACACTGCGAAATTCTAACTCAACGTCGTCGTCATGCAAACCGTCAGTTTTGCTGAAGCAGCAACTGTTCCAATTCGTCTGCGGAGCGATACAGGAACGCTGCCGACTCTCTGTAACCGGAAATAAGTTGCTTGATTGTTGCCACTTCACTTGGGTTAAGCTGGTTTTTGGAGGATTGTTTCTTCATGCTCAGATCTGTAGGACCTGGAAAATAACAATTAAATATAAATTTAAATAACAATTTCTCTCACTTCAATCGTTATATGATAATTCAGAAAAAGTTGAAGTTCATAAAACGGTTAACGTTTTTATTATTTTTGCTCGATTGTATTGAAAATCACAGGCTTTTTGAAGCACTTTGGAGACCATGTCTTGGGTAGAACCAGTAGTTGGTGTTTTTGTGAAAGGTCACTCGAAATTTCCTTGAGTACGAAGCGAACTACCGATCAAGGCAGCCGCCACATTCACAAAACCTGCGACTGTGTTTAAGATAATTCACCATGTAAAACCAAACAGCCTTTAGAGATATTACATGATATATAAACTACTTTGGGCGGCATGCAATTAAATAATACAAGTACTCTGTTCATTTACTACATAATTATTCAATAATTTCCGTCTGCATGGCAATTACAGTTTGACAAACATGGCAGTACCGTTTTGAAGGCCAGAAGGCTGGATAGGACTGTGAAGCACCGACGGGTGATGATGGGCCGGATGCTGGTAGCCTGGGAACCCCGGACGGAACAGGCCATTTCCGTTGGCGAAAAATGGCGGGAAATCGGGTGGCGGTCTAAAGGCGGCCGGCGGAGGTGGATGGCGGATGTAGTCTGCAGACGACGCGGACACCGGCGTGTGTCGGTCCGTAATGTGACCGGAAGCAGGCGCGCTGGCGGCGAGAGCTGACTGGCCGGATTCTCTGGAGTGCGGTCGCTCCTTGGACTCGGATTTTGGAGGCGGCGGCGAGGACTGGGCTGGGGACGCCGCTCCTTTCTGACCGGCGGGAGATGGCGCTGCGAGTACTGGCGGATGGTGAGTGATAGGCATTGCACTGGCCTAAAATGGTAAATGGCATAAGTAGTTGAACATCTGGTTGTGCAACCGCATTGTTATGGAAATACGTGTATATGCAGCGACGAATATAAAAGCAGCATGGATATGTTTTAACTCTTTGAAAGAGATTGCAAGAAAATGGCCATTTTGAAATAAATAGGCCTATGTTAATTAAATGCGGTACCACAATTACAACACATGTATGTACTTGTATTCCTGCTTGTCACAAAATATTCACGCACCTGTGTTTACAACGAGCCATTTGAAAAAAAAACAATGGGTCATGTGAAAAACAATGGGTCATGAAAAAAACAACGGGTCATAGGAAAAACAATGGGTCACGTGAAAAACAATGTGTCATGTGAAAAACAATGTGTCATGTAAAAAACAATGTGAACTAGACATGTCCCCGTAGGACACGGATGCCCCCACATTCCGCTGGTTGTCACAAACCTCTGCTGATGTCGGAAAAAATGCACCAAAATACCCAGGTGCACAAGTTCACATGCTGACGAATATGTTTATAAAGTTTCATCAGTCTAGCAGTTATAATTTTTGAGTTACACGCGACACAAATCCAAAAATCTCATTTTTTGCTAAACAGGGTCATAACTCCACTGATGGCGGAAAAAACTGCACCAAAATACCCAGGTGCACAAGTTCACATACTAATTAATATGTTTATAAAGTTCCATCACTCTAGAAATAATACTTATTGAGTTACGCGCGACACAAGTCCAAAAATGTCAGTTTTTGCTAAAAAAGGGCTATAACTCCGCAGATGTCGGAAAATAACTGCACCAAAATACACAGGTGCATAAGTTTACTTGCTGATTAATATGTTTATAAGGTTTTACAACTCTAGCATTAATACTTTTTGAGTTACACGCGACACAAGTCCAAAAATGTCATTTTTGTCTCAAAAAAGGGTCATAAGTCCGCTGATGTCGGAAAACAACTGCACCAAAATACCCAAGTGCACATGCTGATTAATATGTTTGTAAAGTTTCATCACTCTAGCAGCAATACCTTTTGAGTTACACGCGACACAAGTCCAAAAATATCATTTTTTTGCTAAAAAAGGGCCATAACTCCGCTGATGTCGGAAAAAAACTGCACCAAAATTCCCAGGTGCACAAGCCCCGATGCCGATGAATATTCTTGTAAAGTTTAATCACTCTAGCAGTTATACTTTTTGAGTTATGCGCGACACAAAAATTTCGACGGACGGACGGAAGGACGGACGGACGGACAAGGGCAAATCTATATGACCACCCTCTAAAGTGGGGGCATAAAAGCAATGCGTCATGTGAAAAACTATGTGTCATGTGAAAAACAATGTCCGACATAAAAGTGGCACTGAGACCACGAGATCGCGACTGACAAGTAAACTTAATACTAACCGGAAGTGGTTCCAGTCCCATGCGCATGCGCTTGGCGTTGATGCTCTCGTTTTCGCATGCCTGTGCGAGGTAGCTCTCTGCCGCAGCTGATGTCAGATGTGGAGGGGTCGGGCGCAGCTGGAAACAAACAAAATCAAAATAATATTAAGCAACATAGCAGATGGGGAAAACGATATTGCACGCAATGTAAAGTGTGCGATAAAAAAATGTATACCATGCAATCTTAAATCGTTAACAGCTAGAGTAACGTTTTTTCCACTGATACAGATAGTTGACATCTGACCACTAAAGGTTCGATCTTAACAAACGCGCGTGGCTTATATTTCTCAACCAAGTGTATGCACTTGCGTACGTATGCCCAGGCGCACCCTTGTTTATATTGGATGGCCAGAAAACGGATTTTGTTCGGATGTAGGCATATCAATTTTAACCCGTACCAAGTATCTACAAAAACGATTAATTTATCAATAAGTTGTTAAAGTGATCACGTTCCGAAAGTATTCATCACTTATAATTTATAAAGTTGGCCCTAGATTTGTGCTCTTTTTTTCTAAATCATGTACTTTGTACTAATCTCGAATAAAACTCTTGTTTTGTCTTTAAAGTAAAATTAAAATATCCGGGAAAAGTTGTTTTAAAACGTAACCTCATCTGAACGTACAAAAAATGAATCAAAGGCAAAAAATATAGCTTTTAATTTTAATCACAAGCATGACAATGGGATTTTTAATGTAAAACCAATTTATTTCATTGTCAAACAACGAATTTGGCAAAATGATGGATCGGTGATATTCTAATTGACATGTTACTGCTAATCTATGTAAAATTTCGTTAATTGTGAAGGCCTAGTAAATGCCGTATGTCGTGCATTCGGTGGCAAACGCTCATTTTGAAGTCGTGTCACTAACGCGTACAACGTTTGAATGAATTTTGTGCGAATCAATTAAACAAATTGTCGCACTAAATTAAACATATATACTATTGTTTCGTTTCAGTTCGACAACGGCACACGTTACAAATTGCAAATTACAAAAATCAAATAAAAAACATATAATGCAAACAGTTACAAATCACTGTCAAAAACGTGCACGTCAAAACATCACAAGGTAAAAATACACGTGTGTGTTTATTAAATATGTATAAAACAGAAGTTTTAAATCACCAAGATAATATGCATAATCAAACATCACCGCGAGACATGCACAAACATAATGGACACTGTCATTTTAATTTATCATCAACTTTATTATCACCATCTTTATTCTCCTCCTCCTCCACCTCCTCCTCCTCATCATCGTCATCATCATCATCGTTATCATCATAATCATATCATCATCATCATCATCATCATCATCAACAACAACAACATCATCATCAAAATCAGCATTTATACTTAGTAAGCTTGGCATAACCACGTGTATTATCAGCATCATAATTATTTCACCATCATTTAAATCAAATCAAGATCGCCGCCGTTTTTCTTATTTCTTTTTTCCAACTCAGAAGACCTATCAAAATATTAAGGCAATAGTTTCGACCACCTACCGGCTCCCAACCATTTTCTTTCGATCTCCGCATTCGGCGACACGACTTCAGGTAGGTACGGATACGCTTCCGTGCGCGCTCGTGAAATTCCGGAAACTGCCGATCGCAGGCGTCCAAAATCGCCTGAACTTTGTCTTTCGGCTGCTTCGAGATTGGGACGGCTCGGTCCAAGTTCTCGTCCACGAAAAGGCGGCAAAACATCTGCAATGCAGAAGCAATGAACGTTTCCACAAACGTCAATCAAATGCAAATTAATAGAGTGTTTTAACCAATAATTGCATTCGGATATCACGTTTATCAATGGAATTTAGTCCTTACAAAAAAAGCTATAGCAATGGATGAGTTTATATGATAGTGACAAATCTAGGAATGTACATAGCATTGCCATAAAAAGGATGGCAATTAATGCTGTCCTCGTACATGTATATATATCTATGTGGTGTTTATAATTAAACGATTAACTTTTCATAGTAAAGATGAGTGCACAGGCTGATTGCCGTAATTTACTAAGGACAATGAATGTCCCATAATCTGCAAGTTTCTGCAAGTTCTATTCCTTTATATATAACTGATTGTTTTTGCAGATTTTATTTACAGCTCAACTGTTTCTATTGCCAGTTAACAGTACACCCGCATTTGTTACGTTTTTTTTCCACACTGATAATGAGTCCGTATTTTTTTCCGAGACAAAACACGATTTCAATGCCAAATGGAATCAGGAGGCTTGGTTCGTTTTTTCTACTCAGCCAATTTATGGGCTGTTTTCTTCGATTAAACATGCAATCTTTTTGGTATTATATCACCCCATTAAAGTCATTTACGTAGGAATCGCCCTTTAAGCTTCGGGAATATTAATGCGGCGTGTGCGTAATGTGTCGTCCCGGATCAGACTGTGCAGTCTGCAGAGGCTAATCCAGGACGGCACTTTCCGCTTTTATGGTATTTTCTGTTTCAAGGAAGTCTCTTCCAATCATAAATCCACTGTAGGCGGAAAGTGTCGTCCAGGATTAGCATGTGCGGACTGCACAGGCTAATCCGAGACGACACTTTACGCACATGCATTTAGCCCGGATTTCTGACGGCACGCCTCTAATCAATGTAAAATAATCGTACGTGTATTAAACACCTATTTTTAGACGCACTTTAAAGCGAGTTAAGTGCATAGATGGCAGATAAAAAAGTTGCGAAAATATTTAATGTATGTTTAAGAGAAACACCATCATATTTGCTAATGATTGTATATTGAAAAGCAAGTAACACGTGTTTCGGTGAGATAGTAACACGTACGTGTATTATCCCGTGTAACATTAGCATAACAGTTTACATCTCGAATTCCTGAAGATCCTTTGCAACACAGGTAAGAAATTGCGCAAATATTAAGTGTGAACGGCAATAAGTTAACATATGGGAGTATAACTGATACTTTTAATACTGAGTTAAATATTTCGAAATGAACGATACATTGCCCAAGTTACCTTCCTTTCTTAAGAAAAACTAGTTAAAGATCCTTCACCCTTGAGAATCATAACAAACATACATACTCAATGCACAATAATAATGAAATAAATTTAAGAAATAGTTTTCGATTTATCGTTGTTTATCAGTCAATAAACAACGATTGGAATTCTGATGCGTAGGAATTAAACCACGAGGGCGTTAGCTCGCATCAGAATGACAAAAAGTTGTTTATTGGCCGATAAACAACGATAATGCAAAAATTATTTCGATTCTAACATGATTTGACAAATATTTTTTGGAATTGTAATGAGAACTACATTTTACTATGCTGCGCTCAGAAACGGAACTACTTTTTGCGCTGTTTTTTGAGTAGTTTAACAACGACAATTTCGTTGTTGGTCTATGGAAAAAATCAGTGAGTATCATGTTAGAATTTGACTTTAAATACATAATACATAATAATAATAATACTTTAAACTCTGCTAATTATTATATACATCAATTTGGTAGTTGTGTTACGATTTTAAAGTTTAATGTGAAATACTGAAAAACAACGGATTGCCTCTGAAATCATGAGATTGTTACACCGTTCTGATTTTTAACTTAAACTTACATTTGGGGTTCCAATCTGCCGTGTCAACAAACCCCTAACAGGGATATCCCCTGCTAAGCGATACAAAAAGCAGCCGGACGCAGAGGAGATCACTTTTAGGCCGCTTTTCCATATGTCCCTATCCACACATCCGTATCAGCATCCGTATCTGTATCCGCATACATATTATACGGATGCGCTTTTCCATGAATCCGCAAATAAACGTCGAATATTGTAGTTTTCCTCATATTTTCAAATACTTACAATGTCTGAGTAAGAAGCTTTTAAACATTTTAATTACGTCGGCCGCAACTATATTTGCCAATATGTGAAAACGTTCACAAGTGGTGGATTTTAAACAATATAACACATTTAAAGGTTACCCGTTATTACCGAGTAATTGTACTCGGTGAGTCTTAGGTTGAGTTATCCAGGTGTATCTGGACTAGTTTTTTTTTATATATTTTCCAAATGTTTTATTTAAAACAGTCCTTTGTTTAACATGCTAAGTTAGATACCATGTCGTCCGCATCCGCAAGAAATCGCTCATCGCGCGATTTCTTGCGGACGGGCTTTTGCGGATGCGCTTTGCGGATACGGACTGCGAACATATGGAAACGGTCCAAAGCGCTCTTAGGAAGCAGGAGAAATCACTTTGAGGAAGCAGGGAAGACAACTGTGAATTTGCGTGTCAAAAGCGTTACCTGTTTTCGCTTTTTACTACTAAAGACTCAGTCTAAAATCTGAACTCACGTTAAAGGATTTGAGTCTCTCTGGATCGATATTGGATCCCGGCGGCACTTTATCCTCGTCGTCGTCGTCGTCATTGTCGTCGTCGTCTTTGGCAAGAGAATCGTCGTTGGTCCCCGTCTCACTCGCTTTTGATGACGTCTAGCAAAAAAATGGAGACAATGATTTATGCATTTTTGTCTGAGAGAGAACATGGTGCGAAGGAAGATCGCATGCAGGTTTAAGGTAAATGACAAAATATATAAATGGTTAACAGTACATATACAATTCTTAATGATTGATTATATGATTGATAAGAAGGTTAGAAACAGGAAAAGACATAACAAGCAGACCATTAATGGTCAGGCCAAAAAAAAGGTTGTTTTCCGCTTACATCTCCAAAAAAACTCTAGGAGGGGAGGTAAAATGTAACTTTCTTTTTTTTTTTTTTTTTTTTTTTCGCCGCATATTCACAACACAGTTTAAGTATATTGGACTGCATGAAAAATGTTTAAATACCTCCCAACAAAGAAACTGTACCTTAACTATAAATAAGGTCATAGAAAAATAGACTTTTGGCAAGAAACTTATAATATAAGCATAGACTGGTCTTTTTTCCCGAAACTCAGAAAAAGTTAATGATTGATAGGCCAAAACGCATAGGGTCGTCTCATAAAAATAGGAGGGGGGGGGGGAGTGGTCGGTTAAGCGGAAACCAACAACCTTTTTTACGCCTCATTTATGCATTTATTTTATTCATTATCAAAATTCCAATGCCCTGTACGCTACCTCTAGACTGTCGTCGTCACTGTGACGTCGCTTCCGCTCTGGGTGACCTTTGCCCTCAGGGGTCGGGGACAGGGAGTTCGGGGTGCGGGCCATGCCCAGCGGGAAGAGCTCTTCCGCCAGGGAGGGTTTAGGGGTCTCCGTTTTAGGGGCCGGGCTGTGGCAACCGTTCTTTAACGACGGAGTGTCTGAAAGGCAAATATTCATGGGTTACTCTTCAGTGTGAACTATTTTCATTGTCTTTTCTGTAGTGCGAACTTCAATCAGTGTTTGCTCTTGAGTGACAACTATAATGATTATCTACTCTTGAGTGAGAACTATTTTCATCGTTAACTCTTGAAAGAGACCTGTATTCATTGTTTACTGTTGTGTTCAAACTATATTCACTGTCTACCATTGCGTTCAAACTATATTCATTGTCTACTATTGTGTTCAAACTTTATTCACTTTCTACTATTGCGTTCAAACTATATTCACTTTCTACTATTGAGTTCAAACTATATTCACTGTCTACTAATGTGTGTAAACTATATTCACTCTCTACTATTGAGTTCAAACTATATTCATTTTCTACAATTGAGTTCAAACTATATTCACTGTCTGCTATGGAGTGAGAACTACATCCACTGTCTACTATTGAGTTCAAACTATATTCACTGTCTACTATTGAGTTCAAACTATATTTACTGTCTACTATTGAGTTCAAACTATATCCACTGTCTACTATTGACTTCAAACTATATCCACTGTCTACTATTGAGTTCAAACTATATCCACTGTCTGCTATGGAGTGAGAACTACATCCACTGTCTACTATTGAGTTCAAACTATATTCACTGTCTACTATTGAGTGAGGACTATATCCACTGTATAATATTGAGTGAGAACGATATCCACTGTCTGCTATTGAGTGAGAACTATATCCACTGTCTACTATTGAGTTCAAACTATATTCACTGTCTACTATAGAGTTCAAACTATATTCACTGTCTACTATTGAGTTCAAACTATATTCAGTGTCTACTATTGAGTTTAAACTATATTCACTGCCTGCTTTTGTGTGAGAACTATTTTCACTGTCTACTATTGAGTTCAAACTATATCCACTGTCTACTATTGACTTCAAACTATATCCACTGTCTACTATTGAGTTCAAACTATATCCACTGTCTACTATTGACTTCAAACTATATCCACTGTCTACTATTGAGTTCAAACTATATTCACTGTCTCCTATAGAGTTCAAACTATTTTCACTGTCTACTATTGAGTTCAAACTATATCCACTGTCTGCTATGGAGTGAGAACTATATCCACTGTCTGCTATGGAGTGAGAACTATATCAACTGTCTCCTATATAGTTCAAACTATATACACTGTCAGCTATGGAGTGAGAACTATATTCTCTGTCTCCTATAGAGTTCAAACTATATCCACTGTCTGCTATGGAGTGAGAACTACATCCACTGTCTACTATTGAGTTCAAACTATATTCATTGTCTACTATTGAGTGAGAACTATATCCACTGTCTAATATTGAGTGAGAACTATATCCACTGTGTGCTATTGAGTGAGAACTATATCCACTGTCTACTATTGAGTTCAAACTATATTCACTGTCTCCTATAGAGTGCTAACTATATCCACTGTCTACTGTTGAGTTTAAACTATATTCACTCTCTCCTATAGAGTTCAAACTATATTCACTGTCTACTATTGAGTTAAAACTATATCCACTGTCTGCTATGGAGTGAGAACTATATCCACTGTCTGCTATGGAGTGAGAACTATATCCACTGTATCCTATAGAGTTCAAACTATATTCACTGTCTGCTATGGAGTGAGAACTGTATTCACTGTCTCCTATAGAGTTCAAACTATATCCACTGTCTGCTATGGAGTGAGAACTACATCCACTGTCTACTATTGAGTTCAAACTATATTCATTGTCTACTATTGATTGAGAACTATATCCACTGTCTGCTATTGAGTGAGAACTATATCCACTGTCTACTATTGAGTTCAAACTATATTCACTGTCTCCTATAGAGTTCAAACTATATCCACTGTCTACTGTTGAGTTCAAACTATATTCAGTGTCTACTATTGAGTTCAAACTATATTCACTGTCTGCTATTGTGTGAGAACTATTTTATTTTCATTGTTTACTCGTGAGTGCGAACAATATTAAATTTTTTACTCTAGAGAGCGAACTGGGCTAAAGTGTTGCAAGACACTAGTATTTTTCTGAAAGGCCGGTACTTATACAAAATGTGACAATTTTACGATTTCTTTAGTGGAATCTCTTTGGAATCTGCTTTTGTTCTTAATGAATACTTAAACCATTTAATGGATAATTGACTAAATGCACTTACTGAGTTCTAAAAGTAATTTGCAGTTTTAAGAAACTTGTGAATGAATGTCGTAAACATGCTTAATCAGTAATATATCGTGTTATACTATTTGGATTCTTGCCCCATACAATTCTGAAATGTTAAGTTCTCAAGTGTCTTATATTCTTGCAAAATGACATTGCCAATAACCAATTATCTGTGATGGACTTGCAAAGAAAAAAACTGGCATGATAAAAGTAAATCCGGGACCATTTATTGTGACAATCGCACAAGAATATCGACAAAATGTCCAAATTTAAAATTTAATATTTTTTTAAGCATGATCAATCTTGCCAGCATTTTATGGCAACGACACGTATATTGCCAAAATGCAAAAAAAAGTCATTTAGGTTAATTGCTCTTTAAAATCGTACCAAAGATCTATCAATAAACGTTTTGTTAATGGATCACTGATCATATTAAATATACAATGATTAACTTGATGTAACTTTTTTTCAGATTCCTATAAGACAAGCATGTACCACTACCTCATTGAAACGAAACTTTAAACAATACTTATTAACAAATCAATTATTTTATGTTTTACATATTGCTTGTATAACTATATTTTATATTATACTTTTGCATTGTGGTTGTATGTTGTTCTTTTGCAAGAATGTAATTACTATTTAGTTTATTACTATTACTATTATTATTATTATTTTTATTATTAGTAGTAGTAGTAGTAGTAGTAGTAGTTGTTGTTGTTGTTGTTATTGTTGTTGTTATTGTTGTTGTAGTAGTTGTTGTTGTTGTTTACATTTTGCATATAATTAAAACAAATTGTTTATACTATCTCAAAGTGATATCATTATTACTATAATTTTAAGTATATTTTTTTAAATACTCCTTTACAATAATTACAACTTCATTTAATCATTATTATATGCTTTTGCCATATTTTATGATTGTATGATTTTTTTCTAAAAAGGAAATGTCCTTTTAATTCACAATGTGTTCCTACAAAACTGAAATCTAGACGTCTTTAGCAGCGATTTCAGCAGGGCTTCATACAAAGAGACGTTCTAGCGACTTCAGCAAGGTCTCATAATTAAAACGCTGATAGCGTAGACAGGCTGTTGGCGAGGAAAGGAAATAAACCAACATCAAATGAAATAGGGTGCAAACGTTTTCTAACAGAAAGGAAGCATTTGTTTGAATAAAATTGAATTTCTAAATTGCCATTTTTACACAACTTGTAAAGATAATTCATACTATTCATTGTATACTCCCTACTTGATATCTTTGTAGATAGAATATATAGGTCTGTATGCAAACTACTTAATGCAAACGCAATAGTATGCATAATGTTCAACGTGTCGACTAATCCGAAATATCGTATGGAGCGTATAAATTTGGAGGTATCGATTGTTAGTGCTTCGTAGCCTGCAAAGTAAAAAGTAGGTCACACGATTTAATCCCTCGAAAACACCCAACTAAAGAACAAAAACATACCTCCAAGCGACTACAACGGGGTCTCATAAAGAAGCAAACATCTTAATACGCCGGTAATTCCACTTTCTCAGGTGAGGCAACCGCAGAGCTGTGCGACGAACGTCTCAACGAGGTCGTCAAGGTATAATGCGGGGGGGGGGGGGGGGGGAGGGAGGCGCGAGGGGTGACGGATCGATGATGGAAGAAAAGGTGCCTAAGTTTCGCCACTTTGATTTGGAGTCAGAGGAGCGCCAGAAAGCGTTCGCAAACAAAAGGCATATCTCGCGAGGAGAGGTGAGGTATTGATTTTCGATAGTTACTGGGCACTCCTGTGAAATTTGTATCCCCCTAGATAGCTTACACGAAGATAAATGTCGAGAAATGTCTCCTTTTGGTAGGATCTAGTGCTAGATAGTTTTTAAGACATTTTCCGCGTAATGAAAGGTGGTTTTATTTTATATATACTTTGCCTTTCGATGGCCTTTATTGACGGAAGCCGCAAGGCAGGCACGACAGATCAGAATTCTGTCACATGAAGACGCCGCAATAGTAGAGAGTTATTTAAAACTCAGAAGGCTTCATTACGAGTCAATACACTGCCTACTAGTATTTATCAAATCACTTTAGAAGGGCACACTCCTCTGATGCCAAGGATTTCAACTTTCAAACCAAACTAAAAAAAATTCACCATTGCAATAATTGTGAAAGTAACTGTTTAGCAACATCATCTGTCGTTAAACAAACCATCATTCAAGACATGCACTCGCTGATTACATCACCACTTGTTAAAGCAACAACTTATTAGGACACCAATCCCTGACCAAAATGTTTATTCTAAAAGTCAACCTTTGACCAAATGTCCAATGCTACAAACTCAGTAACGAAGGCCATCGCGGATTAACATTTTATTCGGACAGCTGGACTTCGTTTCAATAGTGCATGTGGTAAGTTACCAACGCCTGCTCCCCAATTCGTGTGCAATATCTTCTTAAAATCCCCTGACAATAATCCCAAATAAAATCCAAATTTTGATCGACGGAGGAAGAAATCTCATCGCGACAGATTCGAGCATTCACGACGAGTGATGCCAAATGCGTCCATCCCGTCAAAAGCGTTCATGGACAGGATTGGTCAGGCTTCAGACGGGTTTACAACTCCCCACTCGAGTATTTCGGGACACTTTCAGCACTAGGTCAGATGTTGTAAAGTCGGTCTAATACCGGAAGTGGATTAAACGACGCACACGTTCTTTTGTTGTCAATAGTTTTAAAGCCCTTTCCCGGCAAAAGGTAACTTGATTATTGTTATATCTCTCAAGTCTGTTTTGTACAAACTGTCCGAACGCGAACTTAAACTTTAGCATATGATTAATTACAATGACGACATAATCCACACAATTAATGTCTATGAGACTGGCCGTAAACCTCCACTGAGTCATTTTCTGAAGTGTTTTATGTTTTGGTTATTAGTTGTGCGCAGAACTACTAAATGTACAGCTATTTCAAAGGCGAACAGTCAAAGAACCATGATCCTAACAGATTTAGGCCATCCAGATTCGACTACGCGAAAGTAAGAAGTGCCTTTTTGAGTATCGTTTAATTTGTCAAATGGTAATCCTTATGATAATGAATTTGATAAGAACATAACATGTTGGCGAAACTTAAGTCAACAACTTTCAATGTAGGATCAAATCAAGGATCTGATTACGTTGTAATTAGTGGCGTACATTTTACTATGGACCTACATTCATCAGCCACACATTTGACGCAATAAATATATTGAATTGACAACAAAAACAATTACAAATAGCATGATTGAGAAAAAACAACATTATTACACAATGACGAAATTTTTTTTCAAAATTTGATTTACATGTTTACGTGGCAGTATTGTATTTTAACTTACCATTTTGAATACCGGTATTATAAATCGCTAAAGCAATGTTCAAGTCATATTAATAATACTGAACAAATGTAATTGTAAATACGTCAATGAATATTTTCGTTTAAACATTTACAACCACTATATTTAAGGTGACGTATGTCATCCCTATCTAATTGCCCAGATTATCCATGATGTGCCAATTATTACGCAATAGCGAACAACTGCAATGCCTTCAGCGCTTTGATAAATATAACGTGACAAACCAACCTATTCTTACACGAGTAGAGTACTTTCAAATTTCTTAAAATAATTACCATCATGACATTCAATACTTAAGCATGAATATAAACATTGGAATGTAACTGGAAATGGAATTCCCCCTTTTCTCTATAAGCCCAGTGCTAGGATGTGTCATGCGGAATTCAGAATTTCTTAAATCCAGTCTTGGCCTCAAATACATCATTGTAAATACGCGTGGCATCCACAAATGGCAAGCAACCAGTCTTGTAAAGTCACTCAACTTCAAAAACCACTTGTTAAGCGGTTTAGTACAAGAGACTACAAGAGCCTCGAGACGCAATCGCTGAAAGCCGGGCAACCTCTGGTTTTGGCAAATCAATAAACGGTCTCGGAATAACGATGTTTCCTGCGGTATTTTATTCCACAACCACGTGTTGTGTCTCCCAAATCGCCGTATACAGGCGCTCTAGACGCGAAACAGAAGCCTGATTTAAGACAAATTACTTCGGCGGCGATTTCCAGAGGATGCCATACTACGGCTGTTGAGCAATGACCCCGGAGACTGTTGGCACAGAAATAAACCGAAATTTGGAGACTTCCGGTATATGCCCTCTATAAAAGTTTGGACGTTCGAAAGAGCAGTCGTGGGTTCAAGTCTTGGTCAATGGTTCAAATCTGGACCGACGGTTCAAGTCAAAGACTTGTTCAAATATAGATCAATGGTTCAAGTCCAGGACTTCGCTATAGTCTAGGTCAATGGTTCTAGTCTATGTCGATGATTCAAGCCTAGCTAGTTGGTCCGAGTCAAGGTTGTTTGTTCGGGTCCAGGTCGATGTTTCGAGTCTAGGTCGATGGTTCCGGTTAAGGTCGATGGCTTTGGTATAGGCAGAGGCATGTTCAAATCTAGGTCAATGGTTAAAATCTAGGTACGGCCAGTGGGTTGCAAATCCAGCATAAAATGGGCACGTTGGTAATTTCCGCAAAATTTTGCAGCATGAACAGTTAAACCGCTTTCACTTGGTACATACCGTGCCACAGTGCAGTTCTCGTATCGCCAACAAGGGCCTTTTGCAACGGGTATAGGAATTTAAGAATAATATATTTACAATAAATAATAAAACGAACTTGGCAAAAATATGGAGTAAATCGGTTGAAAAGAGGAAGAATCACTCAAGTAATTTAGTAATCTCGCAAATGATTTGTTACAGATACTTTAGCAACAGCGCATGCATGTATTTTCGAAGTTTATGAAGTCCTTCCGCGCCGAAGTTGCATTATGTGTGGACCTGGGATGAGTCCCATTACCCCTGCCTAATTTACTTTTAGACGCATTGAAAGTTTGGACGCGTTTAAATCATAGCTTCAATTTCCAGCTATTTATCTTTTACTGAAATATTTTCTTTTTAATTTTGGTGTGATCTTGTGCTGTGGTGGGAAGCCGGAGTACCCGCAGGAAACCCCACCTGTCCAGTATGGTGACCACCATGCGCCGAGTGGGGAGCAACCCCGGGCATCGTAGGTGCGAAGCGAGTGTTCCAACCACTGCGCTAGCCGTACAGCCTCATTACCAACAGCGAAAACGCGCACATAAGTATAGACAACCAAAGAAGACCGGATACGCCCGAAAAGGCGTGCGAGCGTTTTGATTGGTAACCTACCTGATTTAATTTCCGGTTTCGGGCTCGGCTGGTCGCGTGGCGGGGACGAGCTCGTCTCGGTACTCATCTCGCTGTTGACGCTGGACACGCTGTCCTGAAATAGAGGCAACGTATACGTTAACGTTTGAAAGCTTGGAATAAAGCACAGGCGTAATATTGGTGTTTCAAATCGTTGAGTCTTAATATTCATGCATATAGCACATAATCTTTCAAATCAGAACTGTGGCAGAAGGTTTGGATTTGGCAAAAGGCGACACGTTGTTTAAAACAACTTCCGGTCGTACCACAAGAACACAGAACTTTCGATATAAGAACATGCATAGCTTGCAAATAAGTAAATATAGTGAAACTCCATATTTACTATTTAAGCCCCAAGTCGAACACGGTCGATCTTTACCGAACTCGACCGACATTGTCCGAACACGACCGACATTGTCCGAAAACCAAGTACATGTGTATCTGAGGTTACGGAAACCATATGCGACACTCGCATACAACAGGTTTCGGGGAACGATCATTCAGCGTTCTTTCGTGGATATTCCACTCAGTTTCTTGTTTCGCCTGCCAGACGACACGGCGTAACTCTATCGATCTGCAGCGCGCCGAGGACGTTATAATAGGCAGACCAAATTTAAATAATGTTTCTTTAAAGTCCATTCAGGCAATGTACACAGTAAAATAGTGAAAATTGCTTGTGGGGAAAAACAAAAACTGAATTCAATTCATAACCTTACCAACGTGTATTTTGTTGTTTCCATATTCATGTATTTTCTTGTTTATATGGGAAAAGAATAACATATTTGAAAATCGCAAAAATTAAGACTACTAAAAACACAAAATTAAGCAACTATGAATCATAGGCGCCCTGGGAGCACGTGTATATCGTTTCCCGTGAAGATGCAACAGTGCGGCAGCGTAATTAGCGTTCAAACATCACCAGTATTGCTGACTTAAACGGCGCCTTGGAGTCTGAATTTCAACTCTGCACATCGAAATATCGATTCCCCGCCCCCTCCGTCCCCCCCCCTGCGTCACCTGGTGACTGACGGTAAGTCAACCGTGCTTTACACCGGTGACTTGCTTTTACGGTTCCATTTTAGGCTTTTAGAGAATTTGTTGAGCACAAATGATGCGTGCAGAGCGATTATGATAAGTATCTGATCGCTACTGCGGTAATGTTAAATGGTGTGACTGAGGTGATGATGACGATGATGATGATGATAATAATGCTGATGATGATAATGTTGATGATGGTAATAATGATGATAATGGTAATGATAATGATAATGATGGAGGTTGTAGTAATTGTTATGAAGAAGACGATCATAATTAAGGCGAAGATGAATAAAAAAAAACTTGTTTGGTTGATTGTTTTAGGGTGGGTAGGTAATAATTATCTGAAATGGGTGGAATTTACTTTAAACATTTAACAGAATTAATCTCTAAGCATCGAAAAGTTCAATTAACCCTGTGATATTAATAGAAAATAGAAATCGGCATCGGCCTTAGACAGGTATTCTTAATATAGTCGACAATAAACTGCGCGAGAGTTTATTATTTTGTCGATAGTTGATAAATGCGACGGGCAAACAAAGCTCGAAATTTGGCCAGCTGTCGCAGATATGAGTGCAGAATGCTCGAGGGGCGAATCAATTTGACGTGTTCCCCATTTCAGGTAATCAGCAGCACTTGTGACAAAGGGAAATCGATAACCAGTCTCTCAGGTTGATACCTGGAGAAATTATCCAAAATGGCTGACGCCTCAGTAAGTTTTGAAATATAAAAAACGTAGCGGTTTGAAAACGGCTTTGAATTATTAACAAACATGTCTCTCACAGTCCTGTAGAGATTAGTTAGATATATTTTCAGTAGCAATGGGTCTGGGAAGTACATGACACTATTTACACAGGTACAACTAGCAAAAACTGTCACCAACTAATAAAGTCCCTACCAAGGTGTTTAATAACATGAAACGAAATTATGGCTTCCGCAATTTAAAACACTGTAGTAGTAAATAAAATGGTAATCACAGGACACAGGAACTTACATATGTTATTAAAGCTATACAAATATGAAGCTCAACAAAAGAAACAACATTAACAACACCACCAACAACAAATTTATTTCGTCTATTACTATTACTACAACAATAACAACTACTGCTACTACTACTATGATCATCACGATCATCACACTGCTAATCATTACTACCACACTTATCATAATCTTCGTCAAGATCATCATTACCACCACCACTACCACCATCATCATCATCATCACCATTATCATTATCATCAACATCATCATCATCAATATCATAACCACTTAATCCACTACAATGTCAAAAACTTACTAATTAAGAAATAATTTTTGATTTATCGTTGTTTATCGGTCAATAAATAACGATTTGGAGTTCTGATGCGTAGGAATTTAACAACGAGGGCGTTAGCTCGAGTGGTTTAATAGCCACGCATCAGAACGACAAAGAGTTGTTTATTGGCCGATAAACAACGATAGTGCGAAAATTATTTCGATTCTAACATGAACAGACAAATATTTTTGCAATTGTAATGAGAACTACATTTTACTCCGCTTAGAATCGGGACTACTTTTTGCGTCGTTTATTGGGTAGTTTAACAACGATAATTGTGTTCTTTGTCTATAGAAAAATCAGCGTGCATCAAGTTAGAATTAAAAACAATAAACAGTTTAAGATGTACATAATCGGTTTTAAAATGGTAGGAGGTCTTTTCAGAACAACAGCACAGCATCTTAAAAGATGACAAAGTTCACTTAAATTTTGTGTCTCATCTGCACCTCTCTCACAAAGAACAGGGAGTGTGAACAAGGAAAATTACTTTAGAAACATTTTGAAGGTCAAGTGGAGAGAAATTATTGTGTCGATTGTTTTCAGACAAGAGTCCCCATCTTCCTCGTTATGTCACAGTGCGCTCTGAACGGGTTTAATTAATTGTGTTCGTGTGATTAGCGAAAAATCGTGACTTTCTTAAAATGTTATGAAAGACAACGATATTAGCTAACGTCCTCAACTTGTTTAATTAGCAGTAACTTATCAAGTGGACTTCGAACGCATGTAGAATGTTTATCTAAGTGATTCTTAGGGTTTTAACTTATTTTAAAATAGGAACTGTTTTAATTGGTAAACATTTTGTAGCAAATCAACTGCAGAATTTTAGTAATATATCCATCTGCATACTTAAAAAAATCACGCTTTAAGAGTTTAGATGCGGCAGTAGCAGCAGACACTTGATGAGCTAACAGTGCTCATTATATATGATACTATAACTGTGGATCATCCATTATATATGATACTACAACTGTGGATCATCCATTATATATGATACTACAACTGTGGATCATCCATTATATATGATACTACAACTGTGGATCATCCATTATATATGATACTACAACTGTGGATCATCCATTATATATGATACTACAACTGTGGATCATCCATTATATATGATACTATAACTGTGGATCATCCATTATATATGATACTACAACTGTGGATCATCCATTATATATGATACTACAACTGTGGATCATCCATTATATATGATACTACAACTGTGGATCATCCATTATATATGATACTATAACTGTGGATCATCCATTATATATGATACTACAACTGTGGATCATCCATTATATATGATACTACAACTGTGGATCATCCATTATATATGATACTATAAATGTGGATCATCCATTATATATGATACTACAACTGTGGATCATCCATTATATATGATACTATAACTGTGGATCATCCATTATATATGATACTACAACTGTGGATCATCCATTATATATGATACTACAACTGTGGATCATCCATTATATATGATACTATAACTGTGGATCATCCATTCCCAATTCAGCCATCTACTACAACGTCCACTGCTTCGGTGAACCGCAGGGCCGGGCGCAAACCATACTTCGCTGGGGGGGGAGGGCTGCACTAAGATTTAGTAATATTGGTACTGATAGTAATCAGTAGTTGTAGTGGTGGTGGTATAGGGAGCACGAGCAGCAATATATGCAGCAGTATCAGCTGCAGCAGCAGCAGCAGTAGCAGTAGTAGTAGTAATAGTAGTGGTAGTAGTAGTACTAGTACTAGTAGCAGTAGCAGTAGCAACAGCAGGAGCAGTAGTAGTAGTAGTAGTAGTAGTAGTAGTAGTAGTAGTAGTAGTAGTAGTAGTAGTAGTAGTAGTAGTAGTAGTAGTAGTAGTAGTAGTGGTACTAGTAGCAGTAGCAGAAGCAGGAGCAGTAGTAGTAGTAGTAATAGTAGTAGTAGTAGTAGTAGTAGTAGTAGTAGTAGTAGTAGTAGTAGTAGTAGTAGTAGTAGTAGTAGTAGTAGTAGTAGTACTAGTAGCAGTACTAGTAGCAGTAGCAGCAGCAGGAGCAGTAGTAGTAGAAGTAGCAGTAGTAGTAGTAGTAGTAGTAGTAGTAGCAGTAGTAGTAGTAGTGGTAGTAGTCGTAGTAATAGAGTAATAGAAGCAGCAGCATCAGTTACCGTGTATCAACTGTACATTTTTGACACAGCAATTATTTTTGCAACTATATACCTTTTTACGCACGACTCGCTGCCCAGCTCCGAGCTAAACATAATGGCAACATCTGCACATTGCTCGTCTTCTGTATTGATATGTTTAACTTCCTTGTACATATCATTACTTGTATATAATTATGTTGATACTTTGTTCTATTCTTTATATATACACGTTGACATTTTTCATTGCTAACCGTATGTGATGTTGACAATGTACATTGTGCAAGTCAAATAAAGTGTCTGTCTGTCTGTCAAACTACTGAACGTATGATATACATTGAAAATGGTGTTAATTACAACCGAAATCATAAATGGAGTTTTTTTGCAATATCATTTGAATAAGTGTGTTCCTATAGCCAGAACAGGCACATACTCGCTATCGTTAGTTTAACAACCTACAGGTGTTACGTGCAAAAAGCGCACACGTTTTTTCCATCCTTATGATTTGAATTAGTTTGTCCCTATAGCCAGAACTGGCAACATACTGGTTATTGTTAGTTCAACATCCCATGGGTGTGAAATGCAGAAGCAACCTAGCACACTGTAGACACCCCAAACCGAAAGTATCATCTTCCATATACTTAGTTATCATCCAACACGCATGATACGTTATTTACCGGTACACTTGCCGCACAAAATAGCCGTCATGGTGCGCATATGGGCTTTGACTTATCAACACAGACTTAAATTTCAAATTCCAAACGAGTATACCACTAATACGAGACCAGTATATACTTAACATTCAACTGCCCAATCCCGTCCAACGTCACAAAACTGTTAAAACCTACCTATTGATTCACCCTACATCAAATATTCTGAAACTTTCTGGTAGACGTTGCTATTTTTCCTGAAGTTCTTCCTTTTAAGTGTTTGATCAACTGGCATGTTGACCACGAACAGTACCACCCGCAACCAGCCAATACGTCATCATTTACAGCAGCCATACTTTAACAAAAAGTGCGAGCCCTCACGTACGTACTTCGAGGTCACATTACACTAAATAAATAAGTCATGTAGGGCTGAACTCTCTAAATAAATCAACAAGTTAAACTCGAAGACATGTTTTTAGGTTTAGACACTTGCTTTGATATTCTTTTTTGGAGATATTGGTAGGGTAAGCATTGGTATGCACTAATAAATCACTGATATGTTTTAATATTGGAGGCTTCAGTATGACATTTGCGCTGAGGCGGGTTACATACAGCTAGAAAGTAGCCGGTAAAAGATGTTCATAAAACAGTCAACTTTGTTTAGTGTCGAGTTCTTTCTAACATATTACATGACATACCCTTTCCCTTTTTATTGCTTAAATCAATTCAGCTTAGAAGAAAAGGTATGGTTATGAGGGTCCCTATGTGCAAAATGTTGCATTTATTTTTGGTTTAAGTTATCGCTTTTACATGAAATTAAGTAAGGATTGGAATTAGTATATTGTAACCTCGATCAGCTGTCTTAATGCATCCTATCCCTGAGCACAGTAATTAACCATGATATTACCATAAATAATTATAGTCATGGGACTGAACATACTTCGCTGAAACCGATGACAGCGAATCCACGCAAAAACATCTGACGTCAAAAAATGACGTCACTGCAGTATTAGGTAGCTACCCTAAAGCCAGTAGGACTGCAACTCCCATCAACACGGATGATGGAAACGATCACACGTGATCGGGCAACAACCAAAAAGACCATCCGTTGATGAAGACCACATAACTTAAAAGAGCAACACGAGTTTCTAAATCCATGGAAAGCCAAAAGGGCCTATCAGCCTTCTTTGCATATACCGGTATGCTGATTGGCCCATTTGGCAATCAATGGACGTAATATCTGCTGCACCTCGTTAAATGCGGGCGCATTGCAGTCGAAAGCTCAGATGCCTAAACAAATATTGGGTATAATTGAAATTCTATCATGATACTCGCTATTTTTTCTATAGACAAAGAACTAAATTATCGTTGTTAAACTTCCCAATAACCAACGCAAAGAAGTCCCGATTCTAAGAAGAGCAAAGTAAAAAGTAGTTCCAATTACAATTACAGAAATATATGTCAAATAATCAAAATAATTTTCGCCAATAAACAACTCTTTGTCCTTCTGATGCATGGCTATTAAACGCATTCGTGGTTTAGTTCCTACGCATTAAAACTGCAAATCATTGTTTATTGGCCGATAAACAACGATAAATCGAAAATTGTTTCTAAAGTATGGAACGGATTTGAAGTGGTCGAGTTATTTTGCGGAAATTAAATCTGGAATATGATGAACGAAAATCCGCATCGAGTACCGGTACTGTTTTGTTCATTGTGTTCCTCATGTACATAATATTATAAGGAATCAGATTTCACTATAACAGGTTATGTTTCAAAGTTCAAAGAACACCGTAAATATCAAATTAAATTGTCTGATATATATTGTGTATACATGTTCTCGGTACAAAATGGTTTTTTGTAGAGAAAACGTGCTTTCAGAAGAGAGTACTTTAAAGTCAACATATGTAACCGTGCAATAATTATAGTCACATGTACGAGTAAGAAGTATGCATATAATCGCTTGCATTATCGCAAAGATCTTACGCGTACATGTTGTTATTACACGTAATAACCAAATACAGCGAATGCAAGTTACACATACACGTTCTCCAAGTGGCGAAAATACAAGCATTATGTGCTATATAATACATGTCATTTGAGAACTAAGATACATGGATGCAAAATGTGTGCAAAAGTGTGCCCTATTGCTGTTTTGCTTTTGTTCAATAGTGTTCATTACATAGTAGACCCAATTTTAATGAATGTAGTCGGGTAAAACAAAGAGTTTGGTGTTACCTTATTTAATATGCAGACATTATGTATTTTGACACATATAAATATGTATATTTTTATAGTATCTTGGCTTGCTTTGTTTAAGTTTCAATCAACAATATAATACACATAGTGCTTATGATAATTAATAAGATAACACTGTCGACCCACATCATAAAGACCGGTATAAATTAATGTTGATGTTGATGTCGTTGCGTTTTTTTTGCTGTCCTCATTTTTTATAAACACGAATACAACTTCATGCAGTAAATTATGATTCAGAACCTGAATGCGAAAGCTTATTTGCGCGTTTCCACAAGAATTAATTAATTTATAATGAGGCAACAATTAACAACTCACATATATAATGCATTCAGTTTGATAAGTCAAGTTCGTATATTGCACAGACACTATATTACAAACATTAAACATCAATGAACACACACATTGATGAAGTTCGTATATTGCACAGACACTATATTACAATCATTAAAGATCAATGAACACACACACATTGATGAAGTTCGTATAATCAGTGTTTAGATCTAGTAATGAGCTGCTAACGTCAGTTTAAAATAACACTTATTTCGTTAAAAAAAATAATGTTAATTAAGTAACTTACCACTTTGTCATTAACGCTTCAGTGTCGTTTACCGGTGTTCCGTTTGACAAATGGGTATATACAATCACAGAAATGTTTATTTATATAAATAAATGTTTATTTATATAAATCTAACGTACAATCCTTAAAATTAGCAGACGAAAAGCTCCAAAAGAGGCAGAAGTTACATAACGTCGCAAACTACGACGAACAAGTGCGCAACACGTTTCAGCAGACGACAATTATTCAGCAGACGACAATTTCAAAAAATTACCAGACGACACCAGAGGGGAAGAGATTCCGCACAATAAATGGTGTTACACGTTTAAAACAGAATCATTATAAATCCACAAAAGTCGATAAACCAAGCAAAACATATGGAGGATGTAAACTCCTGTGTCACGACTAGTAAATTGATCCTATACACGACACTGTACAGTTGTTAAAAAATATGACATGCGCAGAAGTGAACATTCTTAACAGATGATGGATTATTGTCAAAAATTATCTAGCAAATAAGAAACCCTCTTTACCTCCAATGCAGCCTTGTCCGCGTTTAATTTCTCCTTTTCCGTTTTCGTCATTGTGTCGTCTGCCAAAATCATTTACACGGCTAGGTATTAGAGTAAGAATCACAAATTAATAAATTATTTCAAGTGTTTCCTTAAACGCTTTTTAATATGTTCTTATGAAGTTGGTAACACTCTTGACAGAATTCTCAAGCCAGCATAAAGAACCCGGTTTAACTTGCAAACAGTTCCTATCATTTAATCAATCAGTTTTCGTGTTCCAACCTCTTCCCCCACCTGTCAAGTTTTGATATTAATTATCATATCCACTATTGGTAAAATATCCTTAGCAATGATGCCGCCTATAGCATAGTAGAATAGCATTCGGATCGACTCCGTGTTTTCCCTTGCCGAGACGTCGGCGAACTAATAATCCTGATCATAAAACGCCGAATATGGGTGCGAGCAAGCTGTTGAGCGAATCGGTAAATCTGACCATGTGACCGGCTTGTCTCCGCAGCCGAAAAATCGAGCGGGTGACAACTGCAGACCAGAACGAGGTCGATAGCGGTGTAGTTTTGAAGAGAATTGCAAACAATGCGGTAAATTATTGTCCTTATTAGTGTTTGACACTTGTATTGCGAGATATGAGCCAGGCGCATGGGGAACAAATTATTGGGTATTTTCCTTGCAACTCTGCGCAGTCAGTCAACCGTAATTTCCCGTAATGGCTCGAGGTGCCATGTTGTTTCCGATCCAAAATCCGATCTAAAAATACTTTCTGAATCACAGATTCTGCGGACAACTATTTAGCAATCCCCAACAGTTTTATAGTTGGATGTGTCATTTAATTTCGATTAATAAACAGCAAATAAGAATTTCACGTCTAAACGAAAAAACTTAGTGTCCGAAAACTTAGAGTATTTACAGTAATTATGTTTGTGTTTATTTAGGATATAAGCTATTGAACATGCAAATATCATTATTTTAATCTCCATTTTTTGAAACAATAGCGGACCAAACGCTAAATGTTGCAAAATGATATGCGCTCATACAAGAAATGTATTACATTTTAGTTATTATTGTAAACTTAATTGAGCCATTTACAAAAATGAAGTATAATGTAATATGATGCTGTTGTTTAACTTCACCGAAAACAATCATCGGCGTACATAAAAGTGTTAAATGAAATACTGTTAAAAACGGCGAAAATTCCAAACAAACAAACAAATTCCCCTGAAGCGTTGTAACTCCCGAAAAAGACCAAGAGTAATCTACATGTGACAACATTCTGTCGGTAACTTATTTGTTCTGCGTGTGTTATAGTTTTGGCATGACCGCTCGTTGAATACATTATAAAGCATAGCTTCCACTGGGAAAATAATACGTACCATATTCGAGGCATAATTTACATAACTAATGGCCGACGTTCCAGAAACTGTAAACAGTGAAACGCCTTATAAGCAGACGACATTACAGAACTAGTTTTCCCCCGAAAAATGTCACCGCTATAACTCCGGGAGAGGTTTCTGTCAGATCTCCAAGTCACGCGGACGCCTTGGTTGCTAGGCAGCGTGAACGGCAGGAGGCAGACTATCTGACCCAACTGTTCAATTCCATTTGGTCTTTTCTTAATTTATTAATTTTAGGTGGGTACTAAACTATCATTCCTACAAAAGCAACACTAATAACAACATAACAACAGCAAACAAACGCAACAATAACTTAGGTAGCAAAATAACCAACAATCATGGCGGCGACAAAAAAAAAAGATCGAAATAGCAATTTTCAGTCACAGAAACCTTCTACCCATACAATGAGAAGAGGGGACAACAAAAGCCCCCCTCTTCAAACTTAAAGCACTACTTCCCGGTCATGTATTGGCACAAGTAGTTCTGTTTCAAGTAGAAATTAACTTACAGTGTGTAAAACACACTTTTTTGGTGTGCTGATGTACGGAGGCATAGAAGTGACATTAGTGTTGTTTTTTTTATAATTCGTGACCACGACATAATAACTCATGGTCTCGACTTAATAACTCGTAGCCACGACTTAATAACTCTTAGCCACGTCTTAATAGCTCGTGGCCACGAATTAATATTATTAAGTTATTTAGTCGTGTCCACGATATATTAAGTTGCGGCCACAAATTAAAAATAAGCACATACATTTCACCACGTACTTAAGCCCTGTATGTAATAAACATGAAAATGACCCAACCAGTGCATATGGTTAACACGAGCCCAAGAGACCTTCAAAACGTTGCGTGTTCGATCGTAAATCTACATTTATACGTCCTGAGACGGTTACCTTTTCGTTTAGGCGTAAAAAATACGTTTGTTTCAGGTTACCCGACCTACCCTAAAAAATGACCCGACCCTAGAACATTTTATTGAGTTTGTCAGATATTTGTATGTTTTATGTACTTTTTCTCCAATAATTAAATGTTTTTTTAAATATAAATATGTGTTTTGTTTTGAAAGCACCCACTTCAAAACAATGTTTAAGGATATTACCGATATGTTTTAAGTATTCATTCAGTTTTAGAATCTTTAAGTTGACCATTTACCAAATAAATAAAAAAATAATCAAAAAAATAAATCCCTACCTACCTACCCTAAGTTTTTCGGGCATGTAACCTAAAACAAACATATTTGTTTACGCCTTATGTAAGTTTTAGTCTAAATATTTGAATTATAGAAACGTTGATGTGTACAGACTTTTAGGTTTGAAATGTAGGACAATTAATGTTGAAGAATGGGACCTTTTAAATGTAGAGAACCCTATGGCCCTTTATGTTCTCCCTCACCCGACTTTCTAGACTTGGTCCCATGACTACAAAAATTCTAGATCTCAAACTTAGTCTCAGCTTAAAATATTGATCAATGAGAACGCTTGTTACATTTGAGCTTTGATTTCTATTGGTTGAATGTTTAAGATTAAGACTATGATTGAACTTAAGAATGTTCGTTGTCGTGGGACCTGTACTTTCTAGTTTCATTATATAATTCCAATATGTGTCGAACGAATGATAATGTGCAATTTGGTTATATAATTCTAACGTGAGGCCCCCGCAGTCTCTTCAGAAGGGTGTTTACGTTTTATTCCCACGTGTAAATGCGTTGCATGCGGTAATGTCTCGTGGAACGTGTGAGGGCGAGTATCTAGAGACCTTTACGGATTTTTCGCCGTTTCTAACAGTATTTCAGTCATATGACGGCGGTCAGTTATCCTACTCACACGGGACAAGCTTAGCCGATCTAAGCAGGTTACCAGTACTAAGTCCACATACTTATGCCACTAACTGACAACTGCCCTACTTGAATCAGAGGTAGGGGGGAGAATGGCCGTATAAATAATTTCATGACCAATTCCCACATAAGTGGCCAGGCTGGGGAGTGAACTCACGAACCCCGGATTGACAGTCAGGCGCTCTACCAACTAAGCTAGCCCAGCCCGACTTTGTAGAAGCGAATTTTTCACAAATCATATGTTTCACATCGGGGAAAAATATAATCTCATTCGTCACAGGTGTGCAAATTGAGATCTTATTCTTCACACTTCACAGCCTTATTCTTCACATTTTCTGTAAAGTTATCCCGTTTTTGGCCAATCACATTCTTCGCACTTCAACATATGACAAATGAGATCATATTCTTAAAAAAATATGATTTATGAAAAATATGATCCTACACGGCTTTACGAAAATACACACATTCTAAGAAAACATTAACGAAATAGTATGTGGGTTTAGTTTCTGAGAATTGCCTGTTTTGGATTTTATTCAGAATTTGTCTTGAATATTTTCACATGTAAACAAAATTAGACATGGAATTAAAACCAACTTTAGGAAATTAACGTCAGTAAACTTACTTCAATGTACCACATTAAAATGCAATTAAGTGAATCAATAAATATGAACTTGGCCGAAAAATCATCTATCCAATTAGCGAGGGTGTTTTTTCTTCCATGATAAACCCTCGTGGCTACGTTCGCTTATTGAGACATCAGAACACTCTTTTTAGAGAGATACACCCATCACCGGGAAATAAGGTGCTGGTATCGATTTCGAAATCTTCTCGCACTGTAAGAGCATTAAATTCTAAAACGTCAGGTACCACGGCATTATCAGGCACGATCTCGCCTGGCGACACCAATCGATAGCGAGGCATTCCAAATGATAAAAGCAGCCACCGAAATTTTATAATCGATTTTAGCCAGGTAGACAAAACGAGCGCGACCGCTTGAGAGAGCCTGAATCACGCTGAATCAAGTACGCCTCTTGTCACCAAAATGTATGTATCGATTTTAGCGGAAGGTAATGCGAGAGACTGCTAGAATAACAAGATGGAAACCTGGCTCCGCAGCCGAATTTGTTTATCGATTTCACGAGGCTCAGGTAGCGTTGACAGATTGAAAGGAAATTAGTGAAGGTAGGATGGGGGGGGGGGGGGGTTAGTTGTGACAGTAGAAGCGTCGGCCAATTTCGCCACGTGTCGAGCTTTTGTAGTTGATTTTATTAGTTAATTTATTTAAAACTACCTAACTAACTTGTTGGTGTTTTGTTATGACCACCGACCTTTTTCAAAAGGTGATAATGCTAACACGAACGTTTTCAATACGCCCAGTTCAGTTATTAGCTATATGGTCACTTATACAAATATGTTGTTATTAATAAAAATAAGAAATACTAGTTGTTTGTTATATGATGGCCTGAATTGTGACCGAATGTGTGCGAACGTGAGTAATGATTCAGTGAGTCAGTGAAGCAAGGAGAGAGTGAGTGAGTGACTAAACCTACACTTTCGGACCAATAAACAATCAGTTACGTAATTGGCTTATAATACGGAGTGATAAATATATTTATATATAGAAAAATTACGAATGACTTAGAGAATGAGTATGTGACTTTGAATGGTAACGATATGAAACTGTCCTTTCAGGACAACGAATGTATAGCGCTATTGATAAAAACTTAACTTAAAGAGTACTGATACTCACTAAATTCAACACTAAAGGGGTATTTACCGCACCATTGGCAAACTATGAATATTGGTATTTCTTTTAATGCTTTAAAGATGTATAAATACTGATTCAACGATTGCTATTCAATACTCTATGCGCTATATGTACTATATTTCCATCAAAATACAGTGAAAGTCATTTTCAAAATTAATAACTGCAGTTTCAAAATCGATCACAATTTAGGTCAAGATTTTTTAATGAGTACAAGTACTCCCATTATTAATTTTTAACGAGTATTTTCCAAATTGTAAATGAGTATTTTCTCCAGAAATCCTCTTATCTAGAGCCCTTACAAAATTTGAATTGAGGAAGGAAGTAATAAATGCTGCTAAAAGCGACAGAACATTACAAAGCTCTATGAACTAAAGTGTCAGTAAATTAGTTCAAATGTATACATTCTTACGTACATTAATGTATTTTCATCGTTTTGACGTGGATACGTTCCAGAAAGGGAGACAATTCAATATAATCAATCTAATATTTCATTTGAGTTGTTTCCCCTGTTGGAATAATATAGGATTCACATTGGGTGTATAAATAGTCATTTGCTACAACTACTACTATTACTATTACTACTACTACTACTACTACTACTACTACTACTAATACTACTACTACTACTCGTACTACTACTACTACTCGTACTACTACTACTACTCGTACTACTACTACTACTCGTACTACTACTACTACTCGTACTACTACTACTACTACTACTACTACTACTACTACTACTACTACTACTACTACTACTACTACTGTTGCTGCTGCTGCTGATGATGATGATAATGTTACTGTTACTAGACCTATTACTATTACTACGACTGCAACTACCACTAGTGTAGCTGCTACCGTAATAAAGCCTCGGTCACAACCGGGTTGCGTTGACCTTTTGTCAAAAACGTGCGTCGGACCTTCGGCGCCCGTGCGTGTTTTTCTCGAGTGCAAGGTCGCCGCAACAACCGCAACAAACGTCAGCGCAAGCGCTTAAGTTGATGCGTCGGCCTTGCCTCAATAACCCATCGTGCGGGCACCGTAAGGGCATCGTGCGCACATCGTGCGTTAAACCTTCGGACACTCAACGCATACGTTTCGCAAGAACTTGTGGAATTCGTACCGGCATCGTGCGTCCAACTTACGGGCGACGTGCGTTCGCCGCACGTCTGTCGTGCGTTTTCAGTTTTAGCAGACCGCAGCTGTCTCTGCGAATCGTGCGATTGACATGCGTCTGTCCTACGGCGTTCTTGCGGTCACCGTGCGATTCTGAATTACTTTATATGTCGACGCACGACCAACGCATAGTTATAGCACGATTACCGCAATTTGTACGGACGGTTGCCGCACGACAGCAATGGTATTGTGGCAAAAACGCGAATATCAATATGTTGTTTTCATAAAAAATCCTGCATGAATTGGTGCCATTTACGACTTTTAATTTGACATGTATATCAGAAGATGCTGGCTAAATTTTCAAATAAAAAAATAATTATTTTTTCAAGTAGCAGTATAATGTAATACACGTGAAATAAAGAGATAATATCAAAAAAGGTGTTAAAAGCATGCAAATAATCGCAGTTATTAATACGAAGCACATAGCGCTTTGCGGTTGCCATGCGATAACCGCACGTGTCTTGCGGCGAGCGTGAGTTGTCGGTTTCTTTCTTGCGTCGCAGTTGCGTTTATCGCAAGGAAGCCTTAAGTACTACGCAAGCAAGTCGTGCGACGTCCGCAAGTGCACCTTGCGTGCTTGCGACAAGCAATTTCGGAGCAGAAAACGTAGAGTGCCCGTAGGTTGATCGCACGATGTTCGCACGGTGCTCCTACGGTGCCCGCACGATGGGTGATTGACGCAAGGCCGACGCATCAACTTAAGCGCTTGCGCTAATGTCTGTTGCGGTTGTTGCGGCGACCTTGCGCTCGAGAAAAACACACACGGGCGCCGTAGGTCCGACGCACGTTTTTGACAAAATTCTCGACGCAATCTCGACCTAAGGTCGACGCAACCCGGTTGTGACCGAGGCTTTTGGTCTGCGTTCTGCGGCCTCCGCAGTGGGTTGTGATCGAGGCTTTTATAAAACGACCACATGTAGTTGAATCAATTATGAGACTGGTATAGAATTAAATTTAACACGTATAAAACAACTTAAAACAGCCAAAAAAAATTAAACATCAAAATAATAAACAGTTTGCATAGTAACGTTACTAACTAAATAAAACACATGTATATACAACGAACACTAATAAAAGAATTAGTTAGTACTAACGTATACATGACTTTTGTATTGAAGGTATATTTGAGGCATGTCGTGGGAAAATCAGGCTTAATGCATGTGCGTAAAGTGTCGTCCCAGATTAGCCTTTGCAGTCTGCACAGGCTAATCCAGGACGACCCTTTCCGCCAACAGTGGATTTAAGTTTAGAAGAGACTTCCTTGAAACAGAAAATACCATTAAAGCGGAAAGTGCCGTCCCGGATTAGCCTTGCGGACTGAATAAACCATAAACCATGTTAAAGAAAGTTCATCAACGGATGCACAACTTCGATAAGTTGTTTTGCACAGCGATTCTTAATTCTATAGTTTTATCCCTTTTTATCTCCCACCACACGGGCCGGGCCGGCTAGCTCAGTTGGTAGAGCGCTGGACTACAAATCCGAGGATCGCGGGTTCGATTCCCAGCCCGGCCAAATAACTTGTGTGGAGAGTGGTCACGGAATTATTTCTACGGCCATTCTCCCTTACCTCTGATTCAAGTAGGGCAGTTGTCAGTTTCTGGCAAAAGTATATTCACTTAGTACTGGTAAACTAGCTTACCCAGGAAAAGTGTGAGTAGGTTAATTGACCGCCGTTATATGACTGAAATACTGTTGAATACGGCGAAAAATCCAAACAAACAAACATCTCCCGCTACACAGGGTAACCTAGGGAAAGATTCGGGGTGAAATAGCACGGTGCCGCACCGTACTCCCATTGGTCCCCTGCTGCCGCTCTGCGCTGGTCAACATACATGTTGAAAATGTAAAAAAAACAACAACAATAGCTTCTTACAAATGTTCAGTGACAAACTGACAGGTCATGTTTGAATCTCTTAAATAGCCGAATGGAAAGGATAAACCCCATAAACATTGTACTAAGGAACTGACCTGCTTGTGCTTGTATGCACAGATTTGGAATATACAGCTGAGTAAGAATTGATTCAGCTCCCCCCCCCCCCCCACCCCTGCTCCTTTTCAGCAGCACCCTGTACCTGTTATGATCCTAGATCTTTCCTTACTTAGGCGTAAAAAATGTTTGTTTCAGGTTACCCAACCTATCCTAAAAATATGCCCCGACCCTAGAACATTTTATTGGGTTTGTCAGATACATTTTGGTTTTATTTACTTTTTTCCACTAATTAAATATTTTTTGGATAAATAAGTGTTTTGTTTTGATAACATCCACTTATAAACAATGTTTAAGGATATTACTGATATGTTTTGAATATTTATTCAGTTTTAGAATCTTCAAGTGGACCATTTACCAAAAAAAAATAAAAAAAAATCCCTACCTACCTACCCTAATTTGTTGGGGTATGTTACCTTAAACAAACATATTTTTTACGCCTTACTAGTATTTGTTTCCTAGTCACAACAGTAACCACAACACCGACTCAAGCAAACTACCAACCTCATAGTCGTAATGCGAAGGGAGATAACCGTTGTTTCGCATTTGATTCAGGTATGTTTGAGTTATCGGCACACTGGAAAGCAGACGTGGAAAATATTAAGTCATACACTGTGTACACATGCCAGTGAACATGGGCGTTATTTAACTTTTTTATATACTACAGTAACTTAAAAAGAAACTGGGCAGTTTTAAGCTATAACTTTTTAAACCCTTATTACTGTGAATTTATTTTTACGCACAGTTAAAATTTCTGTTTGTTTTTTTTTTACTTTAAAGCTGCTACGTCACACAGATTGGGAAAATGAAAAAAAAAGAAAAGAAAAATTTCAAATCTAGTAAAACAAGATTTTATTAAATAGAACTGATTGAAATAGCATTGTTGACACTGTGGCCTCATTTATATATGTCTAATTATCTGTGAAGTAGCAGCTTTAACCCGCTTCATTCAGAAAATAAGAAATGAAAAACAAACAATTGAAGTCATAACGCTTTTGAAAAGAATAATCATAAAGCTAAATGTTGGTAACAGACAAGTGTAGGTTTGACTTGGCAAATACTCCAAGAATTACTTAAGCAAAAGAGCCCAGTTTCTTTTTTGCGTGTGCTTGACATATTGGAAGTATACAAAAAATGAAATGGGGCTATCGTGGGAAAACTGGGCTTAATGCATGTGCGTAAAGTGCCGTCCCAAATTAGCTTGTGCAGTCCGCACAGGCTAATCCAGGACGGCACTTTCCGCCTACAGTGGATTTATGTTTAGAAGAGATTCCTTGAAACAGAAAATACCATACAAGCCGTCCCGGATTAGCCTGTGCGGACTTACAACAAAGGAACTGAAAAATAAACATTTGTGAAACAATTCTTCTTACCACATGAATGAAGACCAATAACACAGGGCGCATCTCATTAGTCGATCTCATTAATATATCAGATTCACAATATCCAATTAACCAATATAACCGTTTATTAGTTAGATAATGACTTGAAGCGTGTCGTGGGAAAACCGAGCTTAATACATGTGCGTAAAGTGTCGTCCCGGATTAGCCTTTGCCGTCCGTTTTTATGGTATTTCTGTTTCAAGGAGGTCTCTTCTAAACATAATCCCACTGTATGCGGAAAGTGCCGTTCTGGATTAGCGTGCGCTCTCCCACAACACGCCTCATTTTGTTTAATATATTTGAACATCAAAATTCGTCTCTACAACCGTGAAATTAATTACTATAAACAAAATGAATTCATTGCTTTAAACGAAAGTAAAATGCAATTATATAGTTTATTTTGAAACAATGCTAGGGAATGCAGTATAGAATCCGGCAGGTTCAATTTGATTATAATAATCTACTATTATGATCTCCATCTTTCCACGTACGATCTTTGTTGATAAGAAACTATATACGTGTAGTTGCAAAGAAAGACAACTCTGTCATAGATTCCGATTCAGTCACGACTAGAGTTAGGGCCAGTATTCATTGAGGCCCTAAGAAAAATCTGAAATTGAGTTGTATCAAAGTGGACATTTCAGTTCACGTTATCTTGTAAATTGCAAACATAATTTATTGAAACAAACCGGTAAATATTAAGAAAATAACACTTTAATGTTTGCGAGAAAAACGCTCAATGTTAATTGAGGCATTAATGAACGCAACAGACTAAATGGATATTATGGTTTTGAGAAATTTATTTCAGGGGTCGTATTCAAGAAGCATCTTAAGTCTATCTTAACATATTGTCACTGAAGTTAAAGATTTTAAATTGTAATATGTTTAAAGCCACCAATAAACATGTGTATCTCTTTACAGTAAAACAAACAATTGCTACAATATCATTCATAATTAATAAATACTAAGCATAATGTACTGTGCACATGAAATAATCAAAACGCTGACTGCGTAGAAAGACTGTTGGCGACAAAAGAAACCAAGAGCAAATAAAGTATGAGAGTATTTTTTTATCATAAGGGCCATTGATTAAAGGAAGTCACCTGTCTGTTATATCATTTCTACAAAAAATCTCGAAACTCAAAACTATACACTCTACTTAAAATAAATTGGTATAAGCTGGTGTTTGACCTTATTGAGATCCAGGTCACTGGTGTTTTTTTTTTGCAAATTAAAACTAATATAGAGTGCGTCGAATTCAATGTTATTTATCTACGACATATTTTTCATTATTTTTTGTAATTCGTGGTAGTCAAGTATTTTTGTGCAATCTATTTAAAAAGCAAACAGAGTTATATGCATACAAGTCAGTCAATCTACAACATGTGCAAATAGTCGATGAACCGTATATTAAGTTATATTAATATAGTGCCTTTTATCACAAGCGCTATGTTCGGTAAATACCCATTTAAATACAAATAAGTTAAATTAGTAAAATGCATTCAAAACTCTCTTTAGAAGTACAATGCTTTTCCATAATTCTTATGCATACGTCAAAAACATTTATGCATACGTCAAAAACAATAGCAATCGTCAACGCTCCGCTGTATGCACTCACTCAATACACTGTTGTTAAACTTATGCAATATGTAATACGCAGTTAACCAGTCACAGCACAAACAGATACGCTATCATACCTATGTGAATAGATATAACATGAATTCACCTATTGATGTGGACTAAAAGGATTATTAGATATGGACTAAAAGGATTGTTACTATTGATTGTTAGTGTTTTAAGTCGGAACTACTTTTTGTCATCGATTTATGGAAAGTAGCATCGATAACAGGAAGCCTCGCTGCGCAGCGAGCGAAGCGCAGTCATTTATCGATTTACTGATTCGTAGCCTGCAAAGTAAAGAAGTAGTTCTCTCCAGACCGATTTCTGAATACACCTACTAAATCCTGTTGGCTTGTGCCAACAGTCTAAAAAGCTTAATAAAATTATGAATTCAAGGTCAAGGATAAATAGTACTTGAGATGTTTCTGGAAGACGACCCCCGTTTATACTAAGAATCTTTATGAATTCGAACCCATGTTCTTCGAACAATATGAGTGACACAGTTTGACACCTGGCACTGTGCCAATGACACCTGTCAACTCTGGCAAAATACGACTTCGCCTAGCCGGGAACATGTATGGGTTCTGTGGCACCGAAGACCTTTGAGTGACCTAGATTCAGTAGCAGACGAATATCTGTCAAGGTTTATCGAAGGGCCCTGTTCTGTACATTGTTCGTTATATATAACATGCGACGAGGAAACTTTCAGATCGATGGTTGAATAGTGAATCAGGGACACCGCAAATCTTTTTTAGGTTTTACTATACTCATTAGTTTGTTTGTTTTTCATCAACAGTAATTGACTTTCAACAATAAACTCATGAAATGCATTTCCTTTCAGCAAAGCATAGCTCTGAATCCGCTAATATATTGTTCCTTCATCAATGGAGTTGTAAATATATGAAAACATTTATCAGTATCTTGGAAAAAAGATTTTACAGCGCTGAATGACCTTCGAATTTAATATTTATAACTTCATGCAATTAACGCATATAAAAATAGTTATCAATGTCTTGGGGAAAAATCGAATTGCGCATGGAAAGAAATATTTTATGACTGCGTACCATATATCAATGGATCTGAAGATCGTGAGTTCGATCCCTACACAGTGAGCGTTCGAATGATCTTTCTCAAAAGACAACAAGTACTGGTTCTATCCAGGAAAAGGAATCGAAAGTGTCTCCATACGCATACGGCTTTGGACAAAATCGAGCTAAAATTAATAGCTTTAAACTAACAAAAAATCTTAAATGAATCAATCTACCTGAAGTCTGTGATATGTGGATGTCCGCTCGGTGAGCTGCTAAGGCCAGTTGCGGTTTTGTCTTCGTTGTTGTTGTTGTTGAGGCCGGTTTTTGTGGGCGTTTCCGCGCCAATGTGCATTCGCTTCTGACAATCGGCGCACGACATCAGAAACCTCGTGACTGCCTCCCGGGGCAAAAATGAGTACGTCTCCGCTATCTGCTCTCGCAAATAAAAATAGTTTGCAAGTGATACTGTTTTGGAGCGTACTTTTTAAATTATAATTGCAAAACCTTGGGTCCACTGAGCGTGCATTGAACGAGAATTAAACCATACGATGTTTTACATTATATTATATACATTTATTTACTTTCATTTCTAATTAAGTAAATAAATTATCGGAGAAAACAATGTAAGCGTTTTTTTAAATTATGTTCACGTTCTGTTTCCGATTAATTAAACGAATTAAAAGTTACTAATCAGATTGTTTTATAGTGAAAACATATGGCGATCTCTGAATGTAAACCCATTTAGGACTGGTTATAGTAAACCATGGACTTCAATTAAGAAATAATTTTCGATTTAGAGTTGTTTATCTGATTTTGAGTTATGTTGCGAAGGAAATATACCGCATCAGAACGACAAAATAGTTTATTAGCCGATGAACAACGATAATGCGAAAATTAGTTCGATTGTAACATGACCTGAAAACATATTCCGCAAATACAATGCGAACTATTCACAGTTTCGGAACTATTTTTTCCGGTTGTTTATTGGTAGTTTAACAACGGTAAATTTTGTTCTTTGTCTATAGACAACACTGCGCGTGTCATGTTAGAACAGTTATTAAATAGCAAAGAACACGTATGTTGCCTACCGCTCGATATGTCCGCTTCTGTCCGGCGTGTTTACCTCCCCTGCCGTCCATTTCCACGTGCTCGCCATAAATGATGTCGAAGAAGTCGTCCACTATGGCCACCCGCTTGTACTCGCAGGAAATGGAGGCCGGTAGAGTGCTCTCCCCTCGAGTGTTCTTCTCGCCCTTCAGAAAGACAAAAATATAATGTCGGACTGCGTGATATGTTATTATGCAGGTGGCGGGGATTCGTGGTCTAGTGGTAACGCCCTGGCTTCACAACCCAGGGGTCGCAAGTTCGAGCCCCCGCTACACCCTAACCTACTAACTCATCTTTCGCATGGGACGTTAAACCGAGGTGCAGTGTACTCGCTGCATCACACCTGGCACTAAAGGATCTAGTGTCGCCTCTGAAACGGGGTACACCTGTATCTTGCACTATCCCCCGTAACCCAACTAACAAGTCTTCTGGCGATTGCCAAATACACAGTTGCATAAAATAATGGTGAGAGCAAGGAATTTCCATAGCACTAACAAAAATGTCTCTGACGATTACAAACTGTGTGACAGATAGGTTAGAAATAATGAAAAGTATTATTTGGGTAATTTCTCAGTAAACGTTGGGAATTTGAGTAATGTTAACGCCAGCAAAGTTTATGCTCGGAGAACGCATTATTTTAAGAATATTATTTGCTTCACATTACTCGTAAATTATATTTTGTAATGAATTTAAAAGAATTAAATATGTCATTAACCTTATAATATAAATATATTATGCAATTCGTCAGTACGCTCACATGAAACAAATAATTCAAGTCAATATGCAAGTTTAAATGCTTTGTCAATGAAATGTTATACAGACAGAAATGTGAATGAGGTGTCATACAGACATCTGATCCGACGAGAAAACTCATCATTGTCCGAAAGAAATATCCGATATACTGGTACACTCAACAATGCAGTGGCTTTCGTGGCATATCTTTCGGGAACGCGGAAGAATTTGAAAGTCGACAGAAACATGGTTGGTTTCATTCTCCCATTGAAATTCTCATCATTTGCCGAGAATTTGCGAGAATAACGTGAGCCGATCCCTAATACTCTGTCGTAATTAAATTTGGCTTATAATCGGAGTCGGGGGATATCCGAGATGGAATCGCGCAGAATTTACATTGATTGAGCGATTGATGGTAAATTTGTTATTTTTGTACATTTTCCTTTTGGGATGCTTATTCGCTGTCTTCAAAGTTGCAAAAACGACATATAAATTATATAATTGTGTAAACATGCGGGTATGTTAATATTTAGAAAATTTGAATAATAGCAAATTTCAGTAGTTTAAATCAAGAGCAACAATGCAAATTTCTAGCGAGGATGTATTGCAGTTGAAACTTAACTAAGGGCGTTGCGTCACAAGAAATTTACGCTAGGTATTTGAAATAAAAGATTCTCATGTCTTTTGGTGCAAATGTAATGGCTTCAGATGTTCTCGATTGTAAATCGGTCAAAAGAGTTATCGCTTATTATTTATGAGTTCTTGTGCAGGTATTTTTGCCGTTGTGAGGAAAAGGGAATTAAGATTTTGAAAACAATGGCCGTGTTTGTATTTTTTATACAAGCGAAGTTCACTTTTGAGGCTTTCTTTTATCGAGCAAATATCTATTGTATAATTGTTACGATATGTCCTTGTCACTATATTCATAGTATATTATAGTTTAATTATATATTTACCGTATGTTATCTTATTTTCATGTTAATCAAAAGTGGCATTGTTTTCTAATACACATCACTTCACACGAATATGCGCTTGTTTTAATATAACTGTTAATAATTAAAAGTGTCTTTGTCAAATTTGACAGTTTCGTCGGTAGTACTTCCATCGCAAACACGCGGACAACTCGGATTTCTTCCTTATCCCAGATGGAAAAAAAGTCCTGTCGCACTCTCTGTTTAATTATTTCCATCGAAATGGAAAACGCTAAAAATATTTGCTTTTATTGGAATCGGGTGACTTCTTTATAGTTTCGAATTATCGTGGGATAGGAATAAAGACAAAATTTGTCCATTATTTGCCATGCTATTCTCATAAAACGGAATGACTAAACCAAAATGAGCCATTACCAACATTTGGGAATACGAGGATCAGCAGTTTTTGACATTGTTGATCAAATGTACATGACATGTAAGATTTTCAGCTTCGGAGGTACCAACACCATTTACACATGTAATTTGAATGGAAAAACAACAAAAAACACGTTAGCATGTCGTCGTTTAACATGACTGTGAAATCAAACAAAAGTTACGATGTTGAAACAATGCACCTATCAATATTTCCCCCAGGGTGGGGGAAGCGGCGGGGCTATGCGGACTTTAGACTGAAAAGAATTCCCGATAGGCGGGAATATGACACGATTAGGCATCCCCCATTGAGGGGATTCAGACATAAGGCTTGACTCTAGGGTGGGGAATTAGACCCCCCAAAATACATTTAGTCAAATTCCCCTGGGTTTGCCCGCCGCTGGCCCCCCCCCCCGGGGGGAATATTGATAGGTGCACAAGTACGGAGGTTCTCTGTGTTTTAATCGCAAGTCCAAATTAAGTTACTTTAAAAAATTATAGTAAAACACGCGAAGAAGGCTGTCATTGGTGCAGCAGTCATCGAATAACGTCACGGGGTGTTTGTTTGTGCTGTATCAACAGTTTCTCTCACACTTAGTGTTGTTTTCCACCATGCTTAAATCCCGTGCAAGACGTACACTTCCAATGACAGCAGAAAAGCGCGGCAGTGCAGCTCTTGTTTGGAGAGGTTAAAAGCTAGATCCATTCATTGGAAAAATATCATTAATGCGTTATGATAGCCATGCCATAGATTAATGCGCGCATCCGTGGTACCATCATAAATGAGAGTGTACATTATTCTTCTGAAAGTCTTTTAAGAAATTATCCATGACAAAACTTACCAACGCGCCATTTTACCTGTCTGATCTGTAAGTTCATAACCTAATTTGGCAAGGACCCCCGGGAGTACGGCTCCTTTCATCTCTCATCTCTCATTTGATAGCATCCTACAATTCCGTCAGCCCAATTACCTCTACAAATAAGTTCCATTATCAGACAATTAGTCGACCGAACGCTAACTACGCGGCGACTGCACGAGAACGCCGCGTGCTCCGGACAACCAATTAGCCGAGCATAAGCCGAGATAGATTGGTAATTAGTAGGCCAGAAGAATCGCTGTCATTATTTGGGACCATATTAGATTAATTCTGTCTTATACCTGAAATTAAGCTCAGGTGTGACAGAGAATCGCGTCTCTCCTGCGAGAAGATGCCGTTTGAAATTAGATATGTTTTCAGCTAGTTTGCACGATATTGGTGAATATCAAAGCGAACCTAATACCTAATGGTAGATTTAATTTGACGTCGAAACATCATTGGATTTGCCATGCGGTCAAGTAATTGGAAATATGGTGTTTATTATCTCTTGATAATGGTCTGAAAATTACATGCAATTTTCACGCTAAGTGGATTCTTCCATTTCCAACGTACTTTCGCTGTAATCCTTATATACATACATATTCATTCGAGAAATGATGTTTTCAGCATTAATAAGCAAAGCTTGCTGCATCTGCGTCCATCAGAACGGAATATGTGAGGCGTGTCGAGGGAAACCCGGGCTTAATGCATATGCGTAAAGTCCGCACAGGCTAATCCGGGACGACACATTCCGCCTGCAGTGGATTTATGTTTAGAAGAGATTTCCTTGAACCAGAAAATACCATAAAAGCGGAAAGTGTCGTCCTGGATTAGCCGGTGTGGGACTGCACAGGCTGATCCGGGACGACACTTTTGAGATGTATTTAGCCCGGGTTTCCCACAACAAGCCTCATTTATATTTTCGATAAAGAAAAAAAGGTGAAATCAACGGAATCGGTGGTGCTGCAGGAACAAACTGTTGTACATGTGCAACCAGATCGTTAATTTTTTATTTATTTAAAATAGTTGTTTCATTTATAAATACCATGCTTTATACAGACTTTGTAAATGCCACAAAGATGGTGGATTCAACACGTATAAAACCACTATGATTTGTGATAAAATATGGTCCTACAAGAGCCCAAAAACAATTTGAAAGTGCATTTTAGTATTTATATGAGTTAACTGAGCGAATCAGTGTCCATAATCGATGATTTTCTGTTAGAGTAGCTATATATTTATTAAATCCACTTAAATGTAATGAAACAGTATTTGAAGCAATACTTTAAAACATTATAAACTATGGTCCTTTTTCATGTTGATGTAGCATACAACGATATGAGGGCGGATTCACGGTAAATTTTAATGATCTATGACCCAGTTATATCAGGCGATCATTTAAGCGCTCACCATATTGTTTCATGTTAAAAAAACAAACTTATATACGTGCACAGGTAACATCAATTAATTCTATTCAGGTCCCAAAACGTAATAAATAACCCAATATCATATCAGACTCCAATAAATTCCCATCATCCAAAGCGACCGATATAGGCTGCCAAGGTTGCGTGCAAGGCCCAAAGTCCCCGAGCAAAACTCAGAAACTCAAGGCCGATGTCATAACGAGGCTGGCACGTGATACGACCGTCCATCAATTCTAAAAGCGCTCCGGGTTTGTTGAAACGTCCGTTGACACAAAGAGCTCTTTCGCGTTCTTGTCATTTTCTGCTGTCCGGAATGGAGCATTTTGATGAAGTGATTTTTTCGTATTTCCTTCTCTAGATTTTCGATTTTCTTTAAAATTTCTATTAGGTTCAATAAACATTGGAGACGTTTTTGCGGCGACAAAATGAGTAAAACGTTTCTGAAATCAGTTATTTTAGTAAATATACATGTAATTGTTGACAAAGCACGTGGTAACGGTATTTCTGATGGACTATATATGTGTGGTAGTATCGACAAACAATTGTACTAATCAACGTTACTGACATAGAAAGTACACACATAGTACTTAGAGTAATAGTACTTAGATTTATAAATGCTATACATACCCCACATAAAATCAAACAATGTATGTCACGTGAAATAATGTAATGAACGTATAATTTAATATCCCAGAATTATCTGGATCGCCATCCAAATGCATTTTGTTCAAGTTTTATCTATTATTTAAAATTTATATCTATTCAACACTAACCTATATTAAAGCTACTTGTGAAAAATATAAAATAATCAAGTAAAATGGGAACTCAATATAGAGATATTGAACTTCATATTTTCGACTAGTAAATTAACAGAAGAATATACAACTTTGAACAAATCAAATTTAAGAGACATACATAAAGTATATATTTGTAATATATTTTACAGCAATGGTGTTCGCATTGAATGTTCATGATATGTGTGTCAACTGTCATTATGTTTTTAAACACGTTATTTATATTAAAGAGTTTCTGTATAAAGCAACAATAAATAATGTCGGTCGCACGTACTTTCAATACTCCACTGACTCAAATGCCATTACAATTTATAGTCAGTATATTAATGCAATCCTTATTCCAAACTGCTCAATACGACAGGACTTTCAACGTAGGCGAATGACCATTTCAGACAATGTTTGCAGATATCTAGTTTGAATGGAGACATTTAGTTCTTAGGATGAACATACTTTGCACAGACTTTGGCTGATTGCCCAGTTCTCAAGCTAAAGAACAATATTTATAATATGACTTATAATAATAAACGTTATTTGATTGGCTCAGCGACACACCTTTGAAAGAAAATCAAAAATGATGTTGCAAAGTGTTTACCTCACCTGTGCAAATATCAGATTATATTGCACAGTAACTAAAAATAGCTTATTTGGAATTCCAATAAAAGTGCGAATTTTGCCGAGGCTCGTTTCGTTCAATTACGTTTTGTCCGGAAGTACGAGTCGGTAATACACGTGCAACGAAACAGTAATCTCCCGTTAAAATTCAAATAAGGGAATTAACCGAATTATATATTTGTGTTCTGATATTATTTTTGAAACAAATAAATGTGTGTTGTTCTTTATTCTTAAAACGCCATCAGCTGTCATTTATTTTATAAGTCATATAATACAACAAGTATGGACAAGCTGTCGCCTCGTTCAATATGGATTTTGCTGTGCACCATCACATGATATTGCACAGCTAAAGAGTATACATATTTGTATAATATTATATGAAACAAAAACAATAACAGAAAAACGGTCCTGGTACATACATATATTGGAAATATTGCGTCATTAACACATACAACTCAACTGAAATGACATACATGAAATGATTCATTCCGAGGTTGGATACCCGGTATAGCCCTGACCTTTTAATGCATTTCGTTGATATATTTTTTGCGACATAATGATTAGAATTTCTTAGATTTCGTAGTTAAGTAGTCAAAGCTTTAACAATCATAAACATACATGCGAAATCGTCTCTTTTAAAGAGACATTTTACTGCATGTGCAGTTTTACTTTGACTTCCATTAGAAATTCATTATTAATTAAATGTTGTTGTTTTTTACATTAATTTATTCATAATATACACAATTTATTACAACGCATTTAACCGTACAATTGAAGAAAAAATATCGTAAGAAATATATAGCTGCATGGAAATATTTGACCATAGTTGTATTCAAATTGTGTGGGACAATTTCCAGAACAACGATAATACGCCGCAGTAAAGCCGGCTTTGCGTATTTTTGTAGAAGAAATTGGCGACCGAATTAATTTTGTTAGCAGTGCACAAAACGTGGATTCCGAGCTACTTAAGCCATTCTGTACCATGTCTGTCCGACGGAAATAGCCTGTCAATCTGTGGAAATCACCCGAGCGCTCGAATTATCCAAGCTTTTATGAGCATCCGAACAAATGGCACTGACGCTTGCAAAATCTAAGCGTCTTTAAGACATCGCAAGCCATAACGGGTCCAGTATTCGCGCCGGACACGTTCTGTCAAGAACACTCGGGCAGCGGGTGACACGGGCCGTCACTCACACTACGGTCTCAGAAAGGACCGGACATTTTCAGGATTTAGCCTGGACGTTTATCGATTTCGTGGTGGCAGGATTAAGACTTTCCGGCCATACGTCATACTGACTGGTGCGACCGGTTTTCTCTAATTGACCGGGAGGTCTTTAGAATTGAATTGGCCATTGTTTTACTTCTGTGGCTCTCATTTTTGTTGATTTGCTGATGTCAGCAGCCATATTGTAGTGTTTTATAAATACACCCACAAAGTAATAAAGAAAGAATATCCAAAACGCAAATTGTGTCCATATACGAGGTGTTAGATTACATAGCTTACGTATTTATTAATGTTCTGAACACAAGAAAATTCACTGATATTCAAGGAAACATTGTGTGGTAAATTTCCAAATATTATTTTTATCTTTTCATGTTCACAACGCAAAACAATGTGATATATGTTGCTCAAGAAAGACGACGAAGAAACTAAAATTCTTGGCGCTATCGCTGATTCGTTAATAATCTTTTTTTGAAACTCATCGATTTTCAGCAGACATTTCTATAGAACTTCATAACTTTCTGACTTTCGCAAGAAATATAACATCAAAGACACATTTGACTAATGACTTAATGATTTATACTATATGATGGTACTAATGTACACTCCACACGACGCACTGGTGAGTCTAAATTCGCTATTAGCCGCATGTCAGGTACAGAGGCAACGTCCCAGCGATTTGCCAGAGACAATCGTTCCGTTGACAGTCTTACGTAACGTTACGTAATGTTTCACAACAGACACTGAAACTATTGTTCACTGAACCTCAACTACTGAACACCTCTAAAGCTTTGTCAGAGCAAAAAAAAGCGTAAACCATCTCAGGTGTGTCGTGGGAAAATCGGGCTTAATGCATGTGCGTACACTGTCGTCCCGGATTATCCTGTGCAGTCCGCTCAGGCTAATCCGGGACGACACTTTCCGCCTACAGTGGATTAATGTTTAGAAGAGACTTCCTTGAAACAGAGAATTCCATAAAAGCGGACTGCACAGGCTGATCCGGGACCACAATTTACGCAGATGCATTAAGCCCGGGTTTCTCAGGACACGCCTCGTACAAAAAAGGTAACGCAGGTTTGCGCTTAGTACATCATGTGCATCGTACACAGAACTTGGGAGGCACCGGTAGGTCGTCTGTGCCCTTTCAGTTAACACTGTTGTATGAACACTTCGTATTAAACACTGACCAATTTCCATAGGCGTTGAAGTTGTTACAGCTGCGAATTAAACAACGTATGAAACAAGGCAAACTTGAATGCCAATTTGCATCGAAATAAACGACGATTTTTTTTTTCCATATTTCGCGTTGGCACAGTATACCTCTTAGAAAAAGTCCTTGATATGGACTACTAATCTATGTAGAGTAAGGTTGTCTAGTGTAATTTAACTAACATAAATCAGCAACTAAATTATATGATAAATTATAGCAATTGTCAATAATCGTTGCAGTGAATTTAACTACATCTGTACTTACAGCTAATAAAACAAAAATAACATACGTATAAAAGTCCATGTTAGCCAAGTATGGATAATATACGAGTGCCGATATGAAAACCTGCGTGCAACTGCAGATAGCATATGGACGTGTCAATTAATTGAAATTGTAATTACCTGTAGTACATTGCCCATATACCTTCCAAATTACAGGACTTTACACGTGTTTTATTTTGGATGGTAAGTCGTTTCTTGGTAAGAGAAGGAATGCAATTTTAAATTCTGGTAACAACATTTAGTTTGGCTGGTTTTCATAAATCTCCTAAGGGAAATCTTAACTTAAGAGAAATTTTCAGATGAAGTTTCAATGTGAAAGTCAACACTTCAGATGCACAATATGATTAAATAAGCAGCATAAGTTTAATCACTGCAAGAATAAAATAAAAAATGTTAATATAGGCCTAAGTAACACAGGAATTTTACGATTTTAAGAAATTTACTTAAATTTTTATGAAATTAGGAGCTTAGTGAATACGGGCCGCCACTGACTTAATTTACATTTTAAATGTTTCACTTATAACAGGTACGGACTCACGTGCAAACGATGCTACGTTTTACGGACAACTAGTGCACACATTACAACAATAGTTTTGTCCAATATACAAGTCAAATGCCGAGTGTTTTTGATCAACACTGAGACTAAGTTATGTCACTACATAATTTTCGTGACTTCTCCAGTTTATTTGCCTCGTCAACTGGTCTCATTAGGGTGGGTTTAATTCTTTGATGTACGGCGCCATTAAGTCAACACAGCCCATTGTTGTGCGGGCAATTAGCAAACAGAATAAAAACACACGGCGCAAGACACTGCACTAAACTTTCTTAAATGATCACGACTACTAAGATAATACCCGACTTTCTTGTAAAATCAATAGAGTCACTTTGAAAGATTCGAACACAGCGGTAAACGGAATGTAAAATATTTTATTAGTACAAAGTTTTTCAATTACACTTGGGCTGATCAACAGCACTTCAGACGTTGAAATGTAAATCTTATTACTTCGCTAATGAATGTGATTCTCGCCAATCAATAAAAGCGCCCAAGGAAGCCGCTGCCTTGCTAACGTCCCGGACACTGTAAAGAAGATATTTGCTACATGAAAGACTAGTTTTTGATCTTCATTATAAGCCCTAATTACAAGGTATCCGTTTTCCAATTTACGCTCCGTTAATTGTGTAGCCATTTGTCACAAATCATGAAGTTAAGAAGTTCTTTTGCTAATTGGTTGCTTAATGGTGTTTATTACCATCATCTGGTGCCGTATGAAGAGTAACGTTTAGCTCGATATTATTGACATTAAATGTTTACAGTATACGGCGTTATTGTCTCGAGTAAGTATACATCTAACAAATAACAAAATGTAACTGTATTCGTACATGTATTTTAAATATTTTTTGTTACAAACGTGCATACATATTTGGCAACTATATTCGGATCACATTCTTGTTTGCAGTACATAACAAGTCATTATTTTAATAAGAAAATGTACTTAATTATCTTACATATAATTAGCTTTTAAATATTCCTACTCTATCTAATGGCATGTTAAAAATAATTCAGAAACACGAGAACCGTTATAAACTGAAATATTAATTTAAGAAGATAATTAACATATTAGTAAATGTAATTTTAATTTCATAGACCATGTCTCAAAAAAGACACACAGAGACACGTTGAATTTATCTAGGCCAGAAAAAAAGACAATGTCGGACAAAGGGGTCATTCTTTTAAGAATATTTGTTCAAACTATTTAACGATAGTCTCAAACAACGTTGGTAACGTTCGCTTGTTCATTTGCACATAACGCGACAAAACGACGTCAGCCCGACCAGAGTGCGTCACAAGTACTTCCTTTCAGTCCTTCCCGAACGCATGCCATCCCAACCTCCGAGATTTAACTGTGTTCGAGTATAGTTCATTAAATCCCTTTCGGCACGAAGTTCCACGTGACCATAGGCAAACAGCGCGAAATAAAATCGTGGACAAGCACATGATCAAAACGTGGACAACGTAACATCCTTGCGTTGTTATGTTTACGTTATTTATTTATTTATTTTATTTTTCATTTTAACTAGTTATATAGGCTGGACCAATAATGCAACATGTCTGTGCCATTGTTATACAAAATAATAATGATAAAATTAAAATTTTGTAAAAAAAATAATTATTCAATCTCCTCATAATCGTCCCCCCCTGAAAACATCCAAACCTTAAGTTTTTAACTCGTGGTTGCAGTGGTAACTGAGAGAGTACCAATGGGGAAGTAACCACTGTTTAGTCAGGCGGACATATGCCCTCCCGTAAAATTTGCCAACCGGACGCTGGCCATCCCGCTACGCTTAAACTTTGTGCCATAAAAATGGTCTTCTGGTTAAAAGATACTCGGTAGTGTACAGTATATCTTTTAAAAAAAAAAAAAAAAAAAAACCTATTACATGCAAGAATAAAAGAATGACAACTAAATTTATGATTTACAATCTGTTTCATTTTGTTCTAAATCAAAGTAGAATATAACTTATATTATCACATTAGAGTGTGCATCTGGCATTTAACCGGTAGTGCACATGGCCGGGGAGGGCTTGCGTGCGGACATCACGATGATTATCAAGTTGGAATGCGGAGGCAAATGTTGGTGTTATGCGAGGAAGTGGTCGACATGGGATTCCGTGTTTGTTGACTTTTACCAGTGAATATTCGGTGTTACGTGAGTGCGGTATCATCCTGGTGGTCGACAGTTGGCACCAAATGGTGGAAACCGCTAAGTGTACAGTTGTCCAGAAAATATAACAAAATGAGGCGTGTCGTGGAAAACACGGGCTTAATGCATGTGCGTAAAGTATCGTCCCGGATTAGACTGTGCAGTCCGCACAGGCAGATCTGGGACGACACTTTCCGCCTACAGTGTTTTATGTTTAGAAGAGACCGTATACCTCAAAACAGAAAATACCATACAAGCGGAAAGGGTCGTCCTGGATAAGCCTGTGCAGACACTTTACGCACATGCATTAAGCCCGATTTTCCCACGACACGCCTCAAATAATTGTGTTTATTGTTGTGGTCGCTGTTGTTATTAGAAACACTTTAGGGGAGAACATCCTCCCTCCCCCAGTGGCTTCATAAAAACTCTGCATTTCCAAAACAAAATATCATATAACGTTAATTAATAATTCAAATCAGCTGACGGAAGGCATAATCACGCCCCTTTTCAATACAAATATCGTACTCTTAAACATCTTCTTAGTGAGAAATTTTAATGAAAAAATAATGCGATAAGTATTGGTACCGGACCCTTGATAAATGAACATGTGCCATCACATGACGGTATAAATACATGTAAAAGACATATGTACATTACTTACTACGGATCGTTAACTGCAGATCTTTAAAAGTTAGAACCTATCTGTTGGTTTTATTGTCTATGGTGTTTGAAACATTTTATCGAAATACTGTATAAAATCAAGTGAAGTGCGTCGTAATTTCATTGCAAAACTAACAGACACAAAACGACAACTAAACACGTGGTAGCCATGGCAACAGTTTTCCTTATTCTCCCTTTAGTATCCCGCGGTATTCGCTGGTTTATGTGGAACCTGATCGCATCAATACAGGACTCAATATCCCAGTCCAATTCTGCACGAAGGAGAGCCTCCGCCTCGAGGTTATTAAAAAGCAAATTACACGGTGTAACCCAAGCCGAAGAGATAGCACACCTGAGCACCAGGTAATCAAAGGTAAAAACGGAGCATCAGTCGCCGGTGCCAGAGAAAAAAGCGTCTCGTAAACTATGGTTTGTCATTTAATAAGACGGGATGAAAGGCGCTGAGAATATTAAAGGGGAAATCGAGATTTGTTTACCGTCGGTTATACAGAGACAAACAGACGCGGCTTCTTAAAGTTGAATTTCCGTTGTGATGTTGATTTTTTGTTTAAAGAATTTTAAGAAAGCGATTCGGAATTGTGGTCGCGTATTTGCGATGTTGGCCTTCAGGTTATTGCCTTGTAATAAAGCCGTTCTTTATGCGCGGAACTTACTTGCTAACGCCGCTTTTCACTTTTCTTACGACGTAGAAACCATATGTGCACGCATGTTATTATCGACGTATGAACCTTACATCCACCTATACCGGTATACATCATCTGGCCATTTCAAAGTGATGGACCATTAATCTGCACCTTTTAACGCAATATGTGTTCTATTATAAATGTAAATAAATTGTTGGTTACATTTTACCTGGCAAGCTCCAGCAGGAAACAGTCAGAGATTTCCGTATCTAAGCTTATAAAGTAACGTTCGGTATGCATTTCGCGAACCTTTTCCATAATATATATCAGTCTTAAACCATTACGTTAAGATTTAATGATTTTTAGATCATCGGGAAAGAAGAGAGGCATCATTCTATCACTTTTTCTGTTGAAGAGTTTAGATTCCAATGCATGGTGTTATATTATACGATACACACATCATTATAAACGCTAAACTGACACTTAAACAGTAAAAAAGACAAAATTCCATGCGTAAAAGACAAGAGGAAACATAGAATACATAGAGAAGAAGGGATCATTCTTAGTACATGGGAAAGAATACCATAATTGCTCCTTCTCTATAAGCCATGGGTCAGTATTCACAAAGCTCCCAAGGAAATCTTAACTTAAGGTGAACTTAAGTTAAAATTTCATATCAAAATTTCTATGTGAAATCCAATGATATATGTTTACCAATTGGTAACATAAGAAAGGCATAAACAATAATTACTAGTTTGGACCATTTTAATGTAAAATGACATATACTTGAAACTGCCACATAAATAAAGAGTTTTATAAAATTTAAGAAATTTCCTCAAGTTTTCCCTAAGGAGCTTTGTGAATACAGCCCGGGCATGCTTTTAAGGTGGAAACAGCAAGATAAAAACGTACAAAGGTTATGCATTCCAAATTAACGAATGGTTTCAAGTCCCTTTAGGACCATTTTCCCGGGCGGAAACGTCGTAAAACTAAAACCACATGTCGTTTAGTTTTCACGCGACATTTTATCTGTTGATATAAGCGACCGTTGTATCAAGAGCGCCCCGGACGCTCAGGTAATGTTGTCGTGTGGCGACTGACGTTACAATGGGCAATAATTCTCTGGCAACATTTGCTTAACACAAATGTATTTAGTTCATTGAGGAATTATCACCGAATCTCAATTGTGTTTCAAGGTAGCCTTTGGTTTTTCATGCTTCCCGGGGGGAGCGGTGTTTGAAATTAATAATCAATTCCTGCATATCTTCTAATGAAAGAATCCTTCGAGGGAAACTATAAACGAACTAATAATTTTCTGATTATAAAAATCAGCTTCTAGCCGTCGTGAAGCGGACAGAAATCCGTGCAAAGTTCTAATCGAACCGCTCCACGAGTGTATTGCCTTACAGGGAATAGGATTTTTAAGACTGGTCTACGTTGCCATAGTAACGAAATATACGGTATCGGAATTTTCAACATTCTCAGGTCTATTCCCAGGTAATCAGGTGAAATTTCTGGTTCCGACGTATCTCCACGTCTCATGATATCGGATCACATATACAAAATTCCTGCACACAATATACGGACAACAAAACAAAACAAAAGCAAAATGTCGATGTTCAAAAGCGTTCAGTGGGCGGGTCAACGTATCCGTTTGCGGCGTGTCGTGGGAAATCCGGGCTTAATGCGTGTGCGTAAAGTGCCGTCCCGGAACAGTCCGCACAGGCTGATCCGGGACGACAATCTCCGCATTTATGGTATTTTCGGTTTCAATGAAGGATCTTCTAAACATAAATCCGCTGTAGGCGGAAAGTGTCGTCCCGGATTAGCCTGTGCGGACTGCACAGGCTTATCCGGGACGACACTTTACGCACATGCATTAAGCCCGGATTTCCCAGGACCTCATTTAATTTATTGTCCCCAATAAATTTAAAATCGTAGACACCACCACCTCGAAATACAAGTTCAACAAGAACAAAAGTATCTCCAACAACTACAACGTCAAGAGCAGTCTAACACCATTTTTAAAATAAAATCGAGACGGATAAAATTGAATCCGAATCAAGATCTAAGACTGTCACCGCGCGTATTGATTTTCACCGTTTTCAGAAAACAGCACAAGTTCTCTCGTGCAATTTGTTTTCAAGCGGGACCTCGCTTAATGGGACAGTTCCTAAATGATGCCATCAAATAGCTTCCGGTCTACGGGCGCATGCGCTTCCGGCCATTACCGCGTAATTATCATCACAGCGCCGCATTACTAGTTTCAGTTGGCTGGCGCGGGGAATCCGTTTCAACTCGTCCGACGGAGTTTCTTCACAAACAAACAACTGATACACGACAGAGGAAAGAAACATACAAAACAATGCCGGTTACATTACATGTATATTGTTACGAAATCATTTCAAAATAACAGAGAAATAATTTTGTCCAACTCATGCTTCATGTACTAATGTACGCTGGAACGCTGGAACGGTGCATACAAAAATGCCGGCTACCATATGTTGATATGATATTACGAAGACATATTTTGTTCAAACTCATGCTTCATACTTTCTTAAACAACAACTAATGTTCTTTGGAACGGTGCATACACAAATGCCAGCTACCTTATTTTGATTTGAAATGACGGGGAAATATTTTTGTTCAGCTCGTGCTTCGGAGCTTCTTAAACAACAACTAATGTAGGTCAGTGAAACGACGCTTGCCAAAAATGCAGTCTATGACCCCTAGTCACCAATCCATTCTTAGACTTAATAATAAAGAATGGACTGAAGAAAAAATACTCCATCGTTCGCAGACATGCTGGATACCAATGTCGCTTATGTCATTTACAAATCGTTCTAAATACAGAATGGTGTAATAAGAGTTGTTGAATCAATGAACAATTCAAATTATCAGGCATTTTAGAACAGAACAGTTTAAGTATATTCTTTATTCTTACGTCTTCCGTTTTCTTTATTCTTACGTCTTACGTTTAAGATTGGGTTGGCGAATACGGGCCCCGATCTACCGGTACCTTATATTTATATGACCTATAAACTAAGCCATTTGAGTACTCTTTTTAACACAGCAGTATAACTTTTATGACCAAAGATCTTCAACGTCTTCAAATGTAATATCTTTGTCTATTAATATTTCTACGTGACATAGTTTTTCATTGATTCAGTTTTATGTGTATAATAAGTCTTACTATACGGAAATAACTCTGACTATACGGTTATATAAATATAGAGTTTATAATGCAAATAGGAATCATATGCGCACAGGAAAACTATAAACTCGTTTTCAAGCGTTACGCTAGACAAGAATACACTCTTTTCCACAGTTCATTATTCGTGGATATTTCTTGCTTCAAACATATAAAAAAGTCAACCCAAATCTTCAATCAATTCCAGCAACAAGCCGATTATTTCGAGGGAAAAAATCGAGCACATGCCGTGAATAGGAGTCGCTCGATTCGCGCAATTTGGCGATAAAAACCTAAAATGAACCGGACAGATTCCGAGCCGAAAAACCAAATAAACGTCGAGTAATAGCGCATTGACTAAGTGCCTATCCATTTTCAAGACAGTGGGCTGGGAAACCGTAAGAAATCACACTCTATTACCACGAGACTTTGGCGGGCTTCTTAAAGTGTTAAGCCTGGGAACTTCACGAAGGATGATCAGTTATTACGGTCGTCTGCTAATGGGACATTTTCCTCAGGCTGACTGAAGTGTCGCCGGAATCGAGATCGTGGATTTAATTATGTCGCCAAGACGTTCAGCTTTCGGCGCTAGATGCGGACCGAACATGACTGTCAACGGCCGACGAAGTATTTAGTAAACTTGCTGTAGACTTTCATTGAGGCATACGTTTGTCTTTAAAGTATATAAATATTATATATGTGCATGTGCAAATGGTGTCTCTACATGATTTCCAGATCCATATATTTAGTACATTGTTCAGATGCAGATTCATTGAAAACACTTCAGAAAAAATGCGGTAGCAGAAGCAGCTGCGATAGTAGTGTTAACCTCAATACGTTCCCGCTATTGAGGTTTACACGCGGGTTTCTTTCGCAGTGGCAACAATTCCTTACGTTCGCTCGATTGCGAGAGGGCAGTCGAAAACTCGCGTGATAGTTTCTTGCGATTTGTTATTTTGTTCGATAGCACGCTCCGGCCTGTGAATGTTGGGATTTCCCAGTGGGTCGGTTCCAGAATGTTCTCTATTGTGCCGATAATTTAGACAGCACCAGAGCCCGGGGCCATCTTCCCGTATTTTCTTATTAGTGTTTTCTTGTTTAGGCCTAACAGCGGCAAAGAAGTTCCACAAGTTTCGGGCTAATTCCCCTCCAATGTCACAAAGCTAGATTCGTCCTGCGACGAACGACGCGCAGAGATATCCCCCGCGGTTCACAAATTTTCTGAGATTGTATTATTTCGCCACAAAAATTGAATAAAACACAAGTTCGCGACACGGTGATATGGTGCAGACGCGTTCCGTACATTGCTGCCAATAGCAGCGTGAAAATAGGTCCCAGGGACCACGTCGTTAGTAATATACGGGGCAAATCCAGCGTTTTATCCGATTTGGAGCGTCAGGAGAATCCAAAATCGATGCTTTACTTGCAAAATTCCGTCCAAAATCCTCCCGGTCTATCAAAGCTTTTCCGCGACGCTCCCTCGAGATGACCCGCGCTGCATTTTCATGAAAAAAGAACGCTGGAGGACAAAAGCGTTCATGCTTTCCGGGCGAGCGCTGTAGCGGAGGAGAAAAAGTGTCGTAGTTCCAACACTGTAAAGGCGTCTAAAGGTATGGCATTTTGGATGGAAGTTTTAAGACAATGTAAAACGTGAATAATTATAAGGTCATACAGACTTTTATCTGTAACCTTGTTTTCTTGGGATCGTAATGTTAATTAAAAGCGTACCATTTGAGTGAAATAAGTTAAACATGCAGTTTACTGGCAAGATGCATGTACAGTAATGCTTATATACGTATACTATAACATCTAACGTTTCTTTCATGCGTTCACGGTGTAATGCCTTCCGTATTGAAAGCTGTATTGCCGTAATTTCCGATTGACTGTGGTAATATAGATGAAAAATTGGGGCCAGATGTGCACAATGCACGATGATAAAATGATGCGCACGCATGTTAAAGCAGTGCAGATCGGTGTTGCAACAAACTGTGAGTTCTTAGAAATTGCCAAGTGTAGTAACACTGGTTGATTGTGCGCTACCGGAGCGACTGAATGTGCTACGCGTTTCCGGCGCTCTCGGAATGCGCTTACACTATCCACTGGACAATCCAACAAACGTTAATCATATTAAAATTGAGTGCATATTTCGTTTAAGGGACCTATTCACAGATTGACGAATTGATAATTTTCAAACTTTTTGTCACAGATTCCAAAAATAAAAGAATAGTAAAGGGGCGACATAAAACTACTGACATAGAAATATATTTTGTAAATGCCGTTTCGTTAATGAGTCATAATCAGTTGAAATGGATACAATTATAAAGCGCTACATGATAAAATCAGTTGGAGTGTTTATGTTGGTTTCGTTGAAATTGTTGAAAACATATGAATCACTTACATAAAGTAAAAATACATAACTTAACATAAAAGTCGGAATGGCCGACAGGTTAGCGGGTTAGAATTGGATCCGAAGGTTTTAGGTTCGAACCCCGGTGGGAGCATTATTTTTTTTACTTTTTTTTTTTTTAAGTGTGTTGTTTAAGTATCTGAGCTCTTTATTTTAGATGCTTTAATTTGTCAAGTTAAGACGTTTAAGAGCATATTAAAAAAAATACTAATTTTTTTTTTTTTTAAATACGGTATCGTTACTTGAATTCAATAATTAAAAGCAAGAAGTAAGAATGTACCGGTTAAGTAAATGGTTTTAAAGCAATTTGCAGGAAAGCACCGTAAAACATCGATTATTTTAAACAAAATAATTGGACATTGTGTGGTTAGTTAAAAGAAAATAATTTAAAGCAAGCGATTAAACGAATATTTAAAGCCAATATGTAGGAGTGTACCTTTTAAAGAAATAACTAAACGCAGTACTTATAAATGTACTGTTAAAGAGTTAAAATAAATGCGTATGAATGTACCGTTAAATAGTTCACAGAAATGCGTATGAATGTACCGTTAAATAGTTCATGGAAAAGCGTAGGTGTGTACCGTTAACGAGTTAAAATAAATGCGTAGGTGTGTACTGTTAAAAGGGTAAAAAGAAATGCGTAGGTATGTACTGTTACAGAGTTAAATAAATGCGTAGGTGTGTACCGTTAAATAGTTAAAAGAAAAGCGTAGGTGTGTACCGTTACAGAGTTTAAATAAATGCGTAGGTGTGTACCGTTAAAGAGTTAAAATAAATGCGTAGGTTAGTACTGTAAAAGAGTTAAAATAAATGCGTAGGTGTGTACTGTTAAAGAGTTAAAATAAATGCGTAGGTGTGACCCGTTTAAGAGTTAAAATAAATGCGTAGGTGGGTACTGTTAGAGTTAAAATAAATGCCTAGGTGTATACCGTTAAAGAGTTAAAAAAATGCGTAGGTGTGTACTGTTAAAGAGTTAAAATAAATGCCTAGGTGTGTACCGTTAAAGAGTTAAAATAAATGCGTAGGTGTTTACTGTTAAAGAGTTAAATTAAATGCCTAGGTGTGTACCGTTAAAGAGTTAAAATAAATGCGTAGGTGTGTACTGTTAAAGAGTTAAAATAAATGCCTAGATGTGTACCGTTAAAGAGTTCAAATAAATGCGTAGGTGTGTACTGTTAAAGAGTTAAAATAAATGCCTAGGTGTGTGCCGTTAAAGAGTTAAAATAAATGCGTAGGTGTGTTAAAGAGTTAAAATAAATGCGTAGGTGTGTACCGTTAAAGAGTTAAAATAAATGCGTAGGTGTGTACTGTTAAAGAGTTAAAATAAATGCGTAGGTGTGTACTGTTAAGTGGTTCAAAGAAAAGCGTATGAATGTACCGTAAAATAGTTCTCAGAAATGCATGTGAATGTTGCGCATGTAAGGTATACAATACTGGCTAAGGTTTGAATTTGGTATAGTAACCCTGTTAGAATTAAATGGTAATGTACATCACTCAAAAATCTTCGTTCTGATGACACTGAACATCTCTATTCAATGCGCTCTGTCCGCTCACTTAATCCTTGAAAAAAATATTTCGTTGTTAAATAAAAAATCCTTTCACATTCTCGATCTTTCTATAATATTTACTTTACAAACAATGGCGTCTATCTTAAAAAAAGTGCCATTCAAGAGCTATGCGAAAGCTATGAACATCAATAAAATGTACAAACTTTACAGATATATTATTAAACGAAGAGAAAGTTGTTGCCATGAATAATGCAATCTTGCTTTTTCTAAAGTAAGAAAGACGGGACGATATATGTTCTAATTTGCGCATAGTGATCTTACAACAGAAATATTGGTATACATTAATAAACACAACAATGTTCATCAGCATATATTTTATATATTTTGATTGAAAATGGAAGCAATCTTAAGAAGAATCCTAAAACACGGAATATACTTTGCGTGTTTTAATCCCTGAATTCTGCTGTGCAACCGACAACTCCAATATGTGTATACAAATTAAGTAGACACTTGATTGAGGCTATATATACAACACCAAACGTCGGGAGAAGAGACTGCTTTTATTTGACATTTTTGAGTATCCTTCCTAATCATCATGGTTCTCTACATGCATCTAATTTCAAATCATTTTGGCATTGGCACTTATAGTATTTTGAACATAACTGTCACGACAAATCGTATCTCACATTGTAACTTCGACAGCATACGTGTATGTCCACGGTTTCTTTAAATATGAAGAACAAAAGTTTTAGTTCATGAAGATTTTCGATTTTTTTTACATCTCAGCAACAAGGTAACAAACTGTAAATGACTGATGTTCATTGTTCCTAAATAAAAAAATTAATAGTTTATTGAGAATGTTTAGAAGCTATTTTTGCGATTCCTGATTTTCCGCTTTTATGGTATTTTCTGTGTCAATGAAGTCTCTTCTAAACATAAATCCACTGTAGGCGGAAAGTGTCGTCCCGGATTAGCCTGTGCGAACTGCACAGGCTAAACGGGGACGACACTTAACGCAGATGCATTAAGCACGGGTTTCCCACGACACGCCTCATATCTATTTAAGGCTGCTTCTTCAAGAAAATTTGTGTTTATACAAATACACGAATACACGACATGCCATAGAAATACGGAACCATTGAACTTATATAGATATGAACCCCCGTAAACCAATGGCTTTGAAGAATGTGAATGATACTAGAAGAAACAACCTTGATATCTGAGGTTGCGACATATGTTGTTGTTGAATTGCGAAGTTTATGAGGTCCTTCCGCGCCGAAGCTGCATTATGTGTGGTCCCGGTGTGTGACCCGCCCCCCGCCCACCCCCAGCCAAATTAACTTTCTGAGACACATCGAAATATGAGACATCGCTGCAATTTCCAACTATTTTTACTTAAGAAATATACTTTAATTTTTGTCTGGTCTTGCGCTGTGGGGCAAACCAGAATACCGGAGGAAACCCCACCTGTTCGGTATGGTGACCACCAACCAATCTCACATACGGCGAGACTCGGACCGGGGTAAGAAGTGAGCACCAGTGCGCTAGGAGGATTTTTCGCTTTTATGGGATTATCTGTTTCAAGGAAGTCTCTTCTAAACATAAATCCACTGCAGGCGGAAAGTGCCGTCCTGGATTAGTCTGTGCGGACTGCACAGGCTGATCCGAGACGACACTGTATGCACATGCATTAAGCCCGGGTTTCCCACGACACGCCTCATATGCTGGTATACCAAGAGAGACAGGCTTACTTCTACAATAAGAATTGTTTTAGGCAATGAGGGCGCAGTCTCTTCCTGCCAATTATGTTTTAGTCACAACTCAATATTGGATGAATTTGAATGGAAAGTTGTGATTTTGAAATTAAAACCCACAAGCCGTAGAAGGCAACCCGCAAGTATCCTGTATCGAGTTGGTGAGAGGATAGCGTACTAATCAGAAAAAGCATTTCGTTATATCATGCTCTACTTATTGCATATAAAATTAATACAACCACGCAGCAAATATGGATGTCCTTTTGCATCATACTGAATGCAATGAACCTTACGAAATGCATACACTCATGTACCAGTCGAGTGGTGATTTGCTCACATATTTTTCGTATATGAGAAAACAAGTCAATAAACGTCTTAATTGCATTTAGACTAAAAAAACACACTCTTATACCAAGAAAACATGAAAAATGAGTTAAAAAGGGTGCCTTCACCGGGGTTCGAACCCGCGACCTCAGGATCAGAAGTCTGTAACGCTAACCACTCGAAAAAGTAATTCTGTTCAAAAATAATTAATAAAATCTTTTCAAAACTTTCAACGTAAATTTCAACAGATGTATTCTTCCTATACTCAACCGTTCGCGTTTTACTACTAATAATTTTATCCATAATTATATTCGTTTCAGTTGGTGATTATTAACTATATAGCAACACATTATTTCCAATGCATTTCTGAGTCAGGAGCGTTGTTTCCACAAATATATTTATTATTTTATAATTTGAATCTGTGACACAAAAGTTTGGAACTTATCAATGTACCGGTCTCTGAATAGTTCACTTTAAAGGGACTTGTTGACAGATTGTCGCATTTTTTAAAATATGCCATTTAATGTCTTAGCTTGACAGATTTAAGCATCGGAACCAAAGGTTCAAGTATAATAACAAGAAAAGTATTTAGAAAAAAAAGAAGAAAACAAAAGATCCCACCGGGGTTCAAGCTCGGGGACTACGGATTAAAAAGTTATCGCCTTAACCACTCGGCCATTGCGACTTCTATATTTCATCGTGCATTATTTACTTCATATTCGTGTTCCGCGTGATGTCAACAGTTTCAACGAAAACAACAGAAACACTCGAAATAATTCCATCGTTTAGCGTTACAAACGCTTTATAATTTTATCAATTTCAACTGATAATTACTCATAAACGAAACGGGTTTACAGTATATTTCTAGGCACACTGTTCTTTTATTTAAAAAATCAGTGACAAAAAGTTGAAAAAAGTCTCTTCTAAACATAAATACACTGTAGGCAGAAAGTGCCGTCCTGGATTATAGCCTGTGCGGACTGCACAGGCTAGTCCGGGACGACACTTTACGCACATGCATTAAGACCGGTTTTCCCACAACACGCCTCATATACAGTCAATTTTAGATGTAACTTAAACTTTAATCAGGGAACTGTACTTAAATCTAAATACATACATGCTAACGCTGGTAATTTTACCAATATTTTATCAATATATAACATCATTCAGGGTTTCGGCAACTAGAAAGCGATGTTTAATTTAATAAGTCTTTATCTGTCTTGAAATTAAGCATATTTCTCAAATACAAACAAATACTAGTATACGTATACGAGTATATCCGATAATTGCATTACAATCAAGTTCGAGGCTCATGCAGAATCGATTTGCACATCATTTGCATCCGTTATGAAATAATGCATATATTTATAATATAAAATAAAACTGTATGTGTGTGTGGATTAGACACTGAATCGGATGTTCACGTGTATTCATAATGCACGGTTTCAACACCGCAGTCAAGGAATCTGTACGACTTTACGAGGGAGGGAGAATTACTCAAATTCGCTGTAAAATCAGTTCCGAAGGATCTACGGCTATTTCTGATTTGAAACTATCGCCAGACCGATGACTTACGTAAAATGATGTGTAAAATGTAGGCCTAGTAAAATGAAACAACTACTATGTCAAATCTGACATATGATTTTAAATTAGAAGCGCTTTGGTAAAGTTGTAGGACCATCATATACCTCGGGCTCGCAACTGGTACAGGCGGCAACAGTTTGATGCATCACAATGGGATGGCGGACAGAGGAATATCAACTACTAGTATTAGTACTAGCAGTTTAAATCTTAACATATCTTCCTTTCAACCCAAGATCCTGGGTATATCTTAATGTCCCACCCTCACCCCCTATTATGAAGCTACACGACACAATACTGACTCAACTTCCTGTTACCTGTGACTTCACAGGCACGTAGAGCACGTTCTGTATCCGGCCGTCAACACTTCCAGGTCCCAGTTTGAATCCCTTCGCTTTAACCCAAAACCGGAACTTCGAGTTCTCCGTGCTCGGCTCCTCTTCCCGTGTGAGAATGCGCATGATTCGGTCGTACTTCCGGCGCGTCACTGTTTTAGTCTTTCCGCTGTCGCCGTATGTCTTGAGCGCCCAATTTTGGAAGGTCTCGTACATAAGTTGCCTGCCCTCTTGGGATATAGAGTCGCCAGGCGACACCGCTCCTTGGTACGGACTCGAGAGTTTCTCGATTGACAGCATTGTCGCACACTGGTCACAGTTTTAATCGATTAAAAGTTAAAATAATAACCGGTTCCAAATACACCTGATGCACTTTTTTCGTCTTCTGACTGGAGTAGCAATATATAATTGTCAACACACAATGAACAAAAAAAAGTTTCACAACTTTTTTCAGTCAAATTAATCTACTTGCGGGTTTGAAGACTTCCACAAGTCGGACGAGCTCTTTCAATAAGTACACAGATACGTAAATTTAAAAGTACCCTAAGAAAGCACCAGCGTATTTACTTAAAAAATCCTTTCTTGGAAATCCCATTTCAGCAACGAGTGTGGGCCAAACTTGACAAGCAATCTCTATCAGCCAGCCGCTTGTCACTGAATACAAATTGTCACCGGATAGTTCTCAGTAAAGCCGCTACAAGTCGCATCGGTGACACAGAGCTCTGTCAGGCGCCTCGCCCGGTTTGTCAGCATTTTGCGTTACCGGGACAATGACAATGGCAGCCAGCCAATCAGAACTGTCGCCGATGTTTGTCCCATTCGTAACAACTTCTGAATATTCAGTTTCCGATATCCGATTTGCATATACCGGTGCGAAAAGGGAGGTAATTGGCGAGTGTGTTCCGCGAGTAACAGCGGGTTATCGGAAAATAACGTCGCTATGACCGTTCAGTATCGTATCTGACATTACGGTATATACAATGGCATAACGTCATTTCTTTTTCATTATTATGTATTTAAGTCAACAAGTTTGAAACGTGCAAAATTAAGCTAAAAAATACACGTAAATGTAGTTTCACAATATTTGTTAATTATTATTCAAGCAAAAATGCATATTTGTTTGTACGTGTTGCTGTGCTTAAACAACAACAACAACAAAAACGCGCTTAAAATATTTTAGTTGCTATATATCTACTGGTAGAGAAGAATTACGTATTTGATGTTAATTAGGCAGTTTTAGTACAATTGTACATGCACCATAGGAAATGTGTTTATAAAACACTATTTGTATTTTTTTTTAAATATCAACTGAATTTTATTGCCGGGAATGTAATCGATCGGCATATGTTAGATGTGAAGGTTAAATATTTAACATTTTAAGCAAAACAATTACATTTGGGTTGAGAACAGATTTTACAGAAAACTGTGAAATACTAAGTACATTTAGTCGAAATGCTGCTATATTGGGAAACCTTTGCCTTGATAAGTCTTGATGAGAAAGATGCTTATTTTGGAAAGATGTTTGTATTAAGCGACGTAAGCCATTTATCGACATATAGAAACCGCTGACACATTTACTATTGTAGTAGTGTTTTACCATCCTGGTAATATACGTTCTCCAATATCAGTAACGACAATAGGCGGTAACGTCAATACGTGGCGGATATGTGGTCTAGTGGAAACGCATTTGCTTCACAACCCTGTGGTCGCAGGTTCGAGCCCCCGTTACACCCTAACCTACTAACTCGTCTTTCGCATGAGACGTTAAACCGAGGTGCAGTGTACTAGGTGCTTCACACCGGGCACTAAAATACCTAGGGTCGCCTCTGAAACTGTGCGTCTTCTGTATCTTGACCTATCGCCCGTAACCTAACTAAAAGTCTACTTGCGGCGATGGCCATATGGGAGAGAATCCCGGTGCACTCGATAAAAATGTACTACACATACTCATACGGCAGCTACACAACCGCCCAGGGCCCGCACTCGCGAGGCTTCATGAACTCTGTAGATGTTTCATGTATAGATCTTTTTACATTTAAATGTTATAAACTAGCAAATATTTTGCTTCGATGATAATTATTTCATCATTTTGTGAATAAAAACGCATTGGATTCCACTTAGAAAAAATTATCTTAAATGTCACTTCTGTACAACTTAAGTTAAGACTCCCCTTAGCAGCTTTGTGCATACTAGCCTATGACCAATTGAGATAACGACATGACACCGGTCACACCGGATACTACATTGTGGGAAGCCGCGCCCGTGTTTTCAGATGCCATCAGCCGTCATCAGTATCGGGTGTGATAGACACTATTATCGGGTCCCGGGAAACTCGCGAACCGCTGGCGCACGCACCGGGTATGAAGTGTGAAGCCCGGCGCTCAATACCGAGGTGCCTGCTGTCCACGTGAACTCTCGCGGCTGCTTCTCGTTTCAGCACCTCCCGACGAGATGTGTGAAACGTATAGATTCGCGGCCCGATACTGTAACAGGATTATTTGTTGAAATTAGAGACTGATGAAAAGTTTCCATTATTTCTGACGGACAGTATTGTACACTCGCAAATTGATTGTAATAACCGGTCATTTTCGACCATGATGGTTTGAGACATTTATGTTAATCGAAACTGCAAACCTCGCATTCTTGACAAGTGACTAGCATTTTTGCATTGCGTTCACCCGTTTGGTCCATATCCTTATCATTAATGGTCCCTGAAACAACAACAAGAACAACAACAACAATAACTTCCGCAACAACAACAACAACAACAACAACTACTACTACTACTACTACTACTACTACTTCTTCTACTACTACTAGTACTACTGCTACTACTACTACTACTACTACTACTACTACTACTACTACTACTACTACTACTACTACTACTATTACTACTACTACTACTACTACTACTACTACTACTGCTGCAACCACCACCACCACAAACACCACCACCATCATCGCTACTACTAATTCTACTACTACTACGACTACTACTACTACTACTACTACTACTACTACTACTACTACTACTACTACTACTACTACTTCTACTACTACTACGACTACTACTACGACTACTACTACTACTTCTACTACTACTACGACTACTACTACGACTACTACTACTACTTCTACTACTACTACGACTACTACTACACTACTACGACTACTACTACTACTACGACTACTACTACTACTACGACTACTTCTACTACTACTACGACTACTACTACTACTACTACTACTACGACTACTACTACTACTACTACTACTACTACACTACTACGACTACTACTACTACTACTACTACTACTACTACTACTACTACTACTACTACTACTACTACTACTACTACTACTACTACTACTACTACTAATAATAATAATAATAATAATAATAATAATAATGCTACTATATAGTTAAGCTACAACTACTGAATAAAGGTGCTGCAAACCAAACAGCATTTTCTTTGGAACACCTCGGAAAAGCTGAACATCTTCAGTGGGGCTTTTCTATTTTTATTTGAAACTTCACTGAAAGAGTGGCGCATTAAATACGGTAACTGGTACATATCACAACATTTGACGCTTATCAAATTCATAATAACAAGCATGAAAAAAATTAATAATAATTATATAATAACTGCCAAATAGCAAGCTTTGCGCACTATCGTACTACGTATCGAGTCCCGAAGTGTGCAAAAATAATATTGTATGGACATATTACATTTTGAATGAAAGATGTAGCATCAATTTTAAAATAATAATTTTGATTGATGAAATAAGTGACTTAAGCTAGATGCTCTTAAAGCCGCAGTCCATGCAATATAATTCAATACATCTCAATTTGGCAATACTTCTTATGAACTTAAATGCTGTTTATTCGTCTGAAAACTTTATTACCCACGAAAGGAATTTCTACGTTCGAAAATAGCTTGTTACGAACGGGATATACAATAATGTACATGCCGGTTAACTCCAGAGGCATCACCAGATGTCGCATACAGAAAAAAGACGACAAAAAATTACCGAAACGATATTATTGCACCGTTTTTTTGATCGGTAAGATGTCCATTAGAAACGATTTCTGCAAAGTTGTATTTTTATTAACATATTGCTGGACTGCTGCTTTAAGAATAATCCAGAAACTGGACCCTCTTGTTTAAACTCGGTCCTTTAAACAGCGGTCGTACTGTTCCGAGGTTTCTAATTATCTCCTGGGCACATGTGCGGCGTGCCTTATACGGCGAATAGCGGCTCAGCTTACCTGGGCAATTAGCAGTAGCGGCAAATTATAGGTACGAGGTACGAGACATCGATTTTTGGCTTGATTGTCCCCCGCTGCTTTGCGTTTCGTTATTAAATATCATTCGCGGACGATAATTTCCCATTCCGTTGCCATGGCGACGCGAGAAGCATCCCGGGTGGTTGTGTAATATGGTGTTACCGCGGGATGAGTTATTGTTATCGGTTTTCTCTTATAACAATATATTACATTGTATATGCATTTATAATACGGAAGATAAGTTGTTGGTTATCCATGAAACTGCACAAAACTATCAGGATCGAATTCTACTAGCTACGAACAAGCAATCAGAAAATGAACTCCATTTATAATAAAATGGCATTTTCTTTCAGTGTAAATGTAATTATGGACAATGGTTTAAATTTTCGTTGTATGAATAAGCATTTAATCTATATGAGTTCAATTATGCTCCTACTCTACAAGTACGATAAGCCTGCCTGTCTGCCCCTTCTCAGCTTATCTGCTCGGTGCCTCCCCACTATGCCTCTCGGTCTGCCCCTTCTCAGCTTATCTGCTCGGTGTCTCCCCACTATGCCTCTCGGTCTGCCCCTTCTCAGCTTATCTGCTCGGTGCCTCCCCACTATTCCTCTCGATCTGCCCCTTCCTAGCTTATCTGCTCGGTGCCTCACCACTCTGCCCCTCGGTCTGCCCCTTCTCAGCTTATCTGCTCGGTGCCTCCCCACTATAAATCGGTCTGCCCATTTCTCAACCTACCTTGCTCGACCCCTCTATGTCTCAGTCCTTGCATTAGAAATCCCTTCGGATACCTTCTATCCGACGTCCATTGGCCATTTCAGGGCTAAAAATGCCATTAAAGCTGAAAAATTCTCGTTAAAAGTTTTAAAGTGTTAACCCTGAATAGTTCGCCGCTCTTGTTTTACCACGATTACAAACACAGTTTTGAAAATCGTTCAAAATATTTAAAATTGACTGTGTTCTGTGCACAAGCTATTGCTATTCAATTAATTTCTCATTGAAATTCATTAAAATTGTAACCCAATCATTGCAAGAAAATTGTGAACAAAGAGATCCAAAGACCGAAAGGAAAATTTGTGTTACAAGCTAACTGAGTATACTATTAGTTTTCTTTATATGGTGTTATCTTTAATCAATCAGCCCTAGCCCCCACTCCCCCCCCCCCCTGCCCGCACCTCCCGCCCCCCCCCCCCGGACGCCCCACGTGCAAGCAGCAGACGACATTTACGTGTCAGCCCGCCGGTTTACCTGAGATCCAAACGACACTGCCACGTGACCGATTTGAAAGTGGAATCCTTCGGAGTCTTCGTGTCCGTATTCACTTTCAAATAATTATACTCTATCGTCTGCTTTAATGATGCTGGAAATCATTTTGCGATTATAACGAACAATTCAATATGATGACACTGGCTGTGGCATGCTTGTTTTACCGGATAATGAATTATCGGCCGGGAGAATCTTGGAAGCCATTAGTATATTTGGTTTCAATTTTGTAGCAATTTTTGTTCTAGGACTATTCTTTGATGAGGACAACAAATCAAGCATCCCAGGTGAAATGCGCGGCGCTTTATTAAGCAAACGATGAGCGTGATCTTTGTAGCGATGAATTCCCCGGGTAAACCGATCCCGACTAAGATATAATAACGGGCAATAAATGATATAAAAATTGTCGTTTCCATCAATTAGAGCCGTTCTGAGATTCAGATAATTGCTCAATATGAAAAGAAAATATTCGCATTGTTTACTTTATATTAAAAGATGACTGGCCATTTTCCTGAAGTGAAATCCGAGCCAATGACGTGCGAAAACGTTGTGCTTTTATGAATATTAGAAAAACAATCTACCAGCGTATTTTCCTGTAACAGAAAATGGTTTGTGGTATAAAAGATGGAATTCCATTTAACATATCAATGAGCGTCAGTTGATTTTTGAAAATGCGTGTTTTCCTTTGACAAAACTATGTTCGTTTAGCTGTAAAAGTACTACTGTTGCTGCTACTGTTCCTTATGCTAATACTAACACTAGTGTCACCACCACCACTACTACATACACCTAGTCAAGTCTTTATGTATGTTCGGTATAATATTAATTAAAAGAATACAACTTATTTTTACATTAAAGATATATTAAATTAATTGTGGTTACATGAACTTTATTTATAAATGATGACGCAGTACTCGTATAATGATGAGTATACATAGCAACGTCTGAAAATGTAAACAGCAAATTGTGCTTTAAATTGTTGCCAAAGCAAATGGACAGAGATGCTGATTTTTATTGAGAACATAAATCTACTGGAAGGATCAATAATACAAATAAGACCACAAGCCTCTCAAACTAATGTTCCCGGTCGCGTAGTATGAAGAGAGAGTTAGGCCGATTTGTGGACGTATTCCTACTGAGATTTGCGAGAAATGTTTCTCAGCTCTCCTCTTACACTACTAAAATCCGTAAATAGCTCAGATTTTGGACGGAAGCTTACTTGCATCCCCGCAGAGAATTCTGGGACATTGTCGTAAATTATGCCGCAAATGGGTCTGTCCTGCCGTATGTCGTATGGCGGCGCTGTGGCATTAATAATGGATGCTTTGTCAACAAGTTTATTAGAGATTTGTTTCTGTTATTTGGTGCTAATTTCCCGCTATAATCCGTTTTGATCCCTTAGTCTAAAATGAATTACGCGCGGAAAGTAGCGCATACAATACCATAGGAATTAACCGAGGTTTGGATTGCGGTACAGTCTAAAGACATAAAAAGAATCACGCGCAGTGCATATTACTACATTTTAATTCACACTTTTAAATACTCGCCTACTAGCAAAGAAATCATGTGTTAGTATTAGATATGAGATAATCATGTTATACATGCGTAACCAATTAATCGATAAAACAAATCCGCTTTTAAAGGTTTTCATAAAAATCTCCGGAAAACGTATATTCTAGACAGAACTGCTCGACATTTAAATCTCAAGTGACAAGTCTATTTTATAGCAGATAAATTGCAGATTGTGCGATTCTAGTTTCATCGTCATTATACGGTTTCACGATCACTATTACAGGGCGTATAACATTTCACTGGAATCCTATCACATGTAATAGAGACTATATAAATAAATTGTAATCGGGGCAAGCATTTCTGGACACTGATCGGGCAAAAATCTTCTAGATCATTGTCGTCGTATTTTTAAATGACCTTCGACGGCCGTTATGTTTGTACATCCATAGAAAAACAACAACACGCGTGTTCATATTTCAAACTACTAACTACCTTCGCCAAGGAGTTTAGGTTTTTGCCAGCTTGGTTTGTCTGTTAGGCGTAAAAATGTGTTTGTTTCAGGTTACCCGACCTACCTAAAGAAATGCCCCGACCTTAGAACATTTTATTGAGGTTGTTAAATATTGTGTTGTTTTATTTATGTTTTTCAATATTTAGTTTTGTTAGAATCCACTTTAAAACAATGTTTAATGATATTACAGATATGTTTTGCATATTTATTCAGTTGTACAATCTTCAACCATTTACTAAATATAAAAAAATAAATCCCTACCTTCCTACCCTAATTGTGTTGGTCACGTAACCTAAAACAAATACATTTTTTTTTGCGCCTTAGTTAGCAACTTTACGCAAAAACTTATGAACCGATTTGCATTACATTTTCTGAGGGTGCTGGAAATTAGCCATTGTACAAATGGTTATATTTTGGTGGTGATCCGTATTAAAAAAAATAATTCGTTATTATTCAAAGATAGGACTACTAGTTATTGCCACATTAAGAAATGGAACTCCTTACTTCCACAATACATAAGGGAAATGAGCTGTGTAGGATCACAATTTCGTGAAACATAATTATTTTTCACAAACCTATGAAGAATAGGATCTTATTTGTCACATTTCAAGTGTGAAGAACGGGATTGGCGAAAGACGGGGTTTGTGTGAGGATCACAGACAAATATGATTCCATTGGACAACAAAAAACATGATGCAATTACAAACTTCACAGAAAATAATAAGACTGGGACGTGTGAATAATAAGATATCAATTGCCACACCTGTGAAGAATGAGATCCTAGTTTTCACACATGTGAAAAAAATGATTTGTGAAATGTATGGTCCTACAGAGCTGTGTTAGGCCGTACACAGCTTACGTCGTATACAGCTGAATACGTTCACTATAAAACCATATGTATAGCTTAATTACACCGAATACAGCTGTACACGTCAATGCTGTATATCGCCGTATATAGCTCATGTCTGAAAGAGGATGATGATCATAATCATTATTATAATTGTCGTCGTCGTCGTCAGCAGCAGCAGCAGCAACATCAGCATCGTCATCAACATAGTATTGCGAATGCACGTAGTTGTTGTCGCTGCTATCAGTGTTTCTTATGTTTGTAGTTGTTGTTGTTGCTGTTGTTGCTGTTGTTGCTGTTGTTGCTGTTGCGGCTGCTTCTGCTGCGTTAGTTGTATACGTTGTCAGCCAACGAATATAGCTCACATTAAGTCGTCTACAGCTCACACTTAAGCTATATAATTATGACATAAGCTATATAATTATAACATAAGCTATATATCAGTAGGACCATATTTTTAACAAACCATATTTTTCACATCTGTGGAATATAGGATCTCATTCCTTACAGGTGTGAAAATTGAGATCTTATTCTTCACGCTTCGAGGTCTTATTCTTCACATTTTCTGTAAAGTTTGTGATCGCATATCCAGTTCTTGATATGCAATGAAATCATATTATTCTGGAATCCTGAGGTATATCCCGTTTTGGGCCAATCACATTCTTCGCACTTCAAAATATGACAAATGAGATATAGGATATTTGTTGATTTCGGTAGAATATCGATTTTAATTCACGAGTGATCATATACATTTATATTTTTTCGAGTGGCGCAGCCACGAGTGAACATATATATTTTCTATTATCAAGAGTGAATCAAAAATTGATATTCTTCCGAAACCAACAAATTTTCTTTTTATCTGATGCCCTTTTATTAGATTTAAGTGCTATCTAAATGTGTTTATTTGAAAATATTGCGGGGATCATAATGTCATGACGTTAAAATAATGACGCAATTTCGCAAATGTTTGTGTCCGGCATCATTGACGGTCCGTTTCATTTACTGTATTTAATCGGGAACCAGCGTGAAACAGTGGAAATAATCAAAGTAGTAATTTTCACTTTTTAAAACAGTGAATTACCAATTTTATTTCACTGACATTTTCCAATAAACCACCGGTAAGCATAAAAATAAATCATATTCTTCACAGGTGTGTGTGAAATATGATTTGTGAATGATATGATCTTACAGAGCTGCATTGGCAGAGGTCTGCTCGCTCCGGGTGCTTTCGAGCTTGTATCTGAAACCAGCACTCCTTATTAACGAGTCTCGACCCAAGCCACAGGCTTGTGGGCGTCATTATGATCTCCCGTTTTACATTACCTTTACGTCATTAATGGATACTGATAGTTAGTAATTAGCAACAGTATGATTTTGAACGCCACAAATCGATGCAAGTATACATACGCAATAGATGCAGTTGATGTCGAAAAACACCCAACTACGTACATGTAGGCATATAGCTGGGAATCTCCGTTATAAAACGTAAACAAACGTCATCGCGTGGAAACATTGCAATCACTAGCTATTTTGTCGAACAAGGCCAACCTTAGCATAACTTCTAAAATAACAATAGTTCCTTGGTCATACAACATCATTACTATAGTACCTATGTCAAACAACCTCATTACAATTGTACTTATGTCGTACAACGTCATTACTTTAGTATCTATGTCAAACAACGTCATTACTATGTTACCTATGTCATACAGCGTCATTACAATTGTACTTATGTCGTACATCGTCGTTATATAGTACCTATGACATACAACGTCATACAACGTCATTACTATAGTACCTATGTCATACAACGTCATAAAACGTCATTACTATAGTACGTAGTACCTTTGTCGTACTTTTATAGTACCTATGGCATACAACGTCATTACTATTGTACTTATGCCGTACAACGTCATTACTATAGTACCAATGTAATTCTACGTCATTTCTATAGAACCCATGTCATACAAAGTAACTACCATAGTATCCATGTCATACAACGTCATTACTATAGTACATTTGTCATACAACGTCATTATTATGGTACCTATGTCATACACAGTAACTACTAAATCTAAATGATTTCAGTTTTATGCCTATAGATGTCGTAGAAAATGACATGGAAAGGCTTTTAAAAGAAACGTATTGGATACATACATCGGAAACTAAACATCCTAAGGGACTTAATTCAAAAAATTTGTTTACTATTTATTTTTGAAAATAATTGTTTTTCAATGTACAATATTTTATAGTTCTATTTACTTAGTATTATCTATTTATTGTTTCTTAATTTCTGTTTCATGGATTTATAAAACTGTTCATCATAAATGGTGCAGTTTGTTACTGTTATTTAAAATATTTTGCTTTTAAAACAGTAATTTATTGCTTGTAATAGAAACATGTACTTTTACATAGTTGTATTGTGAAACTTATTTAACTATTGTATATAGTTAATTCTATGTGAAAAAGTATGCCAAAAATGACGTTACGTCACGTGACGTCATGGCGTCATAATGTATTTTGTTTATATTCATACCTGACGAAGACTATTAAAGTCGAAGCGCCTTGTGAATTGGAGTTTGTCCTTTTTCTCTTCATTTAAACAGTAACTACTATAGTACCCATGTCGTACAACGTCGTTACTATAGTTCCTATAACATACAACGCCTTACAACGTCATTACTATAGTACCTTTGTCATACAACGTCATTACTATAGTACCTATGTCGTACAACCTCATTACTATACTACCTATGTGAACAAAGTAATTACTATAGTACCTATGTAGTTTACCGTCATTGCTATTGTACTTATGTCGTACAACGTCATTACTATAGTACCTTTGTCATACAACGTCATTACTATAGTACCTATGTCGTACAACGTCATTACTAGAGTTACTTTGTCATAAAACGTCATCAACGTGATCACTATAGTAACTTTGTCATACAAAATCATTACTGTTGTACCTGTCTCATGCAACGTTAATAGCGTTATTACTAAAGTACCTTTGTCGTACAAAGTCAGTATTATAGAACTATGGTCATGCAACAACATTACTATAGTACCTTTGTCATACACCATAACTGTAGTACCTTTGTCATACAACGTCATTACTATAGTATAGTACTCTAGTACCTTTGTCAAACAACACCATCACATTAGTGCATATGTTAGACAACTTCATTACTATAGGTCCTTCGTCATACAACTTCATTACTATAGGTCATATGCCACACAATGGTATTTCTTTAGTACAGGTGTCAAACACTATAATTATTATAGTATTTAGGTCATACAACGTCATAACTAGTGTATATTTGTCACACAACATTACTACTATAGAACTTTTGTCACACAACGTCATTACTATAGTACTTATGTCACACAACCTCATTACTATAGAATTTTGGTCATACAACATCTTTACTAAAGCACCTATGTCATAAAATATCATCACTATAGTACTTATTTCACACAACGTCATTACTATAATACTTATGTCACACAACGTCATTACTATAGAATTTTGGTCACACAAGGTCTTTACTAAAGCACCTATGTCATACAATATCAGTACTATAGTACCTTGGTCATACAACGTGTTTACTAAAGCACCTATGTAATACAATGTCATTACCATAGTACCTATGTCATTCAACGTCATAACTATAGTAACTTGGTCATACAACATCATTACTATAGTGAATGTCACTGCTGTAGTACCTGTCATACATTTTCCTAACGATAGTACCTTGGTCATACAACGTCATTAGTCTAGTACCTATGCCATACAACGTCATTATTATAGTTCCAATGTCATACAACGTCATTAGTCTAGTACCTATGCCATACAACGTCATTATTATAGTTCCAATGTCATACAACGTCATTAGTCTAGTACCTATGCCATACAACGTCATTATTATAGTTCCAATGTCATACAACGTCATTGTGATAGTACCTTTGTCATCAAACGTAGTTACTATAGTATCTATGTCATACAACGTCACAACCATAGTAACTTTGTGCCTATGTCACACAACGTCATTATTATAATAAGTATGTCACACAACGTCATTATTATAGTACATGTGTCATACAATGTCATTTCTATAGTACTTACCTTTATCACACAACGTCATTACTATAGAACCTATGTCACACAATGTTATTATTATAGTACCTATGTCATACAACGTCATTATTATATTACCTATGTCACACAACGTAATTATTATATGGACTTTGTCAAACAACGTCATTACTATAATACCTTTGTCATACTACGGCATTACTATAGTACCTATGTCATGCAACGTCATTTAAATAGGAACTTTGTCATACAACGCCATTCCTGTAGTACCTGTCTCATACAACGTCATACAGGATATTTGTTTAATGCAGTGTAAGATCGTATTTTATTTCAAGAGTGGTCATATAAACAATATGTGCATGAGTGGCGCAGCCACGAGTGAAAATATCTAGTTTCTAAGACCACGGATGAAATAAAATACGAACTTACACTGTATTAAACAATTTTTATTTTTATTTCATGCTTTTGAACGATAGATAAAAAAAAATGCGCGAGATATGCTGAAGCGTCACAAGTTTTGTGTATTATGACGTCATAAATATGACGTCATTATGATTCCAAAATTGTCGAAATTGTGGAAAAAAAGAGCCACTCTTACTGCGTCGTTGTCAATTAATGATATTTGTATTGCATTTTATTATGTGATTTCTGTTGTTTAAAAAGGCCGATGTTTACACTGACGATTAGGATAAGCACATACTGTCAACAAATAAACATAAAAACAAAGTTAAAAGTAGTTCCTTATAACCAAGAGTGAAATGATCAAACGTTTTCAATACGCTCGACCTAGAGTGAAATGATCGAGTTATCATTCACTGGTATTCTCCACTCATTCTTCGCATAGCATGAAATAAATATAACATACATGTATCCTATTCTCAATTAACCAAATCATTTAAATTCCGTTTAAATTTCTATGAAATTAATACATGCACGATTTTGATCATAATCACCACTTCTCGTGTGAAGAAGCATTTAAAACCGATGGTTACAAAACAATACCCCGGAAGTAAAATCTCGTTTATCTAAGCGCGCGTATATTGCTCTGTACTTCCAGTAATGACCCAACACTTCACCTCAGGTGACAGTGTCCCATTTTATCCGCAGTTCTCCGAAGCAACCCGCGTTGTTTAATCACGGAACAATTTATTCGCAATTAGTAAATTAATTTCCGCGTTTTGGGTGATTGTAATTTGTGTGACAACTTTCCCCGTGCTCCCGTGCTATCTAAAAATCACGGCACGTACGATTTGAAGAGAATAATTTCTCCGAGTCCCGTCTAAAAGCATTACTGGCCCGGGGCAGTGCTTGTTTGGCTCGCCTGGTTGCAATTTATTAATCGATTAGTCGCGATTATTTTATCGGCACGTTGGAAAGAAAGCATTTAGAGCTTTTGCAAATGTTTCTAAATTGCAGATGGATGCCCGAATATTAAATACAGTTTTTATTCGCAATTTATAATAATAATAGTTAATATCATATAGATTTTGCACTAGAACTCGGGCAGCGTATATGTAACAACGGACTCAGCAAGTGGCACATACATATTCACAGATTTGTTTGCTGGAAGCTATTTATGGACACTGTACGCCCAGTATTTCTCAGTTTTACTAACTGTCTAACGTACGCAAGTGTAGGTATATTTGAGTATTTATCAAATTCATTTGTGGTGATTTCATAAAAAACTGTATTCCTCTGCAAACAACATCAGCTGCTACAGCAACACAGACTTTTGGTGAAAGTAATGCAACTATCAATAACCAGGGTACATTGACTAAATTTTACCGGCATCTTAAATCCGACCAAAGTATATTTCTCATGGACCCGGAATCATACGACGTATCTAATTCCGCCTGTCGGGAATCGCTTCCATTCTAAAGTCCCATATATGCCCGCGGCTCCCCAACCCCCGGAGAAATCATTGACAGGTGCATATATAGTTGTATAAAATTCGTGTTGCTTTCATTAGAATGTGAACCAAATACCGTAATTGCGTATTAAAGAAAATGTCGGTATTGTTTTCATTAACCCAAGGAGTTTCAATTTTTTAAAAATTCACCTATATGTTATTCGATGTTAGTTCTTCTTTGCAATGTACGAGTTTTTAGGTAGAACTGATAAATTATAATATAAACGAATAATTACGAAAAAAACAAACACATAGCGTTTCCAGGGTACCGGAAATATCCCACAATGGGCCAAAACTTGGAAGCGTACGGAAACTTAATCAATACCTTTTAGTTTTTGGACTGAATTCTTTTTCTTTAATTTATTTAAAATTTAAATTAAAACAGATTACACGCATACATTTAGCAAATATCTATTTATAAAATAGGTTCGAATT